>NW_019775401.1:380849-435252 GCF_001039355.2 Lingula anatina | reverse complement strand
CAATAGCTGAATAGGTTATCAGCTACTTGATAGGGATTATCTAGTTGAAGAAATATCGGAGGCATCCTGTTCTTGGGTTTCTCAAGTGTCAAATTAATCAGGTCTTAATTGGAAAGTTTTTTCCTGAGATTAGCTGATTAATCAGGGTTAATTTACTTTCATTAAGAACACTTGACCATTGGAAATGCCCATTTATCAGTAGCACACAGTCATTGTGGTGAAATATCTGATTGGTATTGGCTGTGGATGAAGCCATCGAGTGACCAGTGATTCATGACTAAGTTAATGTTCCTTTGTTCTCCATGGCTTGTACATTCAAGAAAGGAGAAATGATCATTTCCCAGGATTTACATTAGATGATCATTTATGATGGCAAAGAAAATGGGTCATAAGAAACTGTTTGATGTATTGAAAGGTTTTTCATTAAATGAAGATGTAGGTCTCTTGATATAATGTACTGTTCACCATTCTACTTGACTGGTTTCGTAGCAGCAACTTAGTTAAAAGTCCAGTATTTACCAATACTAAAGGATGCTAAGGACAACTGGAAATCCCCTTAAATGAATGAAAGTCAAGTGAATTACTATATGTGCTTTCTGGCTAATTAGCATGGTAGCTGATAATATGCAATTTTGCTCTCCATTTTATTAAGCCTGTATTTATTGGTTGTTAGCTTTCAAAGAAATTGTGGCTGCAATAGAGGAGTAAAACAATAATGTGTATTGTCTGTACTTGCATCTTGTTTGCAGCACTTACGATTGATAATATAATTAGATACTTTATACTGATTTGTAAGTTATGTCATATTGGATAAGTGGAAAGGTGTATTGGCATATGTCACTTTTGTTCATTGTCATGGTACGTGCTATTATCATTAGTGATTATTGTTACAGAACTGCTTTGATAAGAGTTTTAAATTGTGTATTGATAGCTATCTTTGGTTTGTGTAGGAACAATTGTAGAATTGAGATATTTGTCTAATGAATCATGTTTTGGTGGGAATTTTTTTCTGCTGCACAAATGGAGCAAATTTACTGAAGTCATAACTCAAAGAGAAATTTTTGTAAATTTTTATGCCATTTTGTTTATCTATGATAAAAGTTGTCTGTCAACTTGAATAAAACCTTGTTAAAATTTTGTCTTGATTAAGCAGAATTTTGACAAAGTTCCAACTTTTTTTCATGATTACAATTCTGAACCACAGTTTCACATTGCACATTCAGCAATCGATTCAAGTGAAACAAGCAGTTTCCATTATAGTAAGCTTGACTTGAGGGTCTCGTCATCAGATTGCAGGATTTCTTTATTATCACTTGACCTTTTATTGGGGATCAGGCGTGTTACAAGTTAGAAACTTTGGATAAAAGCTTTTCCTTAGACAAAAGTGCTTGGAGGCAGCTTGAGTGTATACATCATTATTTTGCAAGTGTTGTTAGGGTGAAATGGAACAGATATCTATTTCCAAAGGTCCTATATGTTCAGCAGCCAAAGAAAGGGGAACTGAATTAAACAGCTGTGCCACTTTCCTCCTTTTTAAATTGGTTATTCTCTTAATACATAATTATTTAACTCTTTAAGTAATGGAAATGACCATTTTTCTTTTGTTACCACTTTTGTCAGTGAGTATAAAAAAGATGTTATTCCGCTGTTCAGGATTTATGTCATAAAAAAAAAAGAAATAAATGAAATTAAAAAATTATTCATCTTTAAATGGAAACTCTTAACAATAAATGATTCTGTGGACGAATTTGGTTAGTTTCTTAGAAAATGGGTGAAAATGAGTTTGTACTCAATAGACCCCTCCCTACTTTTTATGCTCAGGTGATTAGCAGAATGAGGTGGTTGAACTTCCCAAACGGCCATGGTTAAAAAGATTACATGCTGCCAGCTCTCGTTAGCGTTGATATGCAGGGACCACCAAAGTAAATCTGGCAAATTACATGCTAGAACCTCCTTAGTAGAAGCTCCCGATAAAGCAAGGTAGTCCCCACCCTCTCTGCAATCTGAACTGTAAAGTCCATCATCATTGATTTTGTATTTGACTTTGTGACCAATTTTCTTTCTAATCTCACCTAGTTGCATTCGGTCAAACATAAGGATCGCAGGCTAAATAAATGCCCTCAAATTGTAATCCAGAGTTGATCTGTGTGGTCACACAATGCAGTAATCTGGGGGTGGTGTTTCGTCAAGTTTAAGGCTTCGTTCACATGCAATGTCTATTTTCTATTTTCTATTTTCTATTTTCGGTATGTCTTATGATCACGGTCTGTGCACTGAATATCCCGCGGCGTAATTACTGGCAGCGCGAGCCAGTTACTATAAGTACNACCGAAAATAGAAAATAGAAAATAGAAAATAGACATTGCATGTGAACGAAGCCTAAATGAAGTTCAGATTAGAGGGAGAGGAAAGAAAAAAGTTTTGGAGATCTCTAGGGTGTGATTTATCTTTAGAATCATTGTGGTGTCTGGCCATGGAATCATAGGTTAATTTTTCAGATGAATGAAGCCTAAACAATTTTCCCTCCTTATTGAATAGGAAATATAAATGCTCTCATACTAATATTTCTTCATATTTCTAGCTTATGCGCAGTTCCTAATGTACTGTGTTTGTCTGATAAGGACAAGTCTCATATTGGAACAGTACTTCAGAAATGATAATTTTTTTGGCAAGGTGTTACAGATGGTCAAATTGATGATTGCTAAATCATAGTAATAATTATTATTGTTATAATAAAAATAATAATAATTATTATTATTATTATTATAACTTACATAATTGAAAGAAATGAGCTTATTCTGAAGATACTTTTATCTTTGAGTTTTTAGGGAAAATGACACTTTCTACCCGGCAGCTCTTGGTTCACCATCAAAATGATATGTACACCCATATTTCAAAAGATGAAAGCACACTGTGGTTTTCGAGGCCAGCCATAGGCATGGTTGTTTGTCAAGTGTACACTAGAGGGCAGTGGCAGTAATGTAACCTCTTTACACACCCATCATGTAACTGGAACCATAACTGTTGACCAAATTTTGGAACACGGAGACCTTAAAAAGTGGCATATTGTCTCACTGATCAGGTCGTTGTCACCATCCCATACAGTTAGGGCCCATTCTCTTTCTCTGAATTTGCTTTGAAGTCATCCAGTAGAGCATTTGATCCTGTAATTATAGCAGCTGGTATAGAAGAGACATAACAAATTGAAGTTGATAGTCTTCTAGCCTGGGGCAGGTGGTTACTGTTTTCTTACACCTGGTTTGAGGTCTCTAGAGGATGCTACTGATATTACAACTTTATCTTCATGTTTTACAAGTTTTATAATGAAAAGTATAGATCTACTCACAAAACATGTTTACTAAAACATGGAACACAGAGAACAAGATTTTATCCACTTCACAGCTTTATTCATGAAAAAATATAGATCTGCTTTGCTAACATGATGTGAATTAAAACATAGGACATACAGAATCAGATTTTATCCACTTACTTCACACCTGAGGAATATGGATCTGCTTTAATCACACATGGTGTATTCTTACAGAATGTGCTTTGTACTCTTCCATGCAAGCACTTGAAGTTAAGTTCAATGCAAACATGACAGATGTGAATGCTATGATAGTAGTTTTAACATCCCTGGAACAATGGGCATCAATATTTCAAAACAGTGGAACATACAGCTTGATATATCTCAAGCACCAGGTTTATCATTTGCAGCATGAATTTGTGCCTTAAGCCGATTTTAAGTTTGTCATCTGAGATGCTTTTCGGAAGTGATTTTCTCTCTTCATTTAGTATATTCTCTTCCTTTGGGATATGTCCCACAACAACAAAAAAAGCAGTAGTATGATACTTGACATCGATTACCCTGGCTAGTGTTACATTGCCAACGGCACAACACCTGTGAGGAACTGATGTCACACTTTCTTTTGGAGTATTCCTGATTTATTGAGTCACAGTTCAGAAATGGATGAACTCTACTATTCTTTCATGTGGTTATTCAAACTAAAGGACCACGAGGCTACTTTTTCAGTCAATTTTTCTTTTTTTATCATATCTTACGGGAAGAAAGTATGAAGTATGAAATTTACAACTGCAGACTGGAGGGTCTGTGGAGTGGGGATGGTTTCTCACATACGGGGTGCATTGCAATTTAGAAATTAATCTCGCCTGAGCATCTGAAGTGTAATTAAAAGTAATTGGAGAGTCATTATTTCTGTATTTCATTTTTTGATGAATGGGTGATTGACAAGTAGTTGCCAATTATGGAAGCATTACAAAAAGAAAAAGATATAATAGATAAGAAAAAAAATGAGTATTTCTTTTAATAATAAGATACATGCTTAAAGAAATCATCTTCATTCCAAAGGGTGCAATACCAGCTCCGAAGTGCATTGTTTTTCCTAAACACTTAAGGCCTTTTTCCAGTCAAGAAAAGTTAACCTAAGTTTGTATACTCTATACAAGCAGTCTGCAAGATTAACTTACCATTGGGAGCCAATCTAATCCTTCTGTTGCCCCTCCCAATGTCTTTGTAATCATAATAGGTTGCATTAGTTGGCCTTCCTATGGTTAGAAATTGCTGATATACACTGATGAAAAAAGTCTGTGTCAGAATGATTTGAACCTCAGCATGGCAGATTAAAGTTATGATGTGCAAATACAAGCTACTATACAAGTTTCTCCAAGTATGAAAACTCAGCAGATTAAAGTTATGATGTGCAAATACAAGCTACTATACAAGTTTCTCCAAGTATGAAAACTCAGCTGTGCTTAGAATTAGATTAATTATCTTGTAGATAATTATTGGATCCAGAATGATTTTTTAAGAGTTTTGTCAATCTTATATCTAAGTGTATGCTGACTTCAAGTTGGTTTAAGTTCTTTATCCGACCTCCGATTAAATTAATGCAAATAATGCAAATAATGAATTCATTGCATGCCTGTGTGAATTATTGTCATCTACAGGAAAAAATACAAACCTCATCCAAACAAAAGAAACACGGAGATTGGTTTTAACAAAAGAAAAAACATGAAATTGAATAAAACCCCCAAAAGCCACTTCATTTTATCATTGCTATCCCTGTGTTATCTTTCTGTAATCTCATTCATCAGGCCTGCTGCTCAGCTAATAACAAGAGGATGGTTTGATGGGGGTTACAATCAAATTTCTATTTTCTAAAGTAAGGGCAAGATGTTTTTGTTTGAATTGATGTGTGCATAGTTTTTATCATTAAACAAAACTTCAAAGCTTATCCGTATTCCATGCTTAATAGAAAATAACAACATAGTTAATAATTGAGTGTAATACCTTCATTGCAGTAGTCGCTGAATGATTTCATTTTTACTTGCTTTAGTGCAACCTACTTGGTGCAACATTGCTGCACTAAGTAGAGATGAATCACTTGTTTCTCATATAGATTTAGCCCTTGAGACCTTAATAAAAGACATGAGAATGAACCATTATTTCTTTTTTTAATTCTCTGGAGTATGCTAATGAGGAATTTTATATATTTGTGGAAATGTCAGCAGGAGTGATGTGTATGTAAGGAAAAAAGTAAAGCTGGGAAGCATCCATCCTTTATTAGGTTAGTGGTCCAAAGATTTTACAAGATATGAGTCTGCTTTTGAATTTTATGTAAAAAAGCATAAACATACAATTTTGTGAACATGATCTTTTCTGTTTTTTCTGCTTTATTAGATCAAAAATACGTTTTAAGATATTCCAACCTTTCAAACCATGGATACTCTAGATTGTGTGTAAATGCATTTGTATTTTAAATAGATGTTATACTATGTATGAAGCTTTGCACTAACCATTTCAAAATGTAAGAAAAAGCTGAGCTTTTATCAAGACTCCCATTTTCAACATTGAATGTGTAGATTTTCCATCTATTGGATAAAATAGGTTATTTGCCTAAGTAGCCAGGTATAGGATAAGATTTTGTACAAGGAGTAGCACGTTTTGAACCAATATGTCTGTAATCCTTGTGTACACCTATTAGTTAAGCATCAAGAGATTTGTTATTCTGTCCTTTGATGTCAATGAAGGTTTATTCAGGTGACGGCCTAATGAACCAAGCTCATTGAAAATCAAGGGAGGTTTCCATGATTTCAGACTTTGCTTTTAATTAAGCCAGGATCAGAATTCTGTTAGTTAACAATTTTTCCTAAGTATATAAATATTTCTTTAATTGGCACTCTAATTGCCCTAAGCACCAACTGCAGTGGTAAACAGTGGCTTTCCTTTTGATAATTGTACCACCAGCGTTAGCGCTGGCGGTACACATGGTTTCGGTCTCGTCCGGATCGTTCCGCCGGCTCCGCCGGCTCCGCCGGACGGCTACCGTTACCGCTTCTCCTCCTAGACGGTAAGGCCCCCCATACCCATCTCATGGATTTAGGTCACCTATAATCTCAACTCGTTCCACGTAAAATTTGGGCTTTGTCGGTATTGGGGTCTGGGTGTGGCACTCATTGCAATGCACCCTTGTCCAAAAATGGCAAAATTAAATGCTAATTATCTACCCTACAGGAAGGAGTTACGGGAAAAANTTTTTCATTAATTTATGAATGGAACTTTAATATGCACTCTCATTAACCTAAGTACAGACTGTATTAATAAGCAGTGGCATTAAGTTTGACAAATGTCTGCCATTTATCCTTTGATGTTCCCTGTAGTTGACACAGGTGGAACCCTGGTGACAGGTGCATTAACTGTAAATATAGAGGATAACAACACAAGTCATCATATTCATAATTCCAAAACTTTAAACAATTTTTAGACTGTTCATAATAGCTTCTTAAATGCATCTTTTTTGGCATCTCTTTTGAACAACTTTTTTTGCTCAGTTTGACAAAGGGCATTATGATATGTCTGCTGGATCCCTTGCCATGTCTGATTATCATTTTTTTTCTCCTAAGGTCTTTTAAGAAAGTGGCTGTCTATTGTAAATATAATATGTGAAGGATAATTTTGCACTAAGTGTTCTGAGCCATAGTTAGTCTGTTATTGATACCAGAGTAAAACCACATTTAGACACTCTTAAAAGCACTTTAGTCACAGACACACCTTACAACAAATTGCACATTTTGAAGCAGATTCAGTGATTTTATTCACCTTCATATTCATGTCACCAAAGGTTGTCCCAGGTTCTATTGGCTGGCTTAATCCCTACACCTTAGACAACTCAGTTGTCACTGTTTTGAATTCGGAAAATCAATTCGAATTCAATGGCGGAAACACAGGGGTATTGTATCGAGTGTTCCGTATAGTAATAAGCAATGATCTGTCAATGAATTTTCATGCCACATTAGGTGAATAGAGTGATATCCAATTTTTTGTACCCAAAATTACCATGAGAAAGAGCAAGGGGTGTCATACAACAAGAAAACCCTCCTTACGGCCTTACTGAACTTGTGTGTTTGAGGAAAAAAATCAATCGAGAGAAAACGATTGGCTTTACTTTACGGTTGAAATATTAAATGATTATGTATGATTAGGTGTTTAGATAGATATACTCCCCTGCTTAGGTGAAGAATGGTCACAAATCTATAATAATTACCCCACTTATGAGGAGATCAAACTTGTTGAAGGGCCCTCAAGTAAGATTAGGGTGTGAATGTGCTTCACCTGCCCCATGTCACCATGCAAGCAAATTAAACTGTGGGGTGTAGAGGGACCAACCACCAGCTTATAGAATACATAGGTAAGGGGACATCAGAGGATTATGTATATTGAATATAGCTCACTTCTGCAGTCAGGAGACATGATTAAGGTGTCAGCACTGACCAGAGCAAGATGGTTGCTTTGACCTGGGTGAGATGAGATTGATGATACATCGGTTGTAGTGTATGGTTGCATGTTGTATGCAAACTTTATGTAAAATACTGAATGACTGTGAAGTAAATAACATTATTTCTGGGTTTATAATGGGTTGTGTCCTCATAGTTTTAGGTGTGGTCTTATGCAGCTTTTTGTAAGTAGCAAACTACTATATTGTAATGTATGGGGAGAGACACCTTTTTAAATTGAAAATCAATGTATTTATGGGTGTTTTTTTTTTGTGTTTTTCAGAAAAACTACAATGCCAGGTGCATCTGACAAGAAAGAAGGTGAGTTGAATCATTTGTTTTATTATTATAACTAATCTGCATTTCTACATGATGTCTGCATCACCAATACCATATAGAGCCTGCATTTAAAGTACTGTTTCCAGGGGAAGATTCAGATGATCTGTTCTTAGAAAATTATCAGAATTTCCTGGGAAGGTAGTTCTTAAATATAAAATGGATAGTTTGCTATTTTAAATGAAGTTTGTAAGACTACTACTTTCATGGGAAAGCTGGTTTTAAGCCTTGGTGACATCTTCAAACATGCACTGCATTGGGCAATGGCACTGTGGCCTTTTTAACTGCTTCTTCAAACAAATTGGCAATTACCATGTTCTTCCAAGAGTCTTATAAGTAAATACCTTATACTTTTAACCATAGCCACCAGCTTTACATGATCACACTTATCCCTTGGCCAATATGAACACCAGTCACACTCCTCGAATTATATTGATAGTTAATCCCTCTCCTTTCAACTTTTCCGAGAAATTCATTGATAAATAATCCTTGCCTTATTCTGCCAGATGTAATACCCTTGAAAGCAATTCATAGCAGATAATCCTGCAATCAGCCAAAAATATTCAATATCCTCAGAATTTGTTAACAGATAAATAATGGAAATACTAGCACCTATGACGCAAAGTGAATTGCAGCAGAAAAGTAATCAGTGTACAGAGATAGTAATCAGCTGAATGCCATGGTATTACTTGAAGATTAATTTACACTCTTAATTTGATTTTGTTTTTTATTCATTATTCATTTCAGCATTTATTGATGAAAGAAATATTATTTATTGTGTGTGTGCTTGTGTGTGTGTGTGTGTGTGTGTGTGTGTATGTGTGTGGACTCATGTATGTGCTTGCACATGAATTTGCTGAAATATGCATCCGTAATCTATTTCAGACTGGAGACTGGCATTTTGACACACCATTGATTTCAGAAATACATGTCTGATTGTACAGCTAGAGGGTACAAATCATTGATTTCAAGAAATTAATGGCAGAGAGCTAATCTAAGGTCGTGTTCAGTATTATTTTAGCAAAAATGTTTATAACCTCAGGAAGTAGGGTTTGATTATTGCCCCCATCTCAACTGAAATTTTATGTCAAGCATTGGGATTACAAAATGATACCAAAAAAGTTGTTGAGAATTTTCCTCACATAGATGAAGTTTAATATTATAACATGGACACATGCCACTCTTCCATAACCATAATCTGGCAGTAGAATTGTTTTTTACGTGGAAAATCATCTGAGAGCTCTTACCGCCAAATATTGATTTTAGACATATGTACTTGGGAAATTTGAAAGATGACTGGAAATTTTGATTACCAATTTTTGTCTTATGCCAGCACTGCCTTTTGACACTGCAAACAATATCCAAGCACCAAAGTGTTAATTGCATACCTTTTGAATTAGAAACATACACAAGTTTCTCAGCAAAGAAAAGCCCAGGCTTGGGTTTAATTTCCGCTTTGTGCTATGGATAACTTCCTGAATGCGCTGTCACTTCAAAAGTGATGAAAAACTGCCATTGTTGTCATTTGTTTTGAAAGCCGGAATATTACTGGGTTATTAATTAAGGCTGATCTTATCTGTTCGGTTATGATTAATGATATATTACCGTATGTGGATAATGGTCCATTTAATTTGAGTCAAAGCTACATTTATGAAGTTCATATTTCCTCAGAAGAGCTGCTCTTTGCATTGAGTACAAAGCATATTTCTGATAATTTTTTGGTGATTTTGTACGTCTCACTGGATTTGAGAGAAACTGTATTTCTATTTGAAGCAGATTTTTGTGATAACTGCATATGAAATGTTAAATATTTGTCACCCTTGACAGTTGCCATGTTTTAAAGGATTTCAGCACAATTAAGTTGTTTCTGGCATTGGTAACTTTATAAGTGTGACATTGGTGATATCAAAATGTTTTTGGGATTGTTATTCTGCAGATATGTATTTAAGCCTTCACAATACATATTTGAAGAGAAGAATTTCTGTATTTTTTAACATATTAGCTCATTTTGATGAACTGGTGCAATCCATGCTATAAATAAAGTCACCCGAGTTAAAATTATTGATTTAGGTGTGAATTTGTGTTTAGAAAAACATCAGATTACAACAGGAAAGACCAATTATTTATAAAGCATGTAAACTCAACAAAGAATAATTCACTTATGTTGTAGATCACGTTTGTATGGATTCTTAATGTTTATTCTTTTCCACCCATTAACATCACATGAATAAGGACAATTCTCTCTCTAAGGAAGGAATAAAATGCTTCTGAGAAAATAATCTCTCAGAACGTGACAGTGTGAGTTTGCTTTGACTATTCGCAAAAGTCTCGTGCAAAGTGTCTTGGCATTTGACAATAGCACATCTGACATGAACAATTTAGTCCAATTTATTCCATATCAATCAGAACAGCAAATTCCCATCAGATGGCTTTGGAAGTGAAAAAGAGAGGTTCCAACGCTAAACTGATCAATACTCATTTTGTAGATCATGGCTTATTCTTCAGATGTCATCTGCGAACAACGATCATCGAAACAATGTGAATTTAAAATATAGTCTCTTGATGTTTGGTTTATATTTTACAGGCTACACTTTTTCCAGTTCCTAGCTGCTTCAGTAGCAATTTGTCCAAGGTGCCAAAATTTCTGAGGCATTTAATAAAATGATGAATTGGTTTTTTGAACATTAAATAAGAGATTTGAAAGGATTGATACAGTTAATGTTTTCCCAAGAATATATAGAGACTATCCTTGTTAAAGTCAGAGAGATCACCTGACTATGGCTTTCATGCCTCTTTCCCCTAATCAAGTGTCTGTGGATAACTGAAAGCCGTGAAAATATTTATTTCAAACACTTCGTTGAAACCTGGCTGGTCTTAATGCCAATGCTTTTATACAGGCCCCACTGAGAATGCATTCACAACTGAGTAGTCTATGTAAAGGGCCAGGTATGGTGATGAAAATGGCTGGTTCTAAAGGCAGACCAAAGTGTGTTACATGGAACTTCATTACACTGAGGTTGCGGTAGATTTAATGGTGATGGAGATTAACCATTTCCCTCGAAGAAATTGCTTACTCCTTCTTTTCTGGGAATTTCTATTGCAGTGTAATTGATAGACCCTCAATTACAGAGACATTAAACTAATTTTTACGTGGTGAAAGGGAGACTTTATGAGGATTTTTTAGAGGCAGTGGCACCTCACCACTTAGGTTGTTAATATCCTGTGGTACATTTGTGTGTGGAGAGAAACTGGAGCTCTCTGTCTGAGTCTTTGTAATGGTGTATTGAAAATAGATGTGCTTGTAGGCAGACGCCATGGAGACGGCACATCCATTTTGGCAGTGTGTTATTATTGAACAACTTGTAATGCTGCTTTTACGATATGATAACATTGCAGAAACATGCTATCATACTAATGCTTGCCAGTATTCTTCCTCTCCTCCCTCTATCTAGCCCTCTTGAAGAAGCATGGTTTCACAAATTCATATGCATATTTATTCAGTATGATCAGTGATGTGATTTGTGGTACATTTAGCTCTTTCCGAACATAACCGATTACCTAGGACAGCTGAGATAAGTACATAAGTTCGGATAAGTTTTTGTTGTGTTTTGTTGGGGCACCTGTATTAGGGCACAATTTGAAAAGAATTTAATTTAACATGAATTGCGTTTCATTTTTTGCCACTTATTGTTATTTTTAATAGAAAATTGAGGTGTTTGTTTTGCTAGGTAAAGTTTAGGAAGGGTTCTTTTCTTCAAGGGTAGATCCTCTCTCCAAAACACAACATTATTCAATGCCAAAAATTTAGCATGAAGTGTACCTTGATATTTAACTTTTATTAACTTCTTTGTGCAGTCATTTCTCTGTATATATACCTTCAATTACACTTCCAGGTTCAAGAAAAACAGATCGTTGCCTTGCTCTACCAACTTGACTTTTCTTGGCTAATGATCCGAGGAGAAAAATCAATGGTTCATTCTACCAGTGCTTGTTTTTACAGGTTCACCCATTGACGAAAATAGAATAGCAGTGCTTTGAGACTGCATGAACAATAACCGAAATTGGAGAAAAATAAAACAATCAATGAAGTTTTGCTTCACCAGGCAATTGTCCCATTCACTATGCAAGGGGTAAAGTTTGCAGGCTATTATACTTGCGTTAGGGAGAACTGTTAGGGAGAGTTAGGGTGTAAAATCGATCCTTACAACACGTGGCCCTACAGTTATACCATGGGTAATTCAGTGCTCCGCCTTTTTGCCTAGACAGTCAATGTCATAATTGTTCCCAAATTATTCATATAGCATAACAGTTCATGCATATCTGTAGGTTCGGCTGATCAAACCCCAGATACGGTCACTCAGTCCAAAGAAAAAAGTACGTGCCCAAATTGTAAAGCTCAGGCACATGCTCACTGACACGAGAATTCAAATATGTAAAGTACGCAACTTTTGTTTTCTAAGTCTTTCACCATGCCACCCTCAGGGTTCAGAGGCGGTGTCATGTATTTACTAGTAGTCACACAACTTTGCGACTCCCAAATGTTCAGCCGAGATTAAGTGGTTGATCTTGATTCAGGGGATAATGTTCTCAGTTTCCTAATCATGTCGTCTTTGGTCATTCCAAGTTTAGACGAAGGTAAGACTTTCTCTTAATTTTTGTATGGGCAGACGGTAGCTCTTTCAGATACACTAAACAAATTCCGAGCATATCCAGAGGTGACTTGTAGGAAGTTGTATGTAGAGTCTGTTATGGATGTGGTCAGAAGAACCCTGGAGTGATATGTGCACAGTAGATGATTCACCCAGTTTCCATTTAGTATGACATGGCAAAATGTATGTGGTCATATCTCAAAGCAAATGCTTCTATTTGTTAAGGGTATCTGGTCAGTTATTGACTAGGTATTCATATAGAATCTCACAGATAATTACTGATTGTTCCAGGATTGTAAATTATGATGAACTATAAGAATTTCAATTCATAAAAGGCTGGATGACATATCTGACAAAAAAGATCTAAAATCCTTATGAGATAAAATATGTGCAGCTTCTCAGATATTTTACTTAAGCTATTGGGAACACAGCTATATGCAGGGATACATTTAGTAAACAAATACATTGGCAAGAAAAAAATAGATGTCTAAATAGAACAGTTTCATCCAAATTGCTGCATAGAAAATAGTGTTTGTTTTAGTGGATATAACATCTGTAGATATTTCTGACGTTGAATTTTATGTAAGACTGAGCAGTCTACCATTTTAGTAGATATTAAAAAAAAAAAAAGGTGTGTAGCATTCATGAGCTAATAATAGGCCAGGCATGATTGGTTATTCAAATAACCAGGCTAGAATAAATAAGATTTATCAAAGAAACTTTCCGTGGCTTGGAGGTTATGGTGGCACTTCTAGTGCCCTACCCAGTCTCTGCCCTGTATAATAACATTCATACTGAATTGTTATGTAGTTACAATAACTTCCTCAATACCATCCTCAGGCCTTTTATTTCAGGGGTTATTTAGTTCTGCATGCTGCTATGAAATGAAATGAGTGCAATTTTGTCATATTTATATAATTATACTTCAATCAAGTGTAATTTTGTTATCTAGTGTCATCTTTTTGTATATATACTTGACAAACTACATTTTTGCCAGTATATACAGGTGCAAAAGTTGCAATAAATATATATGTATTGTGAATATATATTTACTATACACTTCTTTGCTTCAACTCATTATCATTGTCACACATTATGAATACTTGATGAAAAACAAATTCCCAGTTTAGGTGGTTTGGCATTGGCTTTGTACCAAATTAGCCTTTTTAGTTAATTAGAAAGATAATGGACGGAACACTTAAAAGATCAAAAAGATAAACCCATACGTGAGTCTGCACATACTTATTGCGAGGCAATACAAAGGGCAACTAATTAACTAAATGGTGGATCCTAAATTAATGATAGTGCCATGAGGACTGGGGTAGACATAGGTGATCTGGGATTACCAGGAATATACCATGTAAATCACCTGTGATGTGAACTCCTGATCATTATACTTCTAATGGTTACAATTTCATCTACATCAAGATTAACAGGTCATGGTCCCTCTCCATTGATGTGTAATAAATCATACAGGATTTAATGTCATAATTGAAAAATGTACTTAGATATGTGTGCTTTTTATAACCCAGTTTATTTCAGTCCCATGTATTAACTCAGTGGGAAATTTGATCTCAATTCAGTTGAATTGGTTTGATACAAATTGAGATGTAAAATGTTCTAGAATTTAGGTTTTTTTGGCACATTTTTATTTTATCACCTAAACTAGTGTCACTCAAGTCTGCTGTAATACTAAAATTTAGCTAAAATAAATTTCTGGTTCAGAGCTAGATTTTGTGATCATATATTTAAACCACCACTTGTAATCCTGTAATTTTATTGAATGGTTAAGAACTTTCTCAATAATTGTTCACCTTGACTCACAGATTGGTAACACGTAGCAAGATCCCCTATTGTCTTTTTATGTTGCAGCAGTTTGAAAAAAATGGAAGAGGCAAAACAAATTCCATTAATGCTGTTGATTTATGGATGAATTATTTAGAAGATGAAACTGTTGTTTAAAGCTGTATTGCCATCTATTGACCAGATGTTCCACCATTAAAATACACAATGTGCATCACACAGGAAGAGAAGTTTGGCCTTTTCTTTTCATTTTCCTTGTAATTTGTGAAAATCACTCCTGCACAATGCATTGCCAATGCATTCCAAGTGATTGCCACCCAAATTTTAATAAGTTATAAGAGCTGGGAATAGATATCTCACTAATATCTAGAGCAGATGGTTTGTGATGGTATGAGTTCTACCAAACATTATGGAAGAAAAGCTTTGAGAGGCAGAAAATATAGTAGGTTTCCTTATTCTTTTTAGAATCTCCAGAGACCAAGAAGAAGAGCTCTCCATTCAGTAGACTGTTCAGAAGTAGAAAAAGTAGCAGGAAGAACTCAAAGTCTTCAGATAACAAGGAGGGTATTGGTAAGTAACACTGTTAAAATGTGAACATAATGGTAGAATGAGTTGTGGTTTCTAGGAATTTAAAGATAGATGTTTAAAATTTGCTTCAGCATTGACCATATTGTTACGCAGGGGTTGGGGTTTCAAAGTTTGATTTCTGAAAGTTTTTTTCTCTTCAATTAGCCATATTTAAAACCATTGGCTGCTTCCGAACTAAACAAGATAACAAGATTCTGTTTTATTATATATATATATATATAATGTACCAGTGGATATAGCTGCCCAGTGATCAGGGGTGTCTCCTGCATGACAACATTGGCAGTTTTATTGTTGTTGCCAGTAGCAATATTAATTCAGTCAGTAAAGTTTGGAAGGATGCACATTTGTTAATGAATGTTGTATTTGTGTATACAGTTTTACTGATGCTGCTACTGTAGCTGCTGGGGGCAATAATGGTAATAATATTATATATTATGCAGCACATGGGTGGGCTGATAATGGCAGTTCTCTCTTATGTTTTCTGGCACCTTCTGTGATAATCATGTAGTTGCTTGCAGCAAAGGCGTAACATTGGCAACAACATGTCACAGTTGCTTTTGTTTCGCTGGACACCTTGCACACACTGGTGCATAAAGTCATAGGTAGGAATTTCAACCATCTGGTGTCTGAATGCAAAAAAGAATGTCATATTTAAACATAAGATTTATTTACAGATGTAATATATTTACGCATGGAAAAGACTGTGCGAGTGTTTGAATATTGATTTTTATTACATTTTAAATGTTTTTTCAGAACTTCATGCCAGCCAAATCACAATGAGTGATGAGGACAGGATTCAACTGATGGTGCTAGTTAAAGAAGGAAAACTCACCCCAGACCAAGCAGTAGAAGTAGTAAGTAGCATCTTTGCTATAAATGTAGTTCATAGCTGAAGTTAAAATAAGCTAACTAATGATGAGGGATGACAGTTTCAGCTCTTTTTTCTTTGACAGTTTTGAAATAGTAAAAAACTACAAAATCAGATTTGACAGTATTGGTAGCACTGGCGGGTGGTCCTTTCAGTAGAGCTTAAATTTAGCCAAGAGTGACTTCTTGAAAAGAGTGACCAGTGGGTGACATATGATTGAGGGTCATTTTGTTGGAACCAAAGAAATACCATGGTGAAAATACTAATTGAGGGAAAATGATGGATGTGTGAAGAATATCCCAGTCAATACCATCATAGGTGTATATTGCACAAGGATCTTATCAGGCAAAAAAAACTAAAACAAGTCAGTTATTAGATGTAAGGTTTATGTAATAGTTCTACCATTTATTACTGCCATTGATAATATGTGTTAGCTATTTATCCTGTCTCAATACACTACTAAGCCTCCGTCAGTGCACCTTGATGTTCTCTGACAACCATTGTGTTTAGTGTGCCCAGTCCCTATCTCCTTCTTGGCAAATGGAACAATGATGGTGTCTCTGCCTGTCTCCTCTACCACACTGAGACAGACCTGATGGTATTGATCAATGGGAAGTCACATTCCTACCAGTTTTTGAGCTAAATAGGTTTGATAGGTAACACTTTGACTCCCCCCCCTCCCCCCCCCCCCACACACCCACACATACATAATTTCATCTTTCTGCCATCATGAATTTTAATGGGCATCATAATGAGCAGTGACCAAGATTAGAGAAAGATGATAACTAAGCAGCTGCCTCCTGTAGTAAGCCTCTCTTTAAATTAAAACTGCTGAGAACAGGATTTTATGTTCCATTAAGGATGATGGATTGCTTGTTTTAATCAGATGTGCTAACTTGATAGGGCTTTCTGCAAAATTGACTTGTCAGAGAGAAGTGGAACCAGTAGAGAGGAATATTTGACAAGTTGTTGTATGTAGTGTTATGCTGTTTGTGAATACATCAGGCATATTTGGCATAGTTAAAACCTTACAAGTGGATATGAATTTGGCTTGAGGTATGGTACAACATTTAGATATGCACCCTCTAGGTGCAGCCATCAAGGGCCGCAGTATTCTCTATATTTATACACATAAATGCTTTTCATTAGCCATGTATGGACAACTGAAGTAGCATGTGTGTTCAGGGGAATATTTCTGTGCAGAAACCTGTGTTGTTGAATTAAATTTTTCTGTGAGTTTTGTTAGACTTGACATTGCTGCAGGCATGAGGTTTGCTGACTAAACCTGTTTTTACTTAAAAGTGTTAGCGTGGTAGAATGTTATGGCAGACATAGTCAAAAGGGATGGGCGGAGAAATTGATATTCTGAACATCAATCATAATAGTTAGGTGTTATGCCTGAAGAACACACATTGAAATGCCAGTTTAGCTGTTGAAAAGGTAGGTTACGTGATATCCTTTTGTGAATATTTCCAGTTTTTACTAANAAGAACTTTCTCAATAATTGTTCACCTTGACTCACAGATTGGTAACACGTAGCAAGATCCCCTATTGTCTTTTTATGTTGCAGCAGTTTGAAAAAAATGGAAGAGGCAAAACAAATTCCATTAATGCTGTTGATTTATGGATGAATTATTTAGAAGATGAAACTGTTGTTTAAAGCTGTATTGCCATCTATTGACCAGATGTTCCACCATTAAAATACACAATGTGCATCACACAGGAAGAGAAGTTTGGCCTTTTCTTTTCATTTTCCTTGTAATTTGTGAAAATCACTCCTGCACGTTGCATTGCCAATGCTTTCCAAGTGATTGCCACCCAAATTTTAATAAGTTATAAGAGCTGGGAATAGATATCTCACTAATATCTAGAGCAGATGGTTTGTGATGGTATGAGTTCTACCAAACATTATGGAAGAAAAGCTTTGAGAGGCAGAAAATGTAGTAGGTTTCCTTATTCTTTTTAGAATCTCCAGAGACCAAGAAGAAGAGCTCTCCATTCAGTAGACTGTTCAGAAGTAGAAAAAGTAGCAGGAAGAACTCAAAGTCTTCAGATAACAAGGAGGGTATTGGTAAGTAACACTGTTAAAATGTGAACATAATGGTAGAATGGGTTGTGGTTTCTAGGAATTTAAAGATAGATGTTTAAAATTTGCTTCAGCATTGACCATATTGTTACGCAGTTAAATAACCGTTGGGGTTTCAAAGTTTGATTTCTGAAAGTTTTTTTCTCTTCAATTAGCCATATTTAAAACCATTGGCTGCTTCTGAACTAAACAAGATAACAAGATTCTGTTTTATTATATATATATGTACCAGTGGATATAGCTGCCCAGTGATCAGGGGTGTCTCCTGCATGACAACATTGGCAGTTTTATTGTTGTTGCCAGTAGCAATATTAATTCAGTCAGTAAAGTTTGGAAGGATGCACATTTGTTAATGAATGTTGTATTTGTGTATACAGTTTTACTGATGCTGCTACTGTAGCTGCTGGGGGCAATAATGGTAATAATATTATATATTATGCAGCACATGGGTGGGCTGATAATGGCAGTTCTCTCTTATGTTTTCTGGCACCTTCTGTGATAATCATGTAGTTGCTTGCAGCAAAGTCGTAACATTGGCAACAACATGTCACAGTTGCTTTTGTTTGGCTGGACACCTTGCACACACTGGTGCATAAAGTCATAGGTAGGAATTTCAACCATCTGGTGTCTGAATGCAAAAAAGAATGTCATATTTAAACATAAGATTTATTTACAGATTTAACATATTTACGCATGGAAAAGACTGCGAGTGTTTGAATATTGATTTTTATTACATTTTAAATGTTTTTTCAGAACTTCATGCCAGCCAAATCACAATGAGTGATGAGGACAGGATTCAACTGATGGTGCTAGTTAAAGAAGGAAAACTCACCCCGGACCAAGCAGTAGAAGTAGTAAGTAGCATCTTTGCTATAAATGTAGTTCATAGCTGAAGTTAAAATAAGCTAACTTATGATGAGGGATGACAGTTTCAGCTCTTTTTTCTTTGACAGTTTCGAAATAGTAAAAAACTACAAAATCAGATTTGACAGTATTGGTAGCACTGGCGGGTGGTCCTTTCAGTAGAGCTTGAAATTAGCCAAGAGTGACTTCTTGAAAAGAGTGACCAGTGGGTGACATATGATTGAGGGTCATTTTGTTGGAACCAAAGAAATACCATGGTGAAAATACTAATTGAGGGGAAAATGATGGATGTGTGAAGAATATCCCAGCCAATACCATCATAGGTGTATATTGCACAAGGATCTTATCAGGCAAAAAAAACTAAAACAAGTCAGTTATTAGATGTAAGGTTTATGTAATAGTTCTACCATTTATTACTGCCATTGATAATATGTGTTAGCTATTTATCCTGTCTCAATACACTACTAAGCCTCCGTCAGTGCACCTTGATGTTCTCTGACAACCATTGTGTTTAGTGTGCCCAGTTCCTATCTCCTTCTTGGCAAATGGAACAATGATGGTGTCTCTGCCTGTCTCCTCTACCACACTGAGACAGACCTGATGGTATTGATCAATGGGAAGTCACATTCTTACCAGTTTTTGAGCTAAATAGGTTTGATAGGTAACACTTTGACTCCCCCCCCTCCCCCCCCCACCCACCCACACATACATAATTTCATCTTTCTGCCATCATGAATTTTAATGGGCATCATAATGAGCAGTGACCAAGATTAGAGAAAGATGATAACTAAGCAGCTGCCTCCTGTAGTAAGCCTCTGTTTAAATTAAAACTGCTTAGAACAGGATTTTATGTTCCATTAAGGATGATGGATTGCTTGTTTTAATCAGATGTGCTAACTTGATAGGGCTTTCTGCAAAATTGACTTGTCAGAGAGAAGTGGAACCAGTAGAGAGGAATATTTGACAAGTTGTTGTATGTAGTGTTTTGCTGTTTGTGAATACATCAGGCATATTTGGCATAGTTGAAACCTTACAAGTGGATATGAATTTGGCTTGAGGTATGGTACAACATTTAGATATGCACCCTCTATGTGCAGCCATCAAGGGTCGCAGTATTCTCTATATTTATATACATAAATGCTTTTCATTAGCCATGTATGGACAACTGAAGTAGCATGTGTGTTCAGGGGAATATTTCTGTGCAGAAACCTGTGTTGTTGAATTAAATTTTTCTGTGAGTTTTGTTAGACTTGACATTGCTGCAGGCATGAGGTTTGCTGACTAAACCTGTTTTTGCTTAAAAGTGTTAGCGTGGTAGAATGTTATGGCAGACATAGTCAAAAGGGATGGGCGGAGAAATTGATATTCTGAACATCAATCATAATAGTTAGGTGTTATGCCTGAAGAACACACATTGAAATGCCAGTTTAGCTGTTGAAAAGGTAGGTTACGTGATATCCTTTTGTGAATATTTCCAGTTTTTACTTATAGCACGCAAAACGACATTTAATATAAAAAATCAGTAATTTTCCTCCTTGAGGGAGAAAGATAAAGATGAAAGAAATATGTATGTTTTAAGTATCACTTTTTTTATCAGGTAAAGCTTTATGAAGAAGGCAGAAAGAGGGGGATTTATGAAGACTTAATAGTTCAAGACCCAGAGATTAGGGTGAGTGAAAAAATTTGTTTTGCTAAAAGAATGCAAACCATGCTAATGCTAACATTCAAAATAGAAACTGCATAAGTTCTCTTTGAAATTTTCTGACCCCCACTTGCAGCTAAAATTTAAATGAATGAAATGGAGCAACAGGTGTTACTCAGTAAGTAGTCAGTTTAACCCTTGTATGGCAAAAAAAATTCCAGTATGCTCAATTTACCTTGGCTGTAAAATTGAGTATTATTTTACCACTTAACCAGGCACCATTTTTTTTTTTTTACTTGGACCACTTTTTATTTGCGAGACCCCTCTGAATGTATTATATGACAAACAAACACAGTGCTGTATCTGTGTAGTACAAGAAATGTTTGATGAGTGTGATTTTTAAAATGATCTCTAACAGATATGATGTACCAATTTTTACCATAATTTGCTATCATAATTGTTCACAATTTTTATTACCACTTTTGTGCATTGCTAATGCTTGTCATTCAGTAGAGACATTTTGTCAATCTGCAAATGAGGATAAAACTAGATATAGAAAAAAGTAATGCATGCACACACTTCTCTTCCATATGATGCATAACTATTACATAAATGTCAGAAAAAATGATGCATTTATCTGAATATGATAATAAATTGTTCCTGCACATACACGCACGCACACACACACACACACCTGTTACTTGAGGAATGTACCTGATATGTAAATGTCTAAAAAATCTCCATCAACATAAATGTCAGCTTTTATGTTGTCTATTTTGTGGTATTTCTTCAGGCAAGTCCTCCGAATTACTCTGCCCATACTTCTCCCGAAGCATCTAAGAATTTAGTAAAGTATGCATCTTTGAGGAGGAAGAGGAGCAGTTCTATACAGAGTGGAGGCGAGGGGGAAGGTAAGAACAAGTATTTATATATGTTTTCGATATCTAACTATGATTTTAACTGAATGTGATAGTTCAGATTTTCTTAGAAAATATTAATTTTGCCAGTGATACAGGTCTTAAAGACCAATTTTCTTTGGCATAGTGTTAAATGTATTGAATGTTTCTTTTGTTGAGTTTATATGATATAAAATCAGATACTGAAACATCTAAAGGGGCTAATAGTTTTACAACCTTTTAAGTTTGCTGGAGGTGTTATTTTGTAAAGTTAATTTATTTAGCAACCCAATCTAATCTTGTTAACAGCACAGAAATGTTTTTTAAATGTCCATGTTCGTAGTAGTTTATAGAATTGTTGATGAAATTTAAGATTTCATGTTGAGTTGAAAACCATGTAAGTTTGACTTTGTTTCTCTGAGCAAGTTATTTTCATAAGAGAATGGTGTGTTTGTCCTCCGCTGCCCTTCAGCTTACCTCAGGCAACCAGTGCCATGGTCTTTTCTGGTTTTAATCACCATAACAAAGACAGGGACTTCCTTAGTAAATCAGTTAGATGATTTCATTATGGACCCAAAGCAAAGCCTGTTAACCTGTTTCAATTTTAAGAAATTTTCTTTGCATTTTTTGCTTGTAGAGAAATGGACTTGTATAGAAATGGTTTTTAATTTTGTGAATTCATAAAAGTGTTATATTACCCAGATTGTTTTCTTTTAGGGCTAGTTTTGTCTTTCTATTTAACCTGCAGCATAATCCTTGAAATAACTCTCTACAGTTTCATTTTGTTAATTTGTTTTGACACTGTTGATTTTTAACAAGGCCACTTTGTATAATATGCTTTCCTCCAGCAAACTTGAGAAAATACTTGTTTTCTATCAGCTATGTGACTTTGATAAAGGCAACCATCGGAGTAGGATTATTGTAATTAAAACTATCAGGAATCTTTTCAATTCAGTCACATCCTGAGTGATTGAATGAGTGAATTTCTTTGATAAATCTCATTACGCGGATCAATTCACCATTGAGCATTTGGCTTAAAAAGACTGCTATCAGGGGAAGTTATGCTGATTTGTTAATCAGATCAGCACAATTCATTTGTTCCTTCTAAATATAATACTTTTTTACTAGTCAGTCTCTGCTGTAGTTAATTATACACATTATGATGTGCTTAACAGAAGGCTATTATAAATCTGGTCTCTCATTTGATTAAACATTTATCCAGCCACATGGTCTGTTTTTCTGAGCTGCGTGTATTTAAATACTGTGGTTTAGTTTAGAATGAAAGATAGTGATTTTAAAGTTTTAGAGAGAGCTGTGGGAAAAAACTAAAATAGAATAAAAGACCAAGGCTGCAGGTCACACTGGTACAGCAGCTGGTAGGTAATCAGTGGTGCTGGTTGTCACTTTGTGAGTAGGTACCGTACTGGTGTAAGTAGTGCATTTTTGTTATCGAGGGAAGTAAATGTAGAAGCTGGGAAAGTATTTTGTGACCTGTAATGTAATAGGTATTGTGTATTCCATGCAGTTGTAAAGGGCAAAAGAGTCAGGTGTGTGCTCAAGAGTCTTAAAGATAATTTCAGCCGTTAGGATATTCATGAAAAGTTTATGCTTTCATTTCTTTTGACAAGTGATGTAATAGTGACTGTATTCCTTACATTACAAAAGGGTAAAAGAGTCAGGTGTTTGTTCAAGAGTCTCAAAGATAATGTCAGCAGTTAGGATATTCATGAAAGGTTTATGCTTTCATTCAAAACAACAATTCAAACCAGTTATTGATGATTTATGAATGAGAGCTGGGTACACAATTTGTTTTCTGGATAAAATTTGCCACCTGGACATACAAAAGATTTGCCATGAGATTTCCGTTAAATAGAACCCTTGTGTATTTCCAGATGAAACTTTTTGTAGCAGTAGTCCAGACAGCAGAAGGTCATCTTTTTGTTATGATGATGATGATTTGGCCCCTGATCTCATCCCAGCTGGCTCCCACAACAGCCCCCTGAGTCTGAGGAACACTCAGTCCAGGTGGTTCCAGAGACAGTCTTCTCAAGGAGGAGGAGTTGGAGGGGGCTCACCTAGGTCCCCCAACTTACAGGCACATGGTTCCAGACTTAACTCTGTGAGCTCTAACCCAGGGACTTCAACAGCTGGGCAGGGAAAAAGAAGGTCTCGGACATATACTAATACATCTACACACTCAGCTCAGCTTGGCCCTAGGGTGAGCAATACAGCCTCCCCTCCCCCTAGTCCTCTGAGTTACACAAGTTGTGGAGGACAGACTGCTTGTAGTAAAGACTCTGGATGTCAGAGTACACAGAACTCTTTAGATTCAAGGAGCAGTTCCAGTAGTAGTAGCAGTCAGAAGAGTTTTCGGTCACCTTCTTCATATAGACACAACGGTGGGCCTTCCTCTGTGTCGCCATATCACGTATCACCCGTTGTGAGTAGAGGGTCAACTCCTACCAGGCAGCACTCTCCAGCCCTCAGGACAAGATCCTCTCCTGCCAGTCCTTCTCACTCATACACAGAACGCAGGAGACAGTGCTCTGGTGATTACTCTCCAAATACTTCTTCCAGTTATGCTGGCCAGGATAATGCTGGTCAGTGTGGTGTGGATGTCCACTGTGAGGATGACCACTTAGTGGTCAGTGTCCCCGACTCCGAACATCCTGGCAGGAAGCATATTTATAGAAGACAATATTCCTTAGATTCTAACATTCCACACCCAAACCAGAGCAGGAGTGTCAAGCAGTCACCCCCTGTAGGAAGGCACTCGTTTAATTACAGCAATCCTGGTGGAGGTTATGCTAGTTATGGTAATTACAGCAGTGTGGGGATCAAAAAACGCATTTCACCCCCACGTGAAATAAAGACAAACGGAACCTTACTATTACAGGGCAGTCCCGTCCTGGGGCCAAGACATGATGAGCAACGGGTCCTGCCAAGTAATCTATCTCTGACATCTTTAGCTGAAGAGGATAGAGAAAGTAACACTAATATTAGTGCAGCAGCACTTCTATCTCCACGGGTGCCAAAGAAAGAATTCAAGAAAGCTTCTAAAACAGAGCAGAGACTGAGCTGGGATGAGAGAAGGTTTGAACAAAGTAGTAGTGTATCTGTGCCTGTGAGTAAAAAGCCCTCTCCAGGTGCTGAAACTTTCAGTAAAGTAGATAAGAACCAGAATGGTCTAGTGCTAAAAGAAACTGTAGATAAATTGAGTTTGAATAACAGAGATTTCATATCTAAGGATAAAGTAGTCTACAAGGAAAAAGCTAACAGCCCTCTAGCATCAGGTTCTTTTAAAACAGTCACCAATGATTTGTCTTCAAACTCACATGGTTTCTACAAATCGGTGAACAATGGAGTGTCTACTGAACCAAAGAGAGTCAATGAAGAATTTTCTCTGAAGAAACCTAAAGCAGGGATTGAAAGTTCAAGTTCTGTTAATGTCAGGAAGAACATTGAAGCAAACTCAAGTGTGAATACAAGTGCCTCTCTCGACGGGGAACCAGGCACCCATGCACAGGCTAATGTGATTACTCCTTCCTCAGAAGAACTTCAAAATGGTAAATCCACTGGATATGTAAAGGCTGATGTGTCAGCTAGTCCAGTAAATAATTCAACAGATTCTGAGCATGAAAAATCCAGGAATTTGGTCTTAGCCAAAAAAACAGAATCTGTGCAAAAAAGAAGTTCAGTTTCTCAAGAGGCAGATCCCTCTTATTCCTTCCCACACCTGCAGTTTGAAGGAGCAGCACATTTGAAAGCAAGGGATCGGGACAGCCAGATCTTTGCGGAACTTAACTCACAAACAGCTGAGATATTCACAGAAGACGAGGGAGATTTGGAGACCCTCCCAGACCCTGGTGTAGGGGACTCCAAATTTGGTGGAAGTACTTCCACTATGTCTGTTGGATCTGATACGTCACCTCAATTAGAAAGGAAGAACGGAATGTTTGAGAGAATTCGAAAATTACGAGTAAGTATGATTTCATTAAGATGATATTATATGATAATATAAACTTAACATGGTTTTCAGTATAGTGTAACTGCTCAGAAAACTTCAGAAATATGCAAAAAAAACCCCTCTAAGATCAGATATATAGATTCATCAGATCTTAAAACACCACATAATTAATATATTTTTGAATACTTGCATTTTGCTAACTTTTATACATGTATTTCTTGTATCTTATTTCAATTGATGAATTCTTTTATTAATTATTATTTTGTGATTATTTTGTTTTGTACATATTATATTTTGATTACTGCCACTAAAGTAAATTCATATTTATCATGCATTTGTTTCAGATGCACAAGAGTTACAGTTACAGCACAGGGGATGAGCTCCATTCATCTGACTATGAAGATATAGCTGAGGACCCAGACAAGGTGGGTTAGAATGCTGCTTGATATTTAAGATGGTCAGGATAGACCTTGCTATCCAGGGCAATTTCTAGTGTCTTCTCTGGCAATGCCAGGGGCGGATCCAGAGACATTTTCTGACAGTCTTCCAAATTATCTTTGTTGATCCATCCTCCATTTCTGACCGTCTTCCGACAGAAAAAAACAGATACCCGTCAATGTAAACTTGAAAATCTGACCGTCTTCCGGAAGACCCAGACAGCTGGACTTACTAAGAAGGGCTATAATCAAATAATTGATCTCATTAGATGACCAGATTACTTGGGGACCAACCACAATCTTTTAACCTATTTACATCCCAAAGAAACAAAAATTGATTGCAGGTCCTGCCTTTTTGTGATTTTTTTTCTTTTCTATGTTTGATTAACATATGTCAGTGGTAAAATTATTTAGTTTTAGCCATGTTTTAAGAACAATAAATTTCTTTGGGATTATGAAACATGCAAGCCACGATTTTTTATAAGGTCAGCAAATGCAGTTGTTTTAGAGGAGGAATGTTCACTATGTGATATTCACATTTCTTACCTGCGGGTGTCTCTATCAATAGCATTAGGACTTTATCAGTCAGGTGTAGCCTGCTGTATATCCTGCACTATAGTGCCACTCCTGATAGCCATATTGTAGCAAAGCCAGGTGTTTGGTGTTGTTTTCCCACTGTGTACTCTTTAAGAGAAAAATCGGTAATCTGAATAGAAAGGATTCTGTGGAGACATCGGTATTTTTGAATGGCTAAGGTAAGAATGTTTGGCAGTTTGCTCTCACTTTAAGCACTCTGCACAATGTTGTGAATAGAGTGATTGGGTTTTTTTTTTTTTTTTTTTTTTGCATAAACAGCAATTATTTAGTATCAAACCAGTTTTAAGATGGAGAGACAAATTGACTTGTATTTATGAGGTATTTTGTTGTTGCATTTAATTCAAGTGATAAATGTCATATTTCTATTCTTGGCAAAAGTTTTTTTGGAAAGTAGATGCAATCTGTCATTTTATGACAGTAATTGTGATTGATCCATAATGTTTTGAGACTGTTTTTACTTATTGGCTTTTGGTTGCATTACTAGAATTGAGAGATTTATTCCACTTCAGTGGCTTCAAAGTATTGAACTATATACCTTGCACATCTGGTCTGAAGAAGCTGCTTCTGGTATGGAAACATGAAAACAGTTATCTTATTTGCATCAAAGTTTTTCCAATTGATTACATCTAGAGACATGATCAGATTGATGGCTTTTGAACACTGCCTGAGGGAAATATTTGGAAAAGGATACTCTTAAGTTGGTCCTTGTTTTTAATTTTCTCACATTCCTAGAACTAATGACAATTCAGGAAAAAATAGCCTCTGCTCTTAGTGATTTATAAGGAGTTTAATTTACAACAGCTGGCTGTAGTGTTTAGTTGTTTTTGTGGTCCCCATTTCCTGTGAACTTTACTATGTGGCACTCTGCTGTATTTCTTAAATATGGAATATGCTATTGATATGTTAAAAAAAGTGTGATTGTCATTTTGATAGAGTGAAAATTCGTCTGTAGTAAAAATCATCAATTTTCAACTTGATGCAAGTGTTATAGTTGAAACTCAACACTAGAATGTCCGAATGAATTGATATGCTGTTTTGCAATGTATTAGTGCCCTAAGTACTGCATGCAGAGTTTTCTTGTGTTTTTTTGGTGGGGAGACCCCATTCAAGATGCTGTAGTATTTTTAAGTAAATACCACTGATTAGGTAAATACTAGTGATTAGATAAATAGCAGGCCCCTTGCTTTGCTAGAAGCTTGGATAAACACCCTCACTAGAAGATGATTCACAAAGAAGACAGTACAGTGTGGGGGCTTTCAGTAGAAATTTACTTCTTAAGAGATTTTTATATGTAGTCCATAGAATGATGAATATTCCTGTTTAATACAGTGATTTGAGGAGTTTTATTGTTGAGAACATGCAAAATGGTTGAATTACTCCTTGCAGTGTAATACTTACAAAGGAAGTTGTTTTTTTTAAAACTCATCCTGATATGCACGATATTCAATTGTTGTAGCATCATGGAAAAGCATCAGTTTTCCTACCAGGTAAGATGTAGAGAGTTTTGAATACATGACAGCAGATTGCTCTGTGTCTGTGTCTGTAGGCTGTGCTTGGGTGATGTAAGAAGAAGATTGTTTACAAATGAAGCTGGCATTTACTTTTTGCCACACTAAACAGACAAGACAGAATGGGAATATGATGCATGAATAGGTTACGTAGGTTGATTAGCTTGCAGCAGATGTTCTTGGGATTAAAGTCCTTACCTTGCTTCTTTGATAAACATTAGGCTATGATTATTTCTTAACATTTCTTTTTAGAAGCTGGCCCTTTCTGGGTTTGGAAGAGATCTCTCCCAGAGGAGTAGCTTCAGTGAAAGAGTAAAAGGATTAAAGCGAGATGTGAAGCGACGTCTCTCCAGACTTGGGAAAGGACATAGACACAGCGACAGTGATGTACAGGTAATTATAAGAATAGATTTAGTGTTTTATGCTGATATTATGTTTGATTTAAGTGAAGTGATTGGTTTTTAGGCTTATGGTGTTTGAACAAATTGATTTCCCAAGAACAGCATTTCAGCCATTTGCATGCCATTTGTCATTTTTAACTTCCATTAAAAGAACTTTATTCACCATGTTGGCTTGGAATGCTCATTAGAGGCAACCTGTTAAACTTTAGAAAGTCATATGTTGTTTGAGAATTGCCTTTTTATGATGAAAAATCAACACATGATCATAATGCAGACTACATGTTTTAAGAATAAGTCTAGCGACAGAGAGTTTGCTTTGTGAAATATGATATAACAAATAATTTTTTTGCTCTTTACATAACAAGTATCTCTATGTGGTTCAATACTTTTAATTCCACTCTGTGTATTTATAATTATGTACACATAATATGTACAGATTTATAAAAATAGAGATAGAATAGATTACTTTACCTAGCTTTATTGATTACAATCCATAAGAGTATCAAGGTTATACCTGAAACTGGTTGTTATAGTTACATTGATGATATATTCCATTATTGTATTACATTTTTTCAGCCTAATCTGTATCTGCCTGAGGAATACCTGGCGAATACAGAACACATGGCAGCTATACCAAGTCCAAGTTAGTTTTTTTTTATGACCACAATTCTGTCTGAGTTAGGAGGTCTATTCACAATATATCTGAATTGGTTGAATTGGCCTGTAACCAATCCGTTGATTTCCCCAAAGACTTATAAAAAGACACTCATTTGCAATTAAGTGATGTACATGGATATGTGCTTGATCAAGTAGAAAATAAGTAGAAGATGTAATCCATATTTAATGCTAGCATTGCCCTTGACAGTGACAACATAAAAAGAAAGTGATGAAACAACCTCTTTACTGACGTGTATTATAGATACAATTTTTGTATCAGTTGACAAATTTAATGAATTTTTAGGTAAAATCAATAAGAACTTTCAGTATTTGTATTTCATTATGTGCATTTGTGATAATTGACAATTTTTGACAGGCAATAATGAAGATAAATGGATTAAGGACCTAGTGAAATTGTCTTCCAATATTCAGATAACAATATTTTTTAAATTATTTGAGATGTTTAACATTTGTGTATTTATTTTAACCAGATGCTGAAGCACAGTTTGGTCCTACATCTACAACCCATCCTGAGGTCACGAGTCCAGATGATACTCCTGCCTACACTGGTCAGTTTGTAGGGAGAGCCATTGTCCATACAGATTATACCCCCAGCCCATATGACAAGGAAGCTTTAACATTGAAGGTAAAGAGAAATATCATTTTGAGTAAGGGGTGATTAGATAGAGGGAAAAGTGTACAATCAGGAATTGTTGATATTATACCCATAGTTAGTATCTAAGAGACCTGAGTGTTTTTTTTTTTTTTAATTGGAAAGTGGTGAATAATCAAATGAATTGTGCAGAGTGACACCAAGAATAAAAATACTCTCGGTATGAATTTCATTCATTTGAGGTAGAGCAACAGCTCTGAATAATACCTTGATGAATAATTCACTGTATGCACTATCAATACCACAGTTGACTTAATTGTAACCGACTTCAAGTGAACTGAATGCCAATGCAGTATAATTACTAGTCCATCTAATCTCATGTGTTAAAGGTCAGATCCCAAGTCAAACACAAAAGCAGAATAAACAAGCATTGAAAAATAAATTCCATAAGTCAATTTTCACCAGGCACTATTAAGATGCTAATAGCACAATTTTCTTGCATCTCTTTTACAGCAAGGAGATATCATCAAAATCATAACCAAAGCAGAAACAGGAAATTGGACGGGTTTGTTGAGGAATCGTGTAGGGACTTTCAAATTCATCAATGTAGAGTTGATACCCGATGAAACTCCTAGGAGGATTAGACGCCAGATGTCAGGAAGAAAGCGCAGTGCCAAAACCAGATCTAAACCCAAAACTGTGGAGGACCTACTGAAGAGGCTGGGTTTAGAGGTATGTGTCATAATTGTTTTTGAAATGAAAAAAAGTTCCTTTTTTGTGGCACATTTACAGTTAAGTTTGGTCTGTCTAATTTAGTATACAACCAATCAAGGCAGGAATCTCACAACTGAAAACCAATCTTAATTCATGTAGCTTATGATGACAATGGGCAGAACAGAGGGATTAAATTTAAGCATGTAAAACATTGTTTCCAATCATTTAGTTTTGACTTTTAGAATAGCCCTGTTTTAAGGATACTGTGTAAAATCTTATTTTTAAAAGTCACTTGCAGTAGACCTAAATGCATACAGCAAATAGCTTAATTATTCACAGAAATTTGTTTTTTTATTTCAGGAATTATTAAGTATTTTCCTGCTAAATGGCTATGACAATCTGGAACTCTTCAGTGAGCTGGAGAAAGAAGATCTCAATGAACTGAATATACTGGACCCAGAGCAGAGGGCTAAACTTCTCACTGCAGCAGAGCTACTGGCTGATACCATGGACTCTGTGGACTATGAGAGTAGGTATTGGCACTTTAGGTCTTAGCATGCACCACTCTCTTAGACTAGAATTTTTTCCTATTTACTTGAAATCTAATTTTACTTTGTATCTTGTAGATTTTCCCTTTAACTACTTGCTTGGATTTTAATCTTAGGGTTTTGCATAGGATATCTTTTTACGGGGGTGTCTCAATAGTCCGAAGGTTCATTGGTCCAAATAATGGTAACATTTTCATCAATTTTATAATCAAGGATTTGTTGGTCCAAAGGTTCAATAGTGAACATTCTTGCCAATGAACCTTCAGACTATTGCACCTTCGGACTATTGCTACGGCCCCTCTTTTTACATTTCATTTGATGGTATTTTTTGTTTTAGTGTCTGAGTTTTCATATTAATAACTTATTTGGGAACAAAATATTCCCATGAGTTAATTTGAAAATTAGATTGGATCTTGTATGGCACAGATTTGCATGATATTTTACTTGCTTAATTATTTCTAATCAGATCCTGCATCCCCTGAAACGAAGACAGAATCAGTGCCAAAACCTCCATCTACAGTCGGTCTGTCTGTTAATGAAAAAGGAGCACCAGATCTGACCCAAAAGACGCCTCGTGATTCAGGGTGCTATGCCAGTAATGAGAACATTATTACTAAGATGAATGGGCATCAGGAGTCCCCTTCAAGCCAGTCCAGTCCAGAAAACACACTGAAGGGTGAAAATGATGCACCAAGAACTGATGTTACCCCTGTTAAACAAGAAGAGAAGCTATCCCAGGTTGTAGTTGTGGAAGTGAAGTCTCCCTCCACTGAGCAAACAACTGAAATAAAGTGTCCAACAAGGATGAAAATGCAGAAGCAGCATCAACAAAAGGGGTCTGCGAACTTTATGGAATCAAAGTCTACATCTACATCACCTAGCAGTAGTGATTCTGCAAGTGATGAAGTAGGACTCAAACTTATTAGCACTGTTGAGCTCAATGGGTCAAAAGTCTCTAGCCAGCCCTTAGTGAAGGAGACTGAAAGTTCAAACTTGGCAACTGAAAGGGTAATTCCCTCTAAAGGGCCAGTGACCAATAATGTGCCACAAAAGACGGGTGATACAAATTCAGCTAACTCTCCTCCAAGTAAAGGGACACCAAGTTTACAAAGTAAACTTAAACAACCACAGACAACGAAAACCCAAAGGATGCCATCTACAAGCTCAGAAACATCCAGTGACATTTCAGATTCCTCGCCTGTCTCAAAAATTCCTTTAACATCTCCAAAGTTAAGGGCTAGCAGAATTCCAGGAGGTCCACCACCTGTGACTACAAAAAAGAGTGGCCTNCTTAGAGGCAACCTGTTAAACTTTAGAAAGTCATATGTTGTTTGAGAATTGCCTTTTTATGATGAAAAATCAACACAGATCATAATGCAGACTATATGTTTTAAGAATAAGTCTAGCGACAGAGAGTTTGCTTTGTGAAATATGATATAACAAATAATTTTTTTTGCTCTTTACATAACAAGTATCTCTATGTGGTTCAATACTTTTAATTCCATTCTGTGTATTTATAATTATGTACACATAATATGTACAGATTTATAAAAAAAGAGATAGAATAGATTACTTTACCTAGCTTTATTGATTACAATCCATAAGAGTATCAAGGTTATACCTGAAACTGGTTGTTATAGTTACATTGATGATATATTCCATTATTGTATTACATTTTTTTCAGCCTAACCTGTATCTGCCTGAGGAATACCTGGTGAATACAGAACACATGGCAGCTATACCAAGTCCAAGTTAGTTTTTTTTTATGACCACAATTCTGTCTGAGTTAGGAGGTCTATTCACAATATATCTGAATTGGTTGAATTGGCCTGTAACCAATCTGTTGATTTCCCCAAAGACTTATAAAAAGACACTCATTTGCAATTAAGTGATGTACATGGATATGTGCTTGATCAAGTAGAAAATAAGTAGAAGATGTAATCCATATTTAATGCTAGCATTGCCCTTGACAGTGACAACATAAAAAGAAAGTGATGAAACAACTTCTTTACTGACGTGTATTATAGATACAATTTTTGTATCATTTGACAAATTTAATGAATTTTTAGGTAAAATCAATAAGAACACTCAGTATTTCATTATGTGCATTTGTGATAACTGACAATTTTTGACAGGCAATAATGAAGATAAATGGATTAAGGACCTAGTGAAATTGTCTTCCAATATTCAGATAACAATATTTTTTAGATTATTTGAGATGTTTAACATTTGTGTATTTATTTTTACCAGATGCTGAAGCACAGTTTGGTCTTACATCTACAACCCATCCTGAGGTCACGAGTCCAGATGATACTCCTGCCTACACTGGTCAGTTTGTAGGGAGAGCCATTGTCCATACAGATTATACCCCCAGCCCATATGACAAGGAAGCTTTAACATTGAAGGTAAAGAGAAAGAAGGGGTGATTAGATAGAGGGAAAAGTGTACAATCAGGAATTGTTGATATTATACCCATAGTTAGTATCTAAGAGACCTGAGTGTTTTTTTTTTTTATTGGAAAGTGGTGAATAATCAAATAAATTGTGCAGAGTGACACCAGGAATAGAAATACTCTCGGTATGAATTTCATTCGTTTGAGGTAGAGCAACGGCTCTGAATAATACCTTGATGAATAATTCACTGTATGCACTATCAATACCACAGTTGACTTAATTGTAACCGACTTCAAGTGAACTGAATGCCATTGCAGTATAATTACTAGTCCATCTAATCTCATGTGTTAAAGGTCAGATCCCAAGTCAAACACAAAAGCAGAATAAACAAGCATAGAAAAATAAATTCCATAAGTCAATTTTCACCAGGCACTATTAATATGCTAATAGCACAATTTTCTTGCATCTCTTTTACAGCAAGGAGATATCATCAAAATCATAACCAAAGCAGAAACAGGAAATTGGACGGGTTTGTTGAGGAATCGTGTAGGGACTTTCAAATTCATCAATGTAGAGTTGATACCCGATGAAACTCCTAGGAGGATTAGACGCCAGATGTCAGGAAGAAAGCGCAGTGCCAAAACCAGATCTAAACCCAAAACTGTGGAGGACTTACTGAAGAGGCTGGGTTTAGAGGTATGTGTCATAATTGTTTTTGAAATGAAAAAAAGTTCCTTTTTTGTGGCACATTTACAATTAAGTTTGGTCTGTCTAATTAGTATACAACCAATCAAGGCAGGAATCTCACAACTGAAAACCAATCTTAATTCATGTAGCTTATGATGACAATGGGCAGAACAGAGGGATTAAATTTAAGCATGTAAAACATTGTTTCCAATCATTTAGTTGTGACTTATAGAATAGCCCTGTTATAAGGATACTGTGTAAAATTTTATTTTTAAAAGTCACTTGCAGTAGACCTAAATGCATACAGCAAATAGCTTAATTATTCACAGAAATTTGGTTTTTTATTTCAGGAATTATTAAGTATTTTCCTGCTAAATGGCTATGACAATCTGGAACTCTTCAGTGAGCTGGAGAAAGAAGATCTCAATGAACTGAATATACTGGACCCAGAGCAGAGGGCTAAACTTCTAACTGCAGCAGAGCTACTGGCTGATACCATGGACTCTGTGGACTATGAGAGTAGGTATTGGCACTTTAGGTCTTAGCATGCACCACTCTCTTAGACTAGAATTTTTTCCTATTACCTTGAAATCTAATTTTACTTTGTATCTTGTAGATTTTCCCTTTTACTACTTGCTTGGATTTTAATCTTATGGTTTTGCATAGGATATCTTTTTACGTGGGTGTCTCAATAGTCCGAAGGTTCATTGGTCCAAAAAATGGTAACATTTTCATCAATTTTATAATCAAGGATTCGTTGGTTCGAAGGTTCAATAGTGAACATTCTTGCCAATGAACCTTCAGACTATTGCACCTTCGGACTTTTGCTACGGCCCCTCTTTTTACATTTCATTTGATGGTATTTTTTTGTTTTAGTGGCTGAGTTTTCATATTAATAACTTATTTGGGAACAAAATATTCCCATGAGTTAATTTGAAAATTAGATTGGATCTTGTATGGCACAGATTTGCATGATATTTTACTTGCTTAATTATTTCCAATCAGATCCTGCATCCCCTGAAACGAAGATAGAATCAGTGCCAAAACCTCCATCTACAGTCGGTCTGTCTGTTAATGAAAAAGGAGCACCAGATCTGACCCAGAAGACGCCTCGTGATTCAGGGTGCTATGCCAGTAATGAGAACATTATTACTAAGATGAATGGGCACCAGGAGTCCCCTTCAAGCCAGTCCAGTCCAGAAAACACACTGAAAGGTGAAAATGATGCACCAAGAACTGATGTTACCCCTGTTAAACAAGAAGAGAAGCTATCCCAGGTTGTAGTTGTGGAAGTGAAGTCTCCCTCCACTGAGCAAACAACTGAAGTAAAGTATCCAACAAGGATGAAAATGCAGAAGCAGCATCAACAAAAGGGGTCTGTGAACTTTATCGAATCAAAGTCTACATCTACATCACCTAGCAGTAGTGATTCTGCAAGTGATGAAGTAGGACTCAAACTTATTAGCACTGTTGAGCTCAATGGGTCAAAAGTCTCTAGCCAGCCCTTAGTGAAGGAGACTGAAAGTTCAAACTTGGCAACTGAAAGGGTAATTCCCTCTAAAGGGCCAGTGACCAATAATGTGCAACAAAAGACGGGTGATACAAATTCAGCTAACTTTCCACCAAGTAAAGGGACACCAAGTTTACAAAGTAAACTTAAACAACCACAGACAACGAAAACCCAAAGGATGCCATCTACAAGCTCAGAAACATCCAGTGATATTTCAGATTCCTCGCCTGTCTCAAAAATTCCTTTAACATCTCCAAAGTTAAGGGCTAGCAGAATTCCAGGAGGTCCACCACCTGTGACTACAAAAAGGAGTGGGCTCAAGCCACCAAGTAGCAGTCCTGGGTCCATGCCATCTACTAATAAAAAAGCAGAAACCAAACAAGAAATTCCAAAAAGAACCCTCCCCATAAGACAGAGTTCATTTAAAAAAGAGAAGAGCCCCCCACCAGTACCACAAAGACCACTCAGGAGGACTCTTACTCCACCTGAAAGGATCCAAGTTCCATCTACCAGTTCTAAGAGTACAAAACCAAGAGGTTTACAGAAAGGTTTTAGCCCATTAGAGAAAGAAATTCAAAAACCTAAACAGAATTCATCCAGTGGGCAAGGTCTCAGAAGTCCAGGTGCCACAGGTGCCACTGGTATACCACAAACAACCACAGGTATACCCCAGGGAGCTACAGGTGTACCTCACAAATCATCTAGTTCTAATCAACCTAATGGCAGTACTATCCCAAGTGGGGAACCAAGAGCCCCAAGAACTGCTCCACCCAAACCTCCAAGCAGAATCAGCCCTCCTAGGGTAACATCAACAAGGAGACAACAGTATCAGGCATTGAATATGCAGACATGTTTGGGAACATCTGATAATCAAGTGGCTTCCAGTGAAGCTTCAAGTCCATCTGGTCACTTTGGCAGTCCGGTGACTTCACCTACCTCTATCCCAGTACCACAGCAATTTTCAAAAATTCCTCAACCATCGTCAGGTCAGAAGACGCCCCCAGAAGTGCCAAAAAGGAAGGAAACTACAGAATTGAGCACCAAAAGAACTATTGCTACATATCAGCAAACATCTGGATCACAGACTAAAAATTTTAATGCAAATATTCCATCCCCCTCAAACAGACAGTTTTGTGTTAATCAAAAGAATGAAATGACATCATCATCACCAAGTTACATAAAGAAGCCAAACTTGCCCAATAATATGCAGAACAGTCTTGGTAGTGAAGTACAACAATCCCAAAGCAAGATGGAAAGGAATAACAATCAGAATTTGTGTACGTCAAAAATTGGTCTACCTCAGAGAAGTAGTGTCCCTCCAGCACCTCCACCTCGTCAACTGCAGCATAGCCAAACCAATCTTCCATGTCGCTTGCCACAGGCCAGACAAAGTGCCCATCCAGTAACAGATTTAGCCAACCAGTCTTCTACTTCTTCCCAGCATTCAAAACATACCAAGGTACAACAAAATGCACCCAGGACTCCCTCTGTCACTTTGGAAACATTGATCACTCTCAAGTTAGAAGATGAGATGATTGATTTGACGCAACCTCCATACAGCGATCAGGTAAACTTTTTTGCTTGGTAAAATCATCTTTTGTTTTGAAAAGAATTTTTTGTATTACTTAGAATTCAGAGGAATCAAAATTGATGTTTAAGTACTGTTAATAACCAATGTCAGCTTTTCCTTCTTTCATTAAGTTAAACTCTGTCCAACAGATCATACCTCCAAATTTTCTCTGGATACTTTCCATTTCTCACCATTATAGACCTTGAATGGTTATCCAGGATTTCATTTTTTTTCATAATTGTTTATATGACATTTTATAGCCCATAGTGCCAATCATTTACAACCTTACCTAATTTTTAGATGGTGAAATGTCCAATGTTCTTTTAAAGATGAGACATTTGTAATGACAATTCAACTTTGCTTTTCTCGCTAAAAATTTGATCACTACGTCATAGTTAAAGGTCAAATGAAGTTGGACATAACATGATATGTTATATTGTAAACTATTTATCAGCATGATGATACAGGTATATCACATTTTATTACCTTCCAGTCTGGATACTGTGGAATACCTGCAGCTTTAGTTCAGAGGTATGCTGAGGAACTGAAGAGAGAACTGAGTGAGATGGCCAGTGCTCTAGATCAACTCAGGGTGAAGCAGCTACAGCAGAAAGGAAGAGAAGGGGTAGGGAAAGTATGAAAACCGGTCTTGAAAGTTACAGGATGTCAGTTTATTGTAAATGTGTAACTTTTGTTTTCCTACAATTATAAAATATTATGAAAAGAATGAGAGAAAGAATGACTTTGGTATAAAGACTCATAAGATAAGATAAGATGAATATCTGATTATTATTATTATTATTATTATTATTATTATTATTATTATTATTATTATTATTATTATTATATATTTATCTATTTTCTGTTTGAAAACAAAAAAAAAAAATCTTATGCACTTCAAACATTTAACTTAATTATTGGCTTCCTTCCAGATTTCAAACAACTACCTGGTGGACTCCAGTTCTCGTTTGCAGCTGGATTTATGTGCATCATCATTACGTGGCTTCTTAGAGACTGCTGGTCTGCCCATGTATGCAGCATTGCTGGAAATTAATGGCTTTTGGTCCTTAGACTCCATAAAACATCTCACTGAGAAAGACTTGGTACAATTGGGTGTGCAAGATCCCCGACACTGCAAGAGACTTGTCAGAGCTTTTGAGGCCCTTCGCTTTAAATCAGAGTCATCTGTTCAGCACAATTCACCAAGACATTTGAAGAAGTCTGTCATCTTGGATAAAGTTTAGAACATTAATTCTAGGTGTTCCTAGAAGTACTCTGAGATGATCCTTATTACTCACTTGTATACACAGTTTATATTTACCCACTGAACAAAGTTTAAGATGGAGGAGAGTTAAATATCACAATTATTTGAACAAACTGCCAACAGAGACCCATTTCTCACATGCTGCACCAAATTTGGTGTGACACTTACCTAATCCATTTTGAAATTAGCTGGTTCTTTAACCTGGGCGCAGTTGTGTACTGATGACTTTCATTATCATGATGGAGATTGTTTACTGTAGCACTGCACAAAGAATTCATTTCTTTAAGTATGTTTACCACAGAAAATGCTGCACTAGATCTTTAGTTTATATTATTTGCACATATCAAATTGCTCAGAGTGCAGGGACTTAATGAAGAGGCAAAAAACAGATTGTAATTTTCAAAGTTTAAAGACAACTAGGTGATAGGTTGTGCGTATAACTTGGAGTCTAGCATATTGTGGCTGGAGCTCACGTAAGATACTTTATTGAAATGTCTGTAGGAGGAGTCCTTGGTTAGAGGTCTTCTAAATAAGTGTAAATGGGTGTAGGTTGGTATCGAATTGGAATATTTATCTTAACAGAAAAAAATGTCTCTGTTGCACTGATGAAGGGTAAAAATTCATCAGTTAGGTACTCATTTTGGTGCAAATGGCCTGTAGATGTTCTAAGTACTAGAGCCAATGACATTGCTGAAAAAGTTGCAGAGCATCATCCATTCTATAGAAATGCTGATGGAAGTAATATCTATATATTAAAAAATTTAATAAAAGGAATCTGATACATGCTGGGCATGAAATGGGTACTATGGGTTATATTTGTGAATGCATTTCAATTCTTTTCAATTTTGGTTTTAGTTCAATTTTGCTTCAGTGTCAGATTGCATTTAGCTATTTCTAAAAAAATCCTTTTTCATCAGCAAGCTGACATTGTTATTTATACTTGTTATTTTTTCACAAGGAATTTCATTTGCAATCAATTGATATGGTTTACACGTAACATGTCAGAAATGGAGATTGACAATTTTTGTGTCCAATTTGTAGTCTTATAAAGTACAGGGATTTGTTATTGTTGTTTCATGTTTTGTTACCTGAAGTTGTGGAAGTGTATATTCTGTTACATGTTCTGTTCTTGCTTATATAGCCTGTCAGTGTGAATGGTCGAGGGTACATATGGTCAGGTGTACAGATTTAAGTTATAAAAAGATAATAAAGAATATTGAATTTAAAAATTCAGTGTTGTTAAATGAACGTCATTTATATGAGCTTCAGAGTAAAAAGCTCACAGTTCAGAAATGGGATTAAATTTCATACTAGCACTGTCTACTGGAAGGGAGGGTAGCCATGTAAGTACTTGAAATATGGGTGATGATAAGTACTTGCCTTGTGATGTACTTCTACCAAACAATACCCAAACAGATAACTTCACAATGTTTCTTAATCGAAATAAATTTCAAATTGCTTCATTGTAAAAAAACATGGAATACAGAGGTCAATTCCTTTTTGATAAGACTCCAAAGAGAAAAGGATAGATAATGATGCTGTATAAGTGGACGTTTTTAAACAAGGAACAAATGCACTCACTCGCAACAATGGGTCTACCTGCCAGTTGCAAGCTGCACAATTACATACGATACATATAGTCATTGAAAAATACACATTTTCAAAACTTATAGTTGCAATTTAGATCCAGATAAAGCACAAGCATTTTTAAAAAAATATATTTTAAAAAAATCCCCATCAGAAAGGCAGGTAGACTTGGTAATTCATTCCAATTTCCCATATCCGGTACAGATTTAGATGATATAATCACCAAGTGCTGAAAGCATAAATACCCCAACTTTGTACCAATCACATCACCCAATTTTGTCATCCGGTTTTGTACATTTTTGATTCTATGAAGAACCATATGGGGAAAATGAGCAATGTATGTGATCTTCACAATTTAAAGGGGAAAATTCTAAGCATTTTTAAAGACACCATAGTACTGTGGGAAGGCAGAGCAGTGACATGGAGAGGTGGTGCATGAAACAAAAGAAGTTTCTCTTCATTAATGTTTCAAACAACTTTGACAAACTAAAAATGTTTATTTTGTCATCTTTTTGGTGCATTTGCTACCTTCTCTCTGTAACAAAGACCTCCTTCAGGATTGCCTACATCATGGCAATTAATTAAGTATAATAACCACTGTATTTTTTTAAAAGACGACAGAACTTAATTGCATTCAAACCTATGAACTTTTACTGGTCCCAAAACAAATGTGGTTGATATTTTTAATATCTTTTTCATTATCAGTCTCTTCCATCACCCTTTTATGTTAACATGTTACATATACCGAGTTGACCACTGCCAAAGAGAAAAGACGTCTCCACTTAAAAAAACTTGATTCTCTTATGTAATGACACAATACATCTTTTACTTTAAAAAGTACTAGTTAAATACCTACTTTGCAAATTCATGAAGTTCTGTTTACCCACCACACTGACAGTATGGAAGTGAACAGAAATGGATCAGCAATTTGTATCACACTTATGAATGATGATCAAAGGAAGTAAAGTGGTAAATGCTAACTTCTTTGTGACAAAGACAAACATCTAGCACATAACAGTACAAAGGTGACAGCGTATTACAATGAACTGGATCCATGACTAGTCCTAACAATCATGTCAGTCTTCAAGTTGTATAGTCATAGCTACCATATTAATAATGGGATAAAATGGAATGGTAGTCTGATACAATATACATACATTGTACTACCAATAAATAAATGCATTAATGCTACTGGCTCTTCATTAGATGTTCAACATCTACATGCCCCTATATTTACATCAATTCATGGGTTACTAGTACATCTTTTTGCTTCACCCATCGTTCAGTTAACATTATATTATCAAACTTCTTTATTTTCCTTTAGTGAAAGAAACTGATTTTTTAGCATTCAGCTCAAATATTATATGCTAGCATGAGCCTTCATTCTCTGGTGGAGATGGAAACAAGCCTTTAAAATGGAGGGTATGTGGGGATGTACTATTCAGCTGAATGCTAAAAGAAAAAATTAAACTAATTGTTTTGAAAACAATCATTCTAGTCCTTAGGAGCAACATCATCCATTTGTTTTTTAAGTTCTTTTTCCATCATTTTCCGTCTATCACAGAAGCCATATTGTCCTTTGCCAAATGAGTTAGGTCCAGCAGCAGTGGGTGTATCTCTGAAAGAATGAGTGTCAACAATATATAAGCAAGGTTCATAAACAGTTTTTAGTTTGTTGTGTGCACTATTCAATGAGAATTTCACTAAACACAACATAATATTTTCTACTTGTGCTGTTAGAACTTCTCAATGAACATGAATCTGCAAAGAAAGTTACAATGAATGATCATGAGCTATAACATGTCTTTTAGTCTATAGTTACTCACATAAAAATATTTTTCAATTATAGTTTTTTTTTAGGTGTGGGGGGTGGGGATGTATCTGTTTTGAAGCATTTCAAATGACAAACACAGGAAACTGATTTTCATGATGTTCTTAAAATGAATTTCTGTTACCGTCCTAGGTTACGCATCCTCATTTTGGCCTCAGGAGGCATCTCATCTTCATCACTCTGCAAATTTATAAAAGATAATATAAATTTAAAATATGAAAGACAAAATTAATGATATCCATCCTTTTATTTATATTACCAAACAACTCACTTTAAACAGCTCTGTCAATAGGATTGAGAACAATTGTAGCTTCTGCAATTTCTAGTGTTCTCTTTTATTCATTTATGATTTAATTCATATATTTATTAAAACAAATTTACTTGTTTATTTATTTATCTCGTATCTTCCTGGAGAATAGACATGTTACTAAACAAGACAACTGTCATTCAAGTCATCAGAGTGAAGAGAATCAGAATATAAGTACTTACCTCATCATCTTGGTTAAATGCTTGTGCTACTGCTTTACTTTTCTTGACTGTCTGCATAATAGGAGTCACACTGGCCTTTGGTTTCTAGAACAAGATTCCCAGGATAAGTAAATAATGTGCATGTAATGTAGTAGTTTATTTATTATAGTGTTTAGATGCCACTGCTCATAAGTCCAGCCATTTCAGTCTTTCTCAGTTAGTCATGCAGTTAAATGTCAATAAAATTAGTGACATACCTAATTTTTCTTACAATATCAATGTTAAAATGATGAAAATCTACGTAAAAAAAACTACACTTTATTTGTTAAGCATGCACTGAAATGATCCAATGCATATATACATGTACTTACAGCTGAAGTGCTTAGAGCCATTTTGATAGGAGGTACAGGTTTCTTTGTTAGACTGACACCTCCTAGATTCATTTTAATGGGGCCTGCTGGTTTGCACTGCTGCTGAGTATTCTGTTCTTTGGGAGTGTCACCATTTCCAAGACACTGCTGTGTCTGCAAATCTAGAGGTGTTTTAGTCCCAAACCCAATACTGATAGGCTTATTTGCATCCACTGCAACTTTTTTCTTTGGTGGAACATCTGATGCCTGATCTGAAGACCGCCTTTTTTCTGCCAGGTCTTTTGCTGCATGTGTTTTGTCTGCTTCTTCTTGCCCTGGCCAATGTGAAATACTGGGAGAGTTGAAACAACAAGTTAGGTGTAAAAATAACGAAATGAAAAAATGAAACTTGGACAACCAAAACTCTTTGAAACGATATGTTATTAATGGTAATGAGATGGCCCCTTAACCCCCCCCCCCCCCACGACCCCACGATGGTAGACTCTACCGTGATAATCACCCTTCAAAATACAAAAACATGTTCAATATTGACAGTGCTGTTGGCACAGCATTCATGCAAGCGTCAACCGGTCGGCGTCAACCACCCTCCCACCTATTCCCGCGCCTACTTTAACGTGTTTCCGATAGCAATGGGAATGCTGCGTTGATTATCGACAGATTTTGTAAATATGTATTAACTACACAACACAATGTGGTCATAAAAACCTGATTTCGGAAGCCGGGAAACATTTCCACTCATCGCCATTTTGACACAGCCTCGTCTTCAATCAATGTAGGCATCGCTGATTCCTTGGAACGGGGGGTGGGGGAGTGTGTCTTGTGTCCCTTTAGCCCGGAGATAGTATACCTTTTCCCTCCCCAAAAAACATTATAACAAGTAAAACGAGGCAAAATCATCCATATCCAAATGACCAGATGCCGAGTTTTGTTTTGAGGTCCGGCTGACGTGGATTTCATTCGAAACTTCGGGAGGTACATGTACTTATTCTTTCCCCCTTTCCTCACGCAACAACACCCGTTTATCAGTATTATTATTGTTGTTGTCATCATTGACAGCGTGTGGGGCTGGTGCAACAAAAAGTGTCACAAATGTATTTCGGTCTTATTCTTGAAAAGGAATGTCACATAAAGGTACATGTATCTTTTCAGAGATTGGGGCAGAAATTCCATTAGTCACCGAATGCTTTGCTCATCAGTTTTCCACAAATCTTGAGACTGATCTTTTGATTTAAAGTTTGCAGAAAAATAGGAAGTTGGTTTTTTCGTCAAATAAGGGCACCAGAGTTTCTGTTGATATCCAACATTTTTAGCTTTTTTACACATTCTTTTTTGTTTTTGAAAGAAAAATAACTTGACATACAGTACAGTTTATTCAATCACTAACAGTATTACATAAACATCACAAACATCTGTATCTTCTCATGATACATCAATACCACAACATACAGTGAAATAAGCTATCCAAAACAATTAATATAGGAAATATTAAAAATTATTCATTCCAAATCTTAATTGTTATTAATTTGTTTATGAAAAAAATCAGTAATTTTTCCTTCATGTTTATAGTTATGAAAGGGCCAACCATGGAAAGAAACTTCTATTAATGTGTATAATCAATGGAACATACAACAAGAAAGATGTTGCTTTATCAATATGCCATTTATAGATCTTTCAATATTTGTAACATTTAATTCAAATGTTTAGTATTTTGCCAAATGGTTAATAGCATCAACATATTACAATCCAATCTATACATATATTTATACAATTTAGATTGGCAGTTAAGCATTTTTATAAAAATCAAAATATATACAAAGAATGCACCTTTTAGCTTCTTAAACAAATACAAATGCTCGATTAACTTTTAAAGGTTGATATCAGTACTACCTATTTGTATCTAACCAATGATGTAAATCTTAAGTGTGGGCAGCATGCATTCTACCGGTATATCTTAGTATCACACCAGATATTTACATCATTTTATAACTGGTGTGTAAAAAAATTAATCAAACTGACCATTTAAAAAAAGTGAAGTGATATATCCTGTCCATGGTAACCTAAGATAAACAAAAATTCTGAATGTTGACAATTAACACTCCCTTTTCCCTACTTTCCACAAGCACCATAGTAGGAAACTGCCTAGCCATTTTCAGCACCTTCCTTTTACCTTATAAGCAAAGTCCATTTTACCTTTTTTTTTCCTTATAGCCTTAAGCTACACTCACATTCAGACAATTTAAGATAAAACACCACTGTAAAAGTCATGTCATAAATCTAGATAGTTTAGAGCAGGATCTGGAAATACTGAAAGAACTATTTGCTGACAAGATTTCCAGATAATAGTTACCTGTTACATTTAACCATTATCAAAATAAGCATTTCTGTTATGTGATTAAATGTTTTTACCTTTTCTTTTTTTGTGACCATCGCCCTTTTGCAATTTAACAGAGATAAATTTTACTAGCCATCCAGAAAAAAATTACTTCACTAAGAAACTACTGATGGGGAAAAATTATGTGTATGCACACATGTATAATAGTATTCAGACAGGTCTCTCAACACACAATATTGTGACACTTAATTCATTGCACTTAAATACTTATGCCAATTATACCCTGTGGTATCAAGTTTTCATATCTTAATGGTGCTTTGATGGGCAATTTTCTAACATTTAACAACAAAATCATTTAAATTACTACAGCTGTGTACAACTACAGATGGCAGGCATGAAACATGAAAAGGAGACTCAAAAAAGATGATAATAATGTATTTGGCATAACATAAAAGGGATAATCATGCATAGAAACATAACTGAGATGAAGCAAGATTCAAAGAATATGTTAACTAAGTTAGCTGTGAAAAATGCTTAAAGAATACTGGCCAAGTAATATACAATTTAAAATTCCCTTGAAACTGAAATTAAGTATCCTAACAGTATTAATATGAATTAAAAAAGAAAAAAAAAACTGAAAGGTTTATACTTCCACCATACCATGTCTTATATTCTTCCTACTTCTGTTTTATGCACCTAAAACAGAAAGCACATGGACAGAAAGCACAAAAATTCCAGCTATCAATCAAACTTTCCAATTTGGTGTGTCTTGGAAGTCCTGAAGCTCCCTCTTTTGTCAAGGCATTTTTCCAAGTTGTGAAAACTTTGCAAGGCCATGCTGTTGATAAGAAGGCATTCTTCATCTCAAGTTTCAACATCATATTGTGTAGAAGTATCCACCTGAATTTGAGGCAATGACACATCTTATGAGGACTCAGCACCCAAGTAAATATGAAGAGATTTCTTTAACTACTATTCCCAACAAGTCTTGATCACTTTGATCATGTTTTTCTGTCTGGACAGCGAGTCTGTACAATCTTCATCCTGGCTCCTCCTCTCCCTATGGTTCCGTAGCCCTCTGGGTCTTCACACACATGTACCACTATGGCAGGCTGCTCCGCTGACCCAGCATGGAGCTCATGGGTCTGACCTAAAAGATGTTCCATATTTGTTATTTAAAATCACCACAGAGGAGAACAAACATTTTATGTGACCAATTTACAGACACAACAACAGGAGTGGCAAGTCACTTGGTAACTTCTTAAACTTGACCAGTATGTTACTTTAATTACTTAATTACTTAAAAGAAAGCTGGTATGTGACCTATTCTTATATATATTAGGGTCTATAAAAGGTGATGGTTAACAGATGGTGGTTATTGTTAAAATCCTTTTTTTTTTGACTTTAAAACCATCTTCAATACCATCATCAAGTTTCCTACCTGGTGCAAGATTTGCAATTGCAGCAAGAAGATCATAGTTGACCACTGGCTCTGCCTCATAGCAGGACTCCCAACCCACTGGGGGAGAGGCAGGGGGAGAGATTAAAAACATTTTGTCAGGAAGTGGTGGTTGTAAATGCTGAACAGAAGAATCTTCTTTTGGAGGAGGCTGTAAAACCATAAAATGAAAGATGAGGATTAATATTTGAAAAAAAATACTATTATTTTGAAAATAATGAGATTGCACCTTTGGATGGTTTTAATAGATAACATTTCCACCTGTGACTTAGAAAAAAATGTCTTTATTACCTATTTCAAGAAAACTAGAAAATGGTAAAATAGTCAAACAATGACATGTATAAATCTGCTTTTCATTGGGATACTTTATTATTGTACATTGGTCAGTCATAAATGAGTGTGTTGTAACTCTCAACAGCCTATAAATGAGCTTGAGGTTACTATCTTCAAAAGCATTTTCATTTAATACTTGGCTAAATATGCTAATAACAACTATCACATTGGGTCTTATTCTGTAAAGGTCAAAGTGAGCTTTAATTGCCATTATTTGAGAAAAAATATATCTGAAAATCAATGATGGAACAAATGTTATCTGGTGCTTGAATGATGAATATTATACAGCACAATGTCTGTCTAGAAATTAATATAAAAAATAATCTAAAAAATATGAAGTGCTATCTAAATGAGTTCCATATAATGGATTCCATTTAATGTTATTATTCTTACCAAATTTTCAATAAATTGTATATTTGCTTGTTATCTGACTATGCAGAATATTTCATACCTGAGCAAAATAAACTTTCAGTTCTTTATCACAAATTTCCACCTGCAGTTGCTCTAATGTAATCCTAGCTGTTGCAGCAATTAATGGAGAGGAATAGTTCACACGAACACGACGGAAACTCTTCAAATACTGAAATGAGGCACTTTCCTCAAAATTCTTGAAAATGGCTTCAAATTTTTCCTAAAAGAAAAAAGGGAATTACTCAGGATTTATTTCTGTCTTAAAATCACCAACAAATCAAATGTCATTAAACTCATTTTACTATGAAACTGGTTTTGCGACACAGGTTGTGTGTGTGTGTGTGTCCCTGTGCATGCACATGCATATCCATAAGTGTGTAAGAGGGTAACAGCAGCTGTTCTCAAAATATGGACTTCTACAAAAAGTGAAAACATGAACAAAGAGATACATTTGGTAAAAAAAGTGAATATATCTCTTCCACTCTTGGGTAACATTCAAAACTCGAGATCAATCTGAACCATATTTATTTATACCCTGTTCACTCAATAAATGAACACTGACATCTTTGTTGTTTGAGGAAGAGTTAACCAGGATGGATATCAAAATCAGATTGCAGCTTCCATATTGATTCAAGAAGAGAAGAAATCGTCATTTACCAAAAGTAACTCGTTTTCATCCAATTTTCCTATTACATAAATCCAGTTGTTCAATGAAATTAAAGTCCAACCCTTAGTAAAAGCACAATATTGGACATTTTCATCTGATACACCACATTCATGAAAGTCCAGTCTATAAGTACATCTGACAAGAAGATCAGTAAACGTGTAACACACCTACAGTAGCTTCATTGTCATTAAGCCAACAGCACTTCTTTTTCACCACAGGTACATGTATACAGCCTATTACAGTGTAAGTACTAGTATGTGTGTGTATAATTAAAGGATTTGCTTAAGAACTTAGAGATAACTCTTACCAGACAAATGTCATTAGACAAACAGCAGATTTGCAACAATCTTATTTTCTAAATTTTCAACTCACTTAGTACTATATATCATTGATATGCCCATGGTAGATGATGTGGTTAAATTTAACTAGTTTCAATGGCTTGTACACCTGGGCACACAAAACAACTGGCAATGGATTACTTTAGTGTGCCACTCTTCTTATATCTCATCAATTTCAACATTTTGTTTAGAGTTAACATGATTCCCCTGATAGTCAAGAAAAAATAAAGATAAACATAACAGGAAAGGAAAATCACTTGAGACATGTGTGCCATGCAAACCTTCAAAAGCCACTCTATCTTTTAAAACAAGATTGCTTTCTTTAAAGCTGGCATTCACCTTTACATTATGTATGGTGTTCAGCAGTTAATTGTTCCAAAGTCAGTTCCAGTGTCTAGGGCACATATTCTTGCCAGCGCTGTGTAACCTGAACTTGGTCAGACTGAACACTACAAACAAGCTCATGTTGCTAAGCAAAATGATTATATCACAGGTGTTGGCTACAATTCCGGGAATATTTCTTGTAATCCTAGACTATATAGCAGCTTGATAGTACCACCTAAATGACGAACAAAAGCTTTCTGCAATGAACTTGATTGAATAATGCACACATAATCTCATTGAATTCATTCTTTCTTTTTTATGCATTTATTTTATTTTATTTTATTTTGTTTATCTATTTACTCTCTCTCTCTCTCTCTCTCTCTCTCTCTCTCTCTCTATATATATATATATATATATATATTCTATATGCTTATTCTTCTTTCCTCCTTAATTCTATTCATGGAGGTGACTGCCATACCCCAGAGACAAATAATTATAACAAAACAAAATATTTGTGTAAAACACATATGCAATGCTTACTACTTAACTAAAGGCAGTTCGCCATCAGAACAATTCAAAACACTGCACCATCATTAAAAGTGATAATAGACACTCTAAATTTTCAATAATTTCGCAATTTCTTTACTCAAGCAAAAGATACACATACTTTTTTCTGTTGTTAACATGACATGAAAAGCCAGTTCTCAATCTGGGTTATGATCATGAATGCAGTTTACTTCATAAGATACCTGTTGCAACAAAATTCCTGTAACAGCTGCTGACATTTGGGACATAGCTATGTGCTCCTGTTTTTAATCTTCTTGAAAGCAATGAATACATAATTACATAACATTTTAGAATCCTATTTTAATTTTTTTTATGAAGGGGATGCATGCTTACAGGAAGCTCAAGGAAAGACATATACTAGTAGTTTAGTAACAGAATTGGAAAACATGTACATTTAGAGCAATTGAGAATTGGCCACAGTCCCAAAAATGCATCATACTGAAAAATTATTGCATTAAACAAGTGCTCATATCTGATGTATGTCCAGGTGTTGTTGCATAATTAAATATAGGTAATTATTTGCTACTATATATTTTGACAGAAAAATTAGCCCTCCCTTTTTTTCATATTTAAATAAAAAATATACATAATAGATGTATTAAAATGGAAGTTTCCTGTCAGATTGCCATTTTTTAATCTTTTTACATGAACTTGTAATAAAATATGAATACCAAAAAGAGTGTTACAATTCATAAGCTTTTTATTATTACATACTTATTTCTTTCACCATAGCACCAAATAAGTAAAGAAGGATTTTTTCTGCAAAGTTGTAATTATGGGAAATGAAAGCACATATATATATATATATATATATATATATATATATATATATATATATATATATATAAGCTTACACTTAGCAGTTTCTTTGCAACAGTGTTTTGTATTATGCTGTGTATTTTTGTTTGATTCCCACAGCCTATTTCTCTGACATCTTTGCATAGAAGTCTGTTTCACTTCAGCTGTCCTCCCTTGAGGGAGCGCTGATGAATTATGCTAAGAATCTATGTACAGTGTTCTGTGGCAATTTGAAAATTATAATCTAATGTTCTTATTTTCATCAATCAAAATGACAACATCCTTATGCAACAATGGCCCACATGTCTGCGTTGTTACATCTCCACAAAGGAGAAAGTTTTCTTCTTTTACATTTTATTCAGTAAAAAATAAATAAATAAATACAATATAAAATATTTGAAAACTTAGAAATTACACTGCAACACTCTGCAACACTCTTAGTTTATCTGGAGAAAAATATTGTAGCGATCAATTATTCATTTCAGTAGACTCTCAAATCATGGATTATTTGATAGATCAAGCCACAAATAAATACACACACGCCTGGCCAATCTCTCATTCCCCAGCACGCTTGATGGTTACCTTTTCGTCTTTATTATCAAATATCCTCTCATCCAGATTTGCCACAATCAAGGCTGTGGGCAGGTCTGATAAATCTGTGTCAGTTTCTTGCTCCATTTCCTCGGTTTCTACGCCACCTGACTCATCCAAGCTCACGTTGTTCAATCTGTGAGCCACAGCTTCTTCATCATAATCATCAGACGAAGCCATTTTCCTCTTCATTTCTAGATTTATGATAGCTACTGATAGACACCTCTTCGACGAGAACAGCACACTACATTACTTTTTGTGCGGCTTCAACTTCCAGTAAAAAACAATCGGTGATATTCACAAAATCTTGTGGAAAACACAAAAAGTTGTGTTGTTTTTCGACGTGAACGTCAACTTGCTTGTGAATGACGTCATCACTGTGTGCGTACTCCATATCGGGCAACGCGGTGTTTCCCCAAATGACGTAGACTAACTATCAAGGGATTCCCTTCAAGAAAATATTTTTTAAGTGATTCGTTCAACGGGTGGTTTCGGGGAAGACAAGTTCTTACTTTGACCAAGGAAGTAACTACTTTTCTTGGTTAAAAAAGAACGATATAAAGGGGAAATCATAAAAAAATCGTCCCCAGGACTTCAATAACGTTGTGACCCATTAGAGCCTGCGTCATCAAAACAAACGGCAGCCATACTGGAGGGAGACCGGAATCGTCTGCTGCGCATGAACAAGCCATGTCTGTAGTTCAGTTTGCGTTTTCTGTATTTTCTTTTATATTTAACCGAGCAATATGATGAATTACTGCAGGTTATTTGATCTAGAGAAGATAACTAACTTTATAAGCGTTCACAGACTGCCTGCAGTGGTAATAATCCATGGTGAAGGAACTAAAACCATAAACGGAGGAGAGACGGCGAGGTGGCTTTGAATCAAGACTCTTCGGAAAAGTAAAGGATAAAACTAATTTATTTTATAGCAAAGAATAAAGAGCCAGCTGTGCAGATTTTACCATAAAAGAAAACAGTAGAAAACCAAAGACCTAGGTGTGTACGTTTGGGGCGCACGTACATTGCATATATATTTAAAGTAGTGCCAAAAAAGTTTGGGTGTAGAGTGTGTTAATTTGTTAAAACGTGTGGGAATACCCAGGCAGGGTTTTGACTTTTATAATGAAGACTCACCTATTGCCTTGGGTGTAATTTGTTATCAGTTATGGTGCTCTCTAGATTTTATCGGCTGTCACCTACCTCTTTAATACCTGGTTAGCATTATTGCCAATTAGTGTCAAGGCTATATTTGTACTGTACACAGCTGAGCTGGGCCAATTAAATCAATTACCTGTATGAAGTGTATTTGGAAGTTAGTGGCTTAATTTTCGATTTGGTGTAGTGATAAGAGTAATTTTATTTTGCAAGTAAATTCTACCTCAGGTGTAATTGACATGTAACCTCATGAAATTTGCACTTTCCTCTGTAAAAATGTTAAAATTCTGCTCCTTTCAACTGTAATGTTGTAAGTTACAATATGAATAAAAATCACTATTGTTATCTTTCTATTTATTTACATTTAGGAAATTGATCAGGCATTTCCCACCAAGCCACACTGATTGGGTGCAAGTAAATTATCAAAATAAATAAATAAATAAATAAAATTAAAAAATAAAAATAAAAAAACGGAAGCTTTTGATGACAGGTACAAAAGGCAGCTACATGTGTAGATGACACACAAGGTAGTAGCAGCAAAAATATTCCTGGATCTTTGTGGTCAGCTGAGGAGACAGGATCTGAACATCAGGAGAGTGAAATCCAGTGTACGTCAGGAGTTATTTAATTGAAGCGACACTCAGAACTCAGCATTTCATGTTCACTTTTATTCACACAAAATGTGCACTTTTCCTATATGTTAGAGCAAATGGTTGCAGAAATAAAGCTCAATTCATGAACTGAATTATTGTTATTTTACATAAGACATCATAAATACATAAGTGTGAAAAATGCCTTGCTTCTGTGAATGACTGAACTAATAATAAAATGCTAACAATGTTGCTTATATGAATGGTTGCATTCATGGTGAATATTAAACTCTCTCAAACAACAGTCTTGTTACTAGTACATGTACTTTCTAATGAACCAATATGAAGTACAAGAATGCTGAAATAATTTCTGACAGCTTCACGATGTAGAGATAAGTCATAACTGACAGCAATATTGCATGTCATAAGACAATCCTGCATACATTCTTCCTTGAGTCCACAAGGGTTTATCCTGATGATCAGCTGAAATTTCTCCTTATATCTATCCTTTATGTAAAAAGTTGCTTCTATGCATGGACATGCATGTCCATGTTCTATGTAAGGTTAAACTTATGATTACACATTAAACTCTCTCAAACTATAACTGTTATTACCCAATGAACAAGAAAAATGAAGTACAAGATAACTGTACTATCTTCTGACAACACGATGTTGGATAAGTAGCATTTGGTAGGATTTCACGTTTTAGATTGTCTTGAGTTCATATTGGTCGATCCCGCTAATCAGCTGAATCTTCAGCTTGTATATATCCTTTTCCCTTCGGTGTACCTGATCGCGATATGAAGTTTATTTTATTTTATTTGGTTCACCTATATTACCGCTACTATTCCCCGTCGTTCATTCCCTCCAGCATGGCCGCGGGACTAGTGTTACGGAGCAAATAAGACGTCACTGTAATGGGTGTAATGTAATGAAGCTGAGGTGGCATATCATATGCACATCTAGCGTTTTACACTTTTACGCCATAATTTTTTCTAAACATCGTTTACCTGGGCACATATATATTTTTATATATTTATATATTTATGCATTGCTTTTCCATAAGCTCATAGAAAATCATGTATACAAGTGTACGTATAGTTACTACATGAATAATTAATCAGTGGAACTAGATTAAAAATAAAACTCCCTTAATCTGTAAACTCTGTAAAATAAAATAAAATAAAATAAAATAAAATAGTTTGACTCATTCTGGATTAAAATTTAGCACTTGGGATATCCTTTTTTTTTTTTTCATATCTTATGTCTTGATGGGGCTGTTTATATGACAAGTATTTAATTTTGAAACAGTCTAATTATTCTTAGAAAACAAAACGTTAAGCGAATGAACAGTCCTTGACTAACTTCACTAAGATACACACCTTTCAAAAAGCACTGGCTGTGGATCGTCTTGTTTGCTGCCTAGACACCTGGTGGTTGCAGGTGGGAATATACTTCACAGGCATGTGGTCATTTTGTATTAGTAACCCTTTCATTATAATATCAAATTATTTTTAATGCAATAATTATTTATTATATAAGTTATAATATTTTATCTAATTATGTTTAATTGATATTATTGGTAATAATGAGTATTTTTTATTAAAATCTGCCCACTAATGCCTGTGAAATCCGGGCACTCTGTTTCCAACAACATTCAAAATGGCGGGGTTAGAGGGATGCAGCACGGTAAACATACAGTAGCTTTTTTCGACGGATACTCAAATATAGCACCCTAAACGTGTAAATGACATATTAAAACTAATAATTCAATAACATTCAATAGCACCATGGACGAAAGACATTGGTGGATTGCAGGGAAGATCCAGGAAAGCTTCCACATTGGGGGGTTTGACAACCCGACTTTGTTGGAAGACTTTCTGATCGTAGAGGAGACTATGGAGATAATAAACGATTTCCTTCATGCGGGTGGTCTATGCAGGCTGTTTTTCTACAGTGACAAACCAGCATCAGGGACGCTTTCCACACGAGAGTTACACTTGACAAGAAGTCTGGCGACACTGAAAGATACGGATTTAGATGGTGTAAATATTTTGTACTTTCTTCGGTACAACGTAGAACAAGAGGTCGACGCATCCCGCATCGAGAAAGATGTTTACTGTGGAGAACTGAAGACTGGAACTTTAGAGTGCTTAAATGCTCTCCTGACTGATATTTATATTCCA
>NW_019775401.1:345570-361790 GCF_001039355.2 Lingula anatina | reverse complement strand
TTCCAGACATTTTTATGTTTTTCTCTGATTAGATGTAGTTTCTGTGAACAAAAATTTTTGCCTTTGTTTTAACAAAGTTTATACTAAAGTTTTGAAAACAAAGTTGGTTGAAACATACTTACAGAGAAAAGCATTGAAAGGTCAATCTTTTTGAAAATTGAAATTTGAATATTGTTTACCTAGATGAATATTGTGATTTTCAATGTATGAATAATGACATTTTTTGTTTTTGTTCATTTTATTAGAAGCGTATAAGTTACATATCAGTATATCTGTGAAATAGAACTTTAAAACTGTTAGTTTATGTCACTTCCTTAATGATATCTAAAGAATAGAAATTAGTATGTTAACACAGTATACATTGCAGTAATTATTTGACAATTGTAAGCTTTATTCATCACTTACTATGTGATGTAGTGAGCAATGGAGACAATAGATGATATGTAAATCTGCATGGCTTACCTTTAGCGAGCTTTGTGAAAAATCTATATACTTTTGCATGCTAGATAATGTATTTTCTTAGTGTTCAGAACATGATTTATGTTTTGTATGGTCTAATAGTGCAGCTAGTTTGGTTGCATGTCACTTAACAAAAGAGATTAAAGAAAAAAGAAAAAGAAAAAAATATTGAAATTTGAATTTGCATGTATTGAATTTGAACATATTTTATTGTCATATGTACATGTGTTGTTGGCTTACAGTATAAAACTCACAAAAATATAATCATCATAATAAGCATCACTTATATACAAATCTGAAATAAGAATATTTTCTTGGGTAAATCACACATTTGAAATCAATTTCCATAGAACATCCATCCCAGCCTGATGGCCCATACTGCCACAGTGCTGCCCTCTGAGCAGGTTGCAGTAGAGGAGACTGTAGTACAGGAGGCAGTGGCTGTCACCAGTTTGGAGGGAGAGATGCTGAATCTCAATGAAACAGTACGTTTTTTTATGTCCTTACTATTGTAAATGTATATACTAAATACATTTGTATTAAATGCAGTGCAATACAGTTAACCCAATACTCTCTGCATATTTCAAGCACCACATTTATTTCAGCATTTTCCTTTTTCAAGATTGATGATATTTAATTATTTGTCATTTACATCCACTGATTGTTGTAGAAATATATTAAAATTTTTTTTTTCAAAAGTACAGTAGCTGATCTGTTTAATAAGTGAGCTGTATAAGAGTTTTCCATTGTTTACTCTACAGATTTCCCTGTCTGATGGAGTAGAGATGTGGTTGCAGCAGTTGAGGGAATCTGTAGGGATCACACTCCATGAGATGTCCGTATCTGTGTGCCAGGAGGTCAATGCTAATGTCACCATGGACGAGTGGGCATTCAGGGTAAGACCTCTCTCTGTCTCTCTTTTTCTCTTGTTTTTTTATTTGCCTTCCTCATTTTGGGTCATTTAAGAATAAAACTGTGGCTAAATAGTTACAGATTATTGAATGTACTTAGGTAAAGTTAAACTATTCTCTTCCAGTACCCAGCCCAAGTTTGCAGAATTGGCCTGTTGTATTACTGGACCAGGGAGTGTGAGCAGGGCGTACAGGAGATTAAATATGACAGGAAATCCCTGAACAATATCTCCAAGAAGTTCCAGGGAGCCACCAGTAAGCTGCCAGCCATGTTAGTCCGGAACCAGTGGCGCACCCTAGATGAGGCCATGATGCCAATGCATCGGCTAAGACTGGAGGCCATGATTACTGTGAGTGGTTTAAATGCCATGTTCTAAGGATTAATGCAGTGACATTTGAATATATTTTGTGGTTTTATTCTTGGCTTTTTTCATGACAAAATGTAAATTTCACTGTAATTTTTAGTCTGCCACAAGTATTTAAGGTATTTAGATAAGATTTAAATATATTTAGATTTAAATAAGGGAAATATTCTTTAGAATATTGAAAGTGTTGTCCGCTGTTTGAGTGAATTTGATAATATAAAAAAATTAAACAAAAACCTCTTTGTATAGATGATAATACAACATATAATACAAATTCATATTTTCAGTACTGCCTGTACTTGAGAGACAGCATAGACTACATGAGCAATAGAAAGCTGAGGGAGACCACAGACTTTGAATGGAGGAAAAATGCCAGATGTTACCTGCAGGAAGTCAGTAAGTATCTATGGCCACCTCACCTTTTTTTTCATATCTTTTTGAACTCTCACAGGTAAACATAATTAAAAAAGATCAATAGGGTTTTCCTATTATGTTTTGAATAAATTCTCTGGTAAAGCAGGGTATGCTTTTATTGAAAAAAGCTTAGTAAACCATAGTACAGTAAAGCTTTGCTGTTGATCCACTTTAAAAGATTTTAGGCAGTGTAACACTTAGGTACTTTACTCTTTGTTGAAACATAATATTGCTGTATTTAAGTCACAAACATCAAGAAGAAATGTGGCAGTGTTCATTGCATTATGATTATTTCAGGTGAGGAGACAGAGCCAGTCATCTACATGCTGGACACCAAGTATCAATATGGCTGTGAATTCTATGGAGCTCAGCAGATGATCACCCCTACTCCCATCAATGAGCGTTGCTTCCTAGGCATGTCCCAGGCCCTGGCACAGTTCAAGGGGAGTGCTATACATGGGGGAACTGGAGTGGGGAAGACTGAGACATGCAAGGTAGCCTGAGTCTAATTTATTTGTCACTAAAAATGTGTTTAATGCAAAAATAAGCTTTTTTAATACTCAGTATGTTTTTTTTTGGGGGGGGGTTGTAAAGTTCTCTGGTTTCTTGAAGGCAATATCAAGATTTGTTATGATGTGATACAAAATATAGAACTGGTTTTGGGTAAAACCTTGTGTTGATTTGGTTTTTTCTTTTCATTTCAGGGTCTTGCCCAGATTCTAGGAAATTTCCTTGGAATTTTCCAATGTTCTGAAAAGATGGATCCATCATCTTTAGGCAAGATGTTACAAGGATTGTCCATGGTGAGTTGATAATTGACTTAATTTAGTTTTCTATTTTTCAATTCTTTTCTTTCATATTTATTTATTTATGTGTTCAAGATGAAGATGGGATGGAAATTAGGATGACTTCTATATCAAGTAGATGATAAAAACAGCAAAATCTGAAATATGTGAGTAATTGTGTGAAACATGAACATCAAATATACATATACTTCTTATTCCTTTCACATTTAATATAATATTTACGCTTGTCTATCTTAGGATGGCTCCTGGGGTTGCTTTGATGAGGCACAGCTGGTGTCTAAGGAAGCTCTCTCTGTATTCTTGGACTGTGTGACAGCCATATTTGGAGCCATCAAGGCCAGGAAAGACTACTGTTACTTTGGAGATGGACAGGAGGTAGGTCTGTGCCTTATGTGGCATAGGAAACACGCTGTGTGCTGTACAGGCAATTTATGGTTTGTACTATGGATACTTTTGACTGATGAGATGTTTTATCATCTACCAAAAATGGAAACTTTAGGAAAACAATTTTAATTATATATCTTTTTTAAATTGAATTACTAAAGTATCATATCAAGACAAAATAACTAACTTTCCAGCATTACAAGATTTGGTAATGTTCTTTGTTTTAGGTAAATGTCAAGAAGAATGTTGCTATCTACATGACCATCAACCCTACCACAGCGCCCCCTAACTTCACCATGCCAGAGGATGTGAAAGCATTATTCAGATCCGTGGCACTTGTCATGCCAGACTACAGTATAGTTCTCAAAACTAAGTGCACCTCAGCTGGCCTCAAAGCACCTGCTATACTAGGTGCCAGGATGAAAATTATCACAGATCTTGCTAAGGACTTGCTGACTCCAGAGTGCCAACATCAGTTCAGCTTGACTGCTTTGACTGGTGTCCTGCAGAGGGCAGCACAGAAGAGGAAGTCTCTCAAGGAGGAGAAGTCATTTGATAGGCTGGACAAGAAGGAAGAGACTCAGATGTCCAGGTCCAACAGCCAGGCCTCTGTCCAGTTGCCTACTATGATGTCTACAAGTCTGACAAGTAGGTGTTGCAGAATGAAATTGACAGTTTTAGTACAATATGCTTTCATTATTCTTGATAATGATGAAATATGATCTAAGTTAAAACTGTTCACTTTCTACATAATATTGAAGCTATATATGTTACAATGCTTTGCGTCAAACAGGGACCTTCTTCGATATGTGTTAAGCAGTGTCACCATTAAATGCTGTGAATTAATTCAACACAGACAACCTAGGCTCAAATTGTCTTTCATTTCTTAGGTCCAGCTCCAGGTCAGAGACAAGCAGACAAGACTACATTGTCCAGGAAAGCTGGTACCCCCAACCCTCTGACTCCAGCAGCCAAGCAGGAGCATGCACTGGTGGGCCAGGCACTGCTGGAGGTTATAGGACCTAGACTCAAGGGAGATGTAAGAATTTACTACCACTCTGATTGATTTTATTAAAGAATATTTTTGTTACACTTAAAGATACAGATGCCAGATTGCAGTCTTTCACTATATTTACCTCCCTAATTTCTGACTACTGTAGGTTCTGGTCAAAGTTCACTTTTCAGAAAGTTCACTGTGTGACTGGGGTTACTGTCCTTTTCAAAGTTAGCAGTAAGGTGGTTTTGTTAAACCCCATCTAAATCTGGTTTGGTATTTTTAGTAAGAATTATGCATAATGCAGTTTTGAGGCAAATATTATTAAAATAGTGTGAATGGCAGCTAATTAAAACAAAAATAGAATGGCACATGGACTATTTATTGCATGCAGTTTTACAGACCCTTAAAAATTAATCAGACAAAAAAATGTAGAATATTTCAACAAGAGAAATTTTTTTATTGCAGAACTACACCATTTTCAAGCAAATTGTCAAGGATGTGTTCTCTGGACTCCCAGAAACCACCAAACAAAGTTATTCAGCAAGGTCAAGGTCATATGACATAGAGATGGCTGTGGAGCAGACGGCAAGAGAGGAAGGTCTCATTCCACACAAACGCTGGCTGGAGAAGTGCATGCAGCTCTACAATGTATCACAGATTCATCATGGTACGCTTGATAAAAAATCTTTCCAATTTATTTGATTTTATTGGTTTTATGGTAACACCATACTATTTTATTGTAGCCATTGTCATACTTTTCTCATGAATTTCAGATCCAGATTTTATGTACAACAGAAATCTTGTAATGTATTTATTTACTTAATCACCACAGGTATAGTGATAGCTGGTCCCCCAGGGAGTGGGAAGTCCACCTGTATCCAGACCCTGGTTGATGCCCTGTGTGTGACCCCACGGGGCCTCTCCAGGCACTCCCACAGCAGTAAGGGGACAGCTATGGCAGAGAATAACCACAAGCTGCAGAGAATCAACCCTCTGGTTGTGGATGACCTCTCTCTCATGTTTGGTTATATCAACCAGAACCAGGACTGGGTGGATGGGATATTTACCACTGCTTTGAGGAAGTCTAACAGGGTAAACATAATTTTATAAAGAAAATGTTTTAAATATCACTTTCCCCATCAACTAAATACTAAACATATGTGAATTCTGCATAGTTGTGTCTGAGATTATTTGAAATGGAAAAGTAATTTTGATATACTATGCCAAATATTCTAAACATTTTATGGTACGTATTGAAATAAAACATATATGCCAAGAACTGACTGTGATTATATTTTATATTTCAGAATCTCAGCACCACGTGGCTGTGTCTGGATGGCCCACTCAATTCTAACTGGGCAGACAACTTCAGCAGTGTCTTGGACATTGGCAAGGTATGGACATAATGATACAGGAGACAAATTTCATAAGTAATTGTACTGCTGCAGTAATGAAAAATAAATCACTCCACCAGAAAATTGATATTAAATGTGCTGTTTTCTTAGAATAGATATTTAAAAAATATGAAGGGTATAAGAAACTACTTACATTAACTACTAAGATGTTATGTAAAAAAGATGCATAAGATTGTTTTGAGGCAAATATAATATGCAGAATTATTTGAACAAGAAAAATTCTTTTATTGCAGAGCTACACAGATTACATTTTATGAAGATTTTGTTGCCAATATCTGTTGAGTTTCCTAAATATTTCATTGAATATGTACTTGTTCCAGGCAATGCACCTGAAGAATGGTGACCGTCTGTTCCTGTCTGACAATGTGAAGCTTCTGTTTGAGACCTCAGACCTCAGTCAGGCTTCCCCAGCTACTATAGCAAGGACTGTGAGTCTGACTTCATGAAGAATTCCTCAGCTTTAGATTTATAATTCCACAACTTTCTTTGTGGATTTTGATAATCTAGAATAATGACTTTTTGCAAATGTTTGATTGTATTCATAATTTAAAGAATTAAGTTAATGTTGATTAAAATGTTGTATCTTAACAGTGTTGTAAACTTATACATCATGTCCATGTATCATATTTTGTTTCTTCACTAAGGGTATTGTGTATGTTGACAAAGACGTCGTTGGCTGGAGACCCATCTCAAAGGCATGGCTGGAAAACAGGACACAGCAGGAAGTGCATGTGCGTCGTGTTACGTGATAATGCATAGGGCACACATGTATAATAATATGCTTGCACCCATCTCTCTCTTGTCACCTTCATTCCCTGAATCAGTGTGTGATGTTGACATTTCTGTGTCACTTTCACTTTTCTGGTCCTGTGCTTAACTTTTCATTCCTACTAATTTAACATAACCTTATTATTAACCCTTCCTTGCCTCTCTGTATTGTCTAAAGATGGTGAATAAAACATTAAGGTATTCCTCTAAAAGATAGATTTGGCCAATTTTTTAATTAGAGTTATTTGTTCAGACATCAAAAAATTGCAAAATCAATCTATCTGAAATTAGCCATCTTTAGACTGTGATCTTGGCTTTTATTGCACTAGAATAAAAAAATTACTAACCTGCACCTTAATAACCCCTTCAAACTTTCAGTATTCTTTATTTGTCTTGCCTGCCAGTTTATTTTCATTGAGATGTAACTGTTTATTTTGTGGTCAATTTGTTTAAGTTTGTATTTGATTTCAGACCTGTTTTATTTTTTTATTTTTTCAGTGGTAAATTATTTCTTTTTCCATGTGTTAAATTAAGTTATTATCACCCTTTTTTCATTAAAAAAACTTTAAGTTAAAATTTGAAAAGTGTGTTTTTGATCCATTATTTATTTATTTATTGTAAGAACTTGGATTATGTTTTGTTGTTTAACTTGAAAAATTGCTGGTGACAATGACAGAGAACTGGTATGCTAGTCTATATGGGTTATAACGTAACACAATTCATATATGACTTTCTAGCGTGTGATCTACTAATAACTATGTAGTAATTGGAAAGGAAGCTTCTACCTAGCTCTGTTAAGCATAATATAATTCCTCACTTTTTCTACGCACTTTGAAATATAACTTATGTGTCAAGTCTGTTTAATTCAACAAAAGCTTAATGTCTGTTTCTTACATAATCTACTGCTTGTAGTATTGGTAAAAAAATTAATTTGCTTCTTGACTCAAACTAAAAAGTTATATTGTGGTTTGATATTTATGAAAGCAAGTGATACTTTATTTAATACATTTGTAAAATAGTAATGGATATTTTTATCACTTTTTATATAGACTCTTAAGTTTTTTCCACTTAATGCCAAATGGTCTTTTGAGTAATTATTGTTACTATAAAAATGCATTTTTGAGCATTTTACAGATTTTAAAAGCCTGTTGCCCATTTAAAATAGTATTATCTCATGTAAAATGCATTCAAGCACCTAGAGATCTGTTTTAGGTTTTACAAAGAGCATTTGATAAAACAGTGGATGCTGTGTCGCACTATGTCCTGGCAGAGGCCAAGTAAGTACATTAATGAAGCAATCTTTTATTTTCAGTCTTCTGGTACTCCTATTCAAATGCATTTTGATGATTCTATTTGAGTCATATGTTTAGAGCATCTGATTTGAAAAAATACTGAAATTAAGTGAAGCATTTTATTGTTGTTATGTCAAAAGAATACTGATCAAAGATTGCAAATGTGTTGAATTAGATTTCATTGAATTCTTTTTACCTTAGACCCAAGATGCGACTGAGTGAAGTGGGCATGTTCAAAACTTGTCTCAACCTCTTGTCAGCCATGTTAGCAGACAACATTGAGATCGGTGGTGAGCTACACATAGAGAGACTGTATCTGTTTTGTCTGATCTGGTCATTTGGTGGACTACTGGACAAGGGAGACAGGAAGGGATTCAGTGATTTGGTCAAGACATTGTCATCTGCGTAAGTATGGTTTAGGAAAAGCCTTAATTCTCCTGATCAGCATGAGCCCCATCTGGTGTCAATGAGGTAAAATGCAAGTAGGTCATGGCTGGTGACTTAAAGTTCCTGCTCATGTTACTTTTCAATGACTCTCATTATGGAATCTCTCATTTTGCAATGGAACTTTTCAATTAACACATTTTATTGTAAATTGTTTATTTTAAGTGGACAGTAATGTTATGCTACTCCAAAATATTCTAGACATGTTCACCACAACAGAAATGCCAAAATTTATCAGATTTCTCAAAAGGGAAAACCTAGAAATCATTGTATTTTGCAAAATAACAAAACAGAACCTTATAGCATATTTTGAATATAATCTCCATTGTTAATTCCAGCCTCCCGGATGATGACCGTGATATCTGTGTATTTGACTACTATGTAGATGAGTCAGGAGAATGGGACCCCTGGGTCTCTAGGGTACCAGAGGCCATTTACACAGACAACAAGGACATCTTGGGGCAGGTGTTTGTGGACACTGTGGACACAGTAAGTCAATTACTATCTAAATAAGTTTGAGGAGCTGGACAGTGTTTTTTCTGGGTATATGAAACTATGTACACAGATTAAGTTTAAAGGGGTTTTTTTTTGGAAAAATATTGCTTTAGAGTGCAACTACTCATGACATGACTTCTACTTGAGTTATACTCTTCTAAAGAAAAAAATAATAATCTTCTACAGATCCGCACCCGTGTGTTCCTGGAGTTTGCCTGTGCCTCAGGACAGAATGTGTTGCTAGTGGGACCTCCAGGCTCTGGCAAGACCACCATGGTCAATGAGTTCATTGATGCCCAGGGTGAGAAGGAGAATTTTTTCATTTAAATGGAAATCCAGTATAAAGTAACTCTTCTGTTTAAAAAAAACTTATATTAAAGAATACAAGTGAAAGATTTAAACAAATAAATTGAAATGGCTAAATATGGGTGGGAAATTATTTCATTTCAAGCGAAATAATACAAAGTTGTCATTCACATTATTTTATTTGATTTAAAGAGTTCAAAATTACATTGGCTGTTGTAATGAAACTCTCAGGCTTTGAGACAAAAGTATTATCTTCAGCAGGCTTCAATCTTAGGCTTCGTTCACATGCAATGTCTATTTTCTAAATTCTATTTTCTATTTGCGGTATGTCTTATGATCACGGTCTGTGGCCTGAATATCCCGCGGCGTAATTACTGGCAGCGCGAGCCAGTTACTATAAGTTACTATAAGTAACTGGCTCGAGCTGCCAGTAATTACACGGCGGGATATTCAGGGCACAGACCGTGATCATAAGATAGCGCAAATAGAAAATAGAAATTAGAAAATAGACATTGCATGTGAACGAAGCCTTACATTGTCTTTTGTCCTTGCAGACAACCAGGTTCAGATAGGGAAGAGACTGGTATACTCTGGTGCCTCCACAGCCAAACAACTACAGCAGTTTATTGAGGCTAACATATACCACAGGCAGGGTAGGTACATGGGAAAATTCAGAATGTTTGGCATGGAAACTAGTTTCAGTAAATTAAAACATAAAAATATTTAGAGATAAAGTCTACAATGATAATTTTATACACGAAATTGTCACTTCCTTGAAGTTATGTGCCAACAGTGTATAAATCTTTATTTTTCTTTAAATAGTCTTTACTATTAAATTTTTATCATCAGGATTTGTGTATGGTGCCAAGGAGAACAAAAGACTCCAGATCTTCATTGATGACCTCAATATGCCTGTACCTGACAGCCAGGGAGTGCAGAGATGCAACGAGGTAAAAAAAACAGCAACTTTACTCATCTTTTGACAAAAACAAAAGTTACCAAGAGAGATGTTTAGGCAAACAGCTGCTTCTTAAACCATAGAACACAATTTGTTACAAAGATATTGAGTGGCATAACTCTGGATAATGTTTGTTGATAATAATTGATAATAATTGGTTTTAAATACAGGTGCGCCTCAGGGTTGTGTTCTGTCACCATGTCTGTACAGCTTGTTCACGTATGATTGTGTTTCATCTCATGAGAGTAATTGCATCGTGAAGTTTGCAGACGACACCACTTTAATTGGCTTAATAAGTGATAATGATGAGACCTGGTATAGAAACGATGTCAACTCAGTTGTACAATGGTGTAAAGACAACGATTTGTTACTGAATGTAGAGAAGACTAAGGAAATGATTGTTGACTTCAGAAAGAACAGAAATGTGAAAGAACCCATTCATATCAGTGGCACTGCAGTAAAGCAAGTAGCCAATTTTAGACTGCTGGGGGTAGAATTCAATAGCTCACTTACATGGAAGGACCACATAGACAAACAGTTAAAAAAAGCGAGGCAAAGGGTATATTTTTTAAGAAAGTTGAAGGATTTTACTTCAAATGAAATGATTTTAGCAAACTTTTACAAATGCGTTATAGAAAGTATATTAACATTTGCAATCATAGTATGGTATGGGCGGGCCACTGTAGAAGAACGCAAGCGTCTAGATATGGTCACATCAACGTGGCGGCAAAATCATCGGTCTGGAACTCCCCTCTCTAGGTGCCATCTATACTAATAGATAAGTAACAAAAACAGAGAAAATCATGTCTGACTATACCCACCCCGCACATGGGCTTTTTAAATTTTTACCGAGCAACTGCAGGCTTTTAACTTTTAAGGGATCTAAAAGGTTTTTAAAGAGTTTTTACCCATCTGCTGTGTCTTATTTTAACAACAAAAATGGAAATTTATAATTTATTTATTCATAATTTGTAACCCGAATAGCAGTCCAATTTCCGTTTTATATGAATTTTATATTTATATATTAATGGCTGAATAAACTCTTATCTTAATGGTATACAGATTATGAATTCAGTTGTATCAGGATATATGGTGGTAATGTAATAATTATATCACCAACAAAGTAAGTTGTGTTGATTTAAGTTATTGAGACTGACATCAAAGTCGGCTTTCAATTTTCAATTTCAACATTACTCTTTCAGCTCCTGAGACAACTTTTAGATGACAGAACTCTCTGCACACTACAGAAGCCATTTGAATGGAGAACCATAGAAGGCCTGATTATCTTTGCCACTATGTCTATGAGTGAATACCCCAGTGCCAAGAACAGAAAACTGGAAGAAAGGCTGATGGTAAATTTTTTGTGAATCTGGATTGATTCAAACTTTCTCTTATGCTTTTGATGGATTTTTTAATGTCTTTTTTTACATGTTACATATTTTCTATAATACAGGATTAGATAAATGCTGTTTTCTATGATGTGAACATAAAGGCCGTTCTCTAGGTCTTCCTCAAAATATTCCAACCCAAAAAAAAGATTACTTTCAGAAGACTGTTTAACATGAACAGCCTCTTTCCATTGTTTAAACTTTTCTCATGTTATCTTTCCAGCGTCACTTTGCTGTGTTCCACCTGCCGTCTCCTGTGAAGGATGGTCTGCAGAGAATTGTGAATGGAGTGCTGGAGGTGGGTGATCATAGCTCATAGTATAGAAACTTCTCTATTTATACATGTACTACAATATTTCATGGTTATTGTGGTTAAAGAAATGTACAGAGGTGGTGTATCTGATGTATTTAATGAAGAACTAATGTGGAATAGATAATTAGAATTAGTGAGTAAATTTTCAATGTAGCTAATTTTAAATAATTTTTTAAAAGTTGCCATTTTAGTTTTAGTAAGGTTGCAAATACAATGCAATCTGTTGTTAATCAAAGTACATGAAACAGTTAAAATTTCCATTCTCAAAGCAACAATTATCTATCGTGCTTAACGAAGAACTTAAATAATGAATTCTTCCTTTTCCTCCCTAGGGTAACATGACAGCAGGAGACAAGCCTGCCTTGGAGCAGGAACTGCACAACTCCATAGTGACCGCCTCCTGTAAGACACTGACTGCTGTCCAAGATGTGCTCAGACCCACGCCTATGCCAGGGAGATACCATTACCTGTTCACTTTGAAGGACTTGATCACATGCTTTCAGGTGAGATATCTGTGCCCAGCCTGTAAACAGTTTGATTCTTTATTGTGAATAGTATGCACAGTGGTGATTTATCACCTAGGAATCTTTGACAGGACAAAAATTTATACTGAAGCAAAATGATGAAAAGATGCTGGTAAAAAGTAACATTAGTTTGGATCAAGATTTAAATGCAGTTACAACCCCCATATTATGCATGTTCATTTGACAAAAAAGTCTAATTTTGTGATAAACTTATAGGACAAAAAAGTCTCATTTTAGAAAAATTTAATAATATAGGTATATATCATTGAATGAGACACAAAAATTTCAAAACATTTTATTACCTGATCATGTCATCCTTGTCAGTGTCTGAAGCGTCTCCCTGATGAGAACCGTGCAGAGGATGTGACAGTGATATCTCTGTGGAGACATGAGATGAACAGAATCATGAAAGACAAGATCTGCAGACAGTGTGATATCAACTGGCTAGAGGGGACACTGGAGAAAGTGGTGGATGAGGTGGGTTTTAAAAGAAAACAAAAAGCTACCAATTACCGCAAGACGTGAACTGAATAAAAGTCAGGTTGTTGGTGATAGCATCAGATGAACTTTTTAAATTTGTTACAGTGTATTTGTTTCAATGTTACATGGTGATAAACTAAAAGGAACGTATTCAATTTGTTACTTTGAATGCAAGAGTGCCAGTTTTCATAGTTTCTTCCTCATACTGAAATTATATTGGATGTCTCATGGAGACACATTGCAGTCTTACTTGACATATTTTCCTACTGTAATAGATTTTTTTCTTAGTGTAGGAAAGGAAGCAAATTTTTCTCAGTCTTGTAATGAAGTTTCAATGTCGACATTTACTTCAAAATACGTTTTTCTTTTTTCCTAGACATGGCCAGGTATGGCAGACCAGCTGTATGAGAACTTTGTGACATTCCCCATTGATACCAGAGTGTACCAGAGACCAGTGACCTCTCTATCACAGAAACAAGTTAAGGTAGGCAGGAGTCTGCAGAAAGGTGTATTCAGATATAACTGAGACTGTTTGACATCATTAAAACACCAGACATCAATGCACAGCAATTAAAACTCCAAAATGCAGTGACAGTTTTAGTCCAAGCAAAAAAGTTACATGAGATGTATAACTGAATATGAATAAATAAGCGAATAAATAGGAAATAAACATTAAAAAGATTTTTTTGCCAAATGAATTGAAGAAACTATCAGTAGACTATTATTTATTACTAATGCAGTCTGTACTATTTAAATTTCTCAGATAATTCTCAGTATTTCATGACACTGTTGTTTCCAGGTTGTTCTTCAGCCCATTCAGAGTTTCCACGACGTCCATAACTGTCTGTTTGCCCACCTAACCAGATACAATGAGGAGTTTGGTAACACCCAACTGGACATCATGTTATCTGACCATATCATAGCACATGTGGTCAGGATGCACAGAGTGCTCAGTTTCCATCATGGGTGAGATATTTTCAAAATCTTATCATAGATCAAACATTTTAACTTGTAATTTCCTGCTTACCATGCATAAGTTATGTAATGAGCGGGATTTTCTCCCTTTAGGTAGGTTAATTGGAATGCTCTTTTTAGAAAATTGGATATAGTTTTGTCTTTAGAACATGAAGGTTTTGGAGTGCTTGTAGAGCAAGAAATAAGATACTGCAATTGGTTTATCATGTGGTCACTGGGTTTTTATTATCGGGTTTACCTAAACCTTGACTAAGTGATGTATTTATATTTGATATTCCTATTTCCAGTGGTAACTTTCTGTTTATTGGTGCCATTGGATCACACCTGGCCCTACTGGTCAAGCTGGCCCTCCATGTGGCTGACATAGAGATCCACCCTGTAGACTCCTCCAAACAGAACACTTTCTTTGATGGCCTTAGGTCTGCAGTGAGACTGAGTGGAGCTGAGGGCAAGATTATATCTCTTATGTTCACTGTGAGTTGATGGTGTTGTCATTATCATTTGGTGCATTCTAATAATATTTTTTAGAACACTAGTTGAACATAGATTAAATATTGAATTATACTCAGTGTAGAAATTGATCATTAGACGTGTTTATTGTCCACCAAATATATTTTAGATGATTTTTTTGGTGTGCAGCTCACGCGGATCTACAAGAAAGAGTAACATCTGAAGATATCTTTTTGTATATTTTTTTGTTTCACCCCTTCCAGGCCCGTGATCTCCATGATGACATGTACCTGGATGCCATCAACAGTTTACTGGTGTGTGGAGAATATCCTCACCTGCTGTCAAATGATGAACTGGATGGACTGCTACAGGTGAGATCTAACTCTACATCTGTCAGTGCTTACCCATCACAATACAGTTTGATAGTATAGATTTTATTATTATTATATTGCAGTTCCATAGCATCAGTTTTGCTTAATTTGGCTGTGATCATAGAAATATTACTATATGTAATTATACATATTCATCCTATAGAACTAGCAGTAATTCCATTAGATAGATGCATTTTGATGTTTGTAAAGGACTTTGGTCTGAATTTTGCCTTCACACTGATAGTAAAATTTGCTCAGTCCTGATATCCTCCTTCTGTTTCACCCAGGCCATTGGCCCTGCACTAAAGAGGGAGTTCCCTAATATGGCCCAGGACCCTATGAAGTACTTTGTGTCCAGAATTAAGAGTAACCTCCATATCATAATGTGCTTGCCTCCAAACCACAGACTTCTGAAGACTGCTTCCATGTATGTATTTGCATTTAATATCCTTAAGTGATTATGTTTTATTTGACTTGTAGTGTCTCCAGATTTCTTGAAGTGTCTTTAGTTGAAGGTGCTACTCAAAATATCAAGTAAATCTGAAAAATTTTGAATTTGCTAAGGTAACTATTATATCTAGATTTTAAGTTCCATACACATGTGGCATTCAGTAAGAACATATCATTATTTAATTGAGTTTATGTCTTATATTATGTCACCTAATTCCAGCCAATACCCAGGTCTGCTGAGTGGGTGTCAGATCAACTGGATGTGTGACTGGCCTCAGGATGCTCTCATGGGAGAGGCAGCTTATTATATCAATATTAACAAACTGGTGGAGGATAATGTGGACTTGAGGTAGGTCTGGGTAGACATTGTTCAGCTTTTAGGGGTATCAATTTAACTATTTTTAATATATGAAATTGGTCTGAATTGGTGTGTATTGAATTGAAATGTTTTCATTTACTGTTTAAGTTTTTTTATAACTCATAGTATTTTTTCAGTAGAGCCTGCATAAGGCACATTTTGAAAATTACTAAATCAAAAAAGATAAATTCTGATTTTTTAAAAGCTGTCAGCATGATTATCTGTTCATTAAATCTCAGTAATGACAGCTGTTATAATCCATAACTTTATTTATTTATTTTTTTTTTTTTAATTTCAGTGAGAACCTGACTACGTGCTTGGCAAACATCCACAGTTTTGGTCTACGTGACTGCAAGCAGATGCCGTGGGCAGGAAACCTGGCACCAGAGATTGCTATGGTACAGGTGTACCTACAGGAGAAGAAGAGGGGAGAGCAACTCATCAAATATAAGAATGTCAACCTCCCTAATCTTCCATATGCCAAGTCTATCATGGCTGAACAGATCAGGTATCTTCAAAAGGAGTTCTTTTTATGTACAGACACAGATGTGTCTGTACATATAGCCATCATCTGCGTCTGTCGTCGCCGTCGCCGTCGCTGTCGCCGTCGTCGCCGTCGCCGTGCACTTTTACCGATAACACGATAAGTGGAAAACTGTTTTTTCTTTTGGCTTGAAACTTACAGAACTGATGAATATTCGTAATACGCAGGTCAAGTTCGAAAATCAGCATGATCGGGTCATTTATAGGGAATTTATGCTGTTTTTTCACTTTTTTCAGCATATATGCAGCACCGATAACACGATAAGTGGAAAATCATTTTACCTTTTGGCTTGAAACTTACAGAACTGATGAATATTCATAATACGCAGGTCAAGTTCGAAAATCAGCATGATC
>NW_019775401.1:331104-342196 GCF_001039355.2 Lingula anatina | reverse complement strand
TTTTCTAAACACTGGCATTTTCAACTCCCATCCACCTGAAGCTCTTCAGATTTTCTGTATTTCCACATAAGCAGTTGCATAGGTTTTTATGTCTTTAAACATTATGTAATATTATTCTATGCACTGTCAACATTTTTCAGATATTGGGATTTTCATTATGTGAATTTGAACTCTCATAGTCCAGAAACTGTAATATTATTGCAGGGGTGGATTGAGGCCGTCTTCTGGGTCTTTCAGATGACGGTCAGATTTTTAAGTTTACATTGACTGGTATCAATTTTTTTCTGTTGGAAGACCATCAAAAGTGGAAGATGGATCAACAAAGATACTTTTGGAATAATGTCAGAAAATATCTCTGGATCTGCTCCTGTTATTGAGCATGTTACCTGTTGTGCATGATTAAAAATCAGTGTTAACTGACTGTGTTATTATAAGCATTATTTATTATTGCATCAAAATTGACAAAATGACCTATTTTGCATCTTTATTTTCTGTTTTTTGTCTGTACATTTGACAGCTTTGCTGCCTTGTTCTCTAAACGGATAAAGGATTTCCTTGGATCTCTCAATTTTTGAAGATTTTTGTTTGTTTTGTTTTTTGTTTATTATAGAAGTCCATATTTTGATACTTTACTTGGCGTTTCAGAGCTGTACACAAGAACTTAGATGAGCCAGCCAAGAATGAGGTGTTCATAGGCCCCACTACATACAGAAGACTGATGGACTGCTTCAAACATATTTACTCCACCAAATGTAAACAGAGGACAGAGACAGTGTCCCAACTCAAGTAAGTTGTTTATAGGGACAGTAGAACCATAGGGCATATCTTAGATGTACTTTAAGATAAATATATTTCATTTACTTTTTCTTCTTAATAATCACATTGATGTACATTTGAAGCCTTATTGATGGGGGGCAGTTCATTATATTAGATGTAATAAATCTTAAGTAACATTTTTTTAAACTTTAACTTCACAATTTATCAACACATTGAAATCCTGTTTCATGATTATATTATTATCTTTTAGGAGAGTACTGTACACATTGGACATCACTAGAGAAGATGGCAAAATCATGAAGGAAGCCATCAAAAACATCAAAGAAAAATATGAAAATGCCAAGATCAGGACCAGTAACTTGTTGAGGTCATTGACTCTGAAGGCCACAGTTCTTGAGAAGCTCAAAGCCAGGATTGGTATGGCAACCTCCCTTAGTGCCTTCCTGCAGCTCAACGAGGTGTCCTCAGATGAGGAGGATGAAGAGGAGCTGCTGCAGAAAGGTAAGCTGTCAGCTGTTGATAATCTGGTGCACAGCAAGTGTCTTGTACAAAGCAGGTGTATTGTGTATATGCTTAAGTCAGCATTGTAACATGAACACTTGTTTGGATAAACTCAATTTGATAATTGAAGACTCTGTAGTTTGTTTTTCTGAAACAATGTTAAACATTTTGTTATGCCTGATATTCTTTGAATTGATTGGTGGAAAAGCAATCGCCTTTCTGACTTCTTATTCGATTAAAATGTTCAAGTTATTTTTAGTACATGAAGTTAGCACTAGCATTTCCCTTTCATTTGCAGAAGAATATGATGATTATGATAAAGAATTTGACAGACTCCGGGAGACAAAATTGAAAACCAGACAAGTGAAAGCAGTGGAGGAACTGGCTGCAGCTAAGAAGAAGGTAGAAGAGTGGAGAAAGAACCTTGAATATGCTAAGGAACAAGTGAGTGTTTTTATCATCATATAATACAATTTGGTAATTAATTATGAATTTTAAAAAGCATTCTGAGTGATGTTTTTAAAGTCAAACCAGCTTGCTTTGAGAAAATTTAGTGAGTGGATAATCAAATTTATGATAAACATATTTTTTATTAATGTATAGCTTTTAATTTTTTGATGTATACTTAAATCAAACAAGGTGGCCTTGAACTAAGACACTTTATAAAAGTCATAAAATGAGACAACACTTCCTATTTTAATTAAGGCAATACTATAATTATTTTACTTCAGGTATTACACTGGAAGGGCAAGGTGGATCGTTCCTGTATTGAGAGACTGAGAGCATTCCAGAACCCTCCAATGTTGGTGGGTCACGTAATGGAGATGGTTATGACACTGATTGGAAAGCGAGGTTATGGCGGTCCAGTGAAAAGTGAAAACAGAGACGCCAAGGAAGAAAATAGGGCGACGTCTGCCAGTTCCAGTAGCACAAGGTTTACGGCAACCAAGAAAGGTATGATTTTGGGCAAGGGTAAAGAATTTGGCATTATTGATCTTATTAAAATTTAAGAATTATTTTATTTTTAAAAACTTTCTTACTAGATCTTCAGTAAAGGTATTTACTTGCAGGTTTTCAATGCTTTGTTGCCTAGCTTGTGTAAAAACTTTTCACTCATTTTAGGTTCATATGTCTGCTCTTGCCGCTGGCAATATGTTACCAATTTTTCCTTTTTCTTCTTTTGATTTGTGTAAAATGGCATTTGCTTTAAGAATCCACGGAACCGTAAATTTTACCTTATATATTGTTTAGGTCTTTATAGGAGGATAAGTAGCTATGACGATGATGATCTGAGGTTTTCAGGTGGATTACATTTTTTTTTTGTATTTCACTTTCATTCCCACCACGTCCTTGCCATTGACACCACAGTGCTTCAGTAAAATGAGCACAAAGACTGTTCAGACACTAATTGCTGCAATCTCATTAGATTTCTATTGAGAGAAGCAGAGTTTCACTGCACAACAATCATTGTTATTTTATTATTATTATTTATTTATTTATTTTTTTGTATTCAATCCAATAACTTGTTTTATTGCATTTTTATTTAATTCACCAATTTTTAGTTATATTTTGGCCTCTAGCCTTAGCCCCTCACTAATATGCTTTTAAAGAAATCTTCATTTACTTTAAGTATTTTTCAGCTTTATCACACTATTTTCACCACAATGTTCCTGTTAGTGCTAACAATTTTTGTTCACACAAAATGTCAGTCTATTCATGAACCATCAAATGCTTTATTATTTGTCTGTAGATAAAAAAAAGATAGCTGGAGCCTAATAGATAAACTTGTCTGGTAATTTCAGTTATAAAGGATCCTGTTTTGGACACATTATCCCACTTATCATATTGTATTTCATGTTTAAGAAAGTGCACCTGATCAAAATGACAAAATAGATATAAAATGATACATAATTGAGAAAGTTTACACATTGATATTGCTATTATTACAACCTGTATGTCACTGAATATTGCAGTGAACTCCACCAAAGATGTCCCAGAAAAGTTTGACCGTGGCAAGTGGAAGAATATGCAGTCATCCATGACAGATTCCATGAAGTTTGTAGACATGTTGCACAATGTACCATGGGAAGATGGTCTGCCAGATGCCACTCTCAAATGTTAGTACATAGTTATTTATTTTTTACTGCAACTAATTTGATTTTGATTCACTGATCCTTACAAAAATGACTCTTCTGCAAAGTGCAATGTTTGGTGATAACTTTTGAAAAGCAGTAAAAAAAGTGGTCAAATTTTTAAAAAGATCGCAAATCAGAACTTTTCTGATTTAAACTTGGAAAATGTGTTTATGATTTCAGTTGTGTAATTAAATTATGCCAGAATGATAAAGTTTTTATGTTGATATTTCAGCTGTTGAGAGCTACCTTGCCAGGGGTGTTGATGGTGGTCTTGGGGTGACAGGAGAGGGTTCCATGCTGGAAAATGCTGCAGGTAAGAATTATGATTGTATTTCCTGTCAAGATATAGTATCTCTGAAAATAGTATCTCCCTTTTTATCATTGATTTGAGCAGGAAATGTGAGTTGAAATCTATGATCTTGTAGCTTGTTCCCTTTTATAGAAATCACTTGAAAATTTGGTTGGACTATCTTATAGCTATTCACAGAATAGAACATAAGTGTTGGTGGACCAGTATAGAAATTCAGAGGTCAAATTTGGTTTACTTAGTATTTTAACTTGCTTTTCCAGACAAAAGTTTTGTTGCATCCCGGCGTTCCCCGTCTCCAGATAACTCTAAAGGCATCACGGTGGCTGCGGCCAAGTATTCCAGTGAGGATGCTGTGGTCCTGGTACAGTACACCATTGCCATAGTAGAGTACACCACACTGTGTGCCCCTCTGAAGGCAGCACTGGAGAGACAACATGAACTGGAGAGGGAGATTGAAGAGAATGAGCGGCTTAAGAGAGAGAAGGAGGCAGAGGTATGGTTTGTATGTGTGTGGCTATATTGGTGTATCTGTGTTGTATAGGGTGACCACAAAGTTGTTGTTTTTATTGATATTTTGATGTTGTGACTGAAATGAGTACAAGTTGTCAGCATATTTTTGTTACTCTTTTACCATACATGGTGCTATGGGGTCAATATGTGTAGTAATATTTTGGTTGTACCCACGTCTTTGGCTTTTTTTATCGATATAAAGGGAACCCCAATAAATTAAACGAAACATTTAAAGACATGCTTTATTTTTACTTTGTTTCTCTCTTCAGACCCCATTGTAAGAAATCTTTCAGTGAACCATTACAGACATTTCTAAATGTTTTGTCCACAAAGGCATAACCCGACCTGTTATATGCATTTCATGGATGTCAAAACATTGTCAAATTATGCTGGGTTCACAAATACATGTTAGATATATCATTACTTCTGTCCTATATCTGTTCTTTTTAGGACTCATTTATAATTTGCCATGCATGCAGGGAATTTTAGAACAATGTTTTCAGATGTAAAGTGATTTATTAGGTATTCCAGCTATAACACTATTGTGCAAAACAATTATCAATGGAAATTGAAGATCTATTACACTCTTGTTGAAAATTCATATGAATATTGGTTAGATATTGTTGGTACTCTCCAGTGGTTGTACATTTGTGACAAAAAATGTTTGCATGTATATGTCAGATTTGGATAGCTTTTAGAACATGTTTTTACAGCAACAATTAAGGACTTTTTAAAAATAACATTGAGGTAATGATTATCCCATTCCATCTCTTTGCAAATATAGGAGCAAGCAAAGGAGGAAAAGCTCAAGGTATTTAAGGGCATCATTTCATGTTATGAAGATTACAGTTATAATTATTGAAATTAACTAAAAGATGTAGATAATGATCTAAAACATAAGTAAAACAATACTATTACATAAGGCACTGCCAGGGTCTCTACATGATGTCCATGGTGGTGGTTATAGTAGCATGAGAAATGTAAAACATTTTGATTGTCCAATGAGCACTGCAAAATGAGTGAGAAAGCTGCTTGTAAAATGCCTTACTTAATGTATATAACATAATTGACAATAACGATAAAATGAAATGGTGATTGGGTTAATGTTTAATATTTAGTCGTAATTAATAACATGATTCCTGTTGCATGATTTAAAGGAGTTAGCAGCCAGGCTGAATATGAACACAAAGGTTGGGAACCTCTGCATGCATTTTTTTTTTTTTTTTTTTTTTTTGCATGATTTACTCTTCTTTAAGAAATCAGAAGATAGATCATCACATTGTGAACTTAAGTATAGGTGGATGTAAAAATGTTTTCATTAAGTGTCACTTTTGGAGCAACTTTTATGAATTTGTTTCAGTTTTGGTATCTTTTATATTTTGAAATTTCTAAGGCCCATTGGCATGACCAAAAAAAAGCTACTTTAAAAGAATTGGTAAAAGTAAAAAAAATGTTGTATGATCTGTCTTCTTTTGTAGCTATGTCTGTCTGTTGTCTCCAGACAGGTGCTAGACTTCATGTAGCAAAATATGTGCATTTTTCTGTATTTATTTGCTTGCTTAGAGAAGCTGGCCCTATATGGAAACAACAGTGCTTAATCTAACTACAATTTCTAGACTAAGAAAATGAACATAAATGTATTGCCCTGGTACTGCAGGTTGCATGTGGCTTGCTTGGATAATTAATTGACTATACAAATTATGCCAGATCAGTTTGGCAACAAAGGGTATACATATTCAAGAGTATTGTGCACTTTTTGCGCTGTGAACAGGTATATAATAAGCCACACTTGGTGCCAGCTTTGTTTATTTAGCTCGAGCCTTAAAGGTATAAAAGTTGAAAGTGGAAAAAGTTGGATTTAAGGCTCACTCCATTTCAGTGATTGCCAACTTTTCTAAAACCTATTTACTTGATATTTGTGTTGATTTCACCACCTGAACTCTGTGCATCAATTCTGTCATCTTCTGAAATGTCTTCTGAGTGTTAAATTTGTTGTTATATTTGAAACATTGTCTTTCCTGGAGTGATCCTCTGTTTTACCAGGCCGCTGCTCTCCAGGGCAGTCCTTCTCCAAAGCCACTCTCTCCAAACCAGGTAGTAAGCTAGTCTAAGAATCAGTTACTGTGGAAATTTGTGTTGAAATTCTTATTTTGTTGAAGCTAGAAGCTATTTTATAGATTCATGTGATTATGTTTTTCATGCTTATTATGTGTTGGAATTTGTGTTGTTGTTTGGTCTGTTACAATGTGATCCCTTTATGTAAGTGATCTTGATTGCAGGCTTGCAGACTTTTGTTGCCATGCTTGAATTAAGAGTTAAGACATCAGTTTATAATTTCAGAATATAATGTTTTCATATTTATCTGTTTTGATAAAAGTTAGTAATAATCTTGTGATATTATGGATTTTATTTGTTTCTTACAAAACCTTGTTGGTTTATGTATAAAAATAGAAGAAAAATACAGTTTAGTATATTAGAAAAAACACTAGTGAAGAAGTGGCTGAATGAGTAATATCAACATAAATTTTGTAATTAAAAAGTAATATATTGCAGAACTGCTGAAAAAGATCCAAAGATCCAAAACCAAAAGTTATTCATGTCATATAACCATAATCATGGCATTCAAATTTGAAAAGCAGCAATATGTGACACTTTTGCTTTCTACCCTCCACAGGCTGAAGAGGCAGGAGCAGAGCAGGAGCAGGAGCCAGAATTGGAGGAGGATCTCACAGAAGATGATCTTCCAAGGATTCAAGAGGAGGTCAACAAGCTACAGATGCAGTTTGATTCTGCGGTAGTTGAGAAACATTCTCTGGAAATAGAACTAGTGTCCATGAACGAGAGACTGAGGGCAGCCACAGAGATGTTGGAAAGGTGAATAAAATTATCCAGAATTTTGATTGTGTTGATTTTGAAGAATTTTTCTGCTTGATAAATGATCTGTATTTCATAAGACCAAAAATGTTCAAACACTTGCAAAAGTTAAGATTCCATTGATGCATGGCCTTTCATTTTATGTTTAAAACTATTACCTGCTTTTTACATATATTTACTTTTTTTTTAGTTTGAAGTCTCAGGAGCAGGAATGGCGACAACATGTCAGAGAAAATGACAGCAATGAGATGTTGATGGCTAATTGTATTGCTGCAGCAGCTTTCCTGACCTACTGTGGCCCTATGACTACTGATACCAGGTAGGTAATAACAACATGTTAGTGTGCCATTCTTGTGGGCACTTCAGTCATATCACTTTAAGTGGGAATTCCAGTACATAATCTTATTTAAATGAACAAGAATTATATTTAATCTCTTTATTTAAATTTTCCTCAAAATTGGAAATGTAATGTTTTTGCTTTACACATTTTGACATGCAACCAACATGGATACTTATTCTATGATGAAAAATGCTTTTGTCAGATTAGTAAAAATGTTTGAATTTTTCGATTTATGGTAATTGTTCCTGAATTGACCATAAACCCTCCCTATGTAAGAACACAGTTATATATAAAAACATGTAATATATTACAGGAAAAGGATGGGAGAGTTTTTCATGTATGTGTGTGAACACCATGGTATGCCTATGCCCAGGAAGCAACTGTTCAGGAATCTTGAACTCATTGACTTCCTTTATGAAACTGTAAGTACTCTCAGGCTGAACAGTCATTGTGAATGTTAACAATATTCATCCCTTATTGATGAATGTAGAAATACATGTACATACTCTCAATGCAGAAGGTATTTTGCACAATAGTTGATGATTTTTTTTTCTTGTCAGATAGGTATATGTGCAGATGATATTGCAGACTTTACCATAGTTAAGCTTTGGAGTTAAATGAAATTTACAAGTATTTTAATGTAGAGGTTTAAACTAGTTTGTTAAATAGCATGATGGGTGGAGAAATGTTACTGTCAGTACTCTTAAACTCAGGGTCAGATTTTAAAAATCATTAACTTACTACTTATTTCATATCCATATATCTGTGTAGACTGAAGTGAAGCAGCTAGAGATGAAGAAGCTCCCCATGACACGTCTGATGTTGGAGAATGCCTGCTTTATCATGCAGGAGGAGAGCAGCATGGCCTGGCCACTGTTATGTGACCCTACCAGCAGGGTCATTGACTGGATCAAGGGCTACCTCAAGGAGAAGAACCTCATGGAGGTCAAATACCATGTAAGTGGAATTATTTAGTTTGTATCAATGTATTTTATTATCATTTTTTTATTGCGGAACATGCCAGTGAATGTGCATTTATGCAGGCTCATGCCATTGCAAGAGATATGAGAAAGGAAAAAATTCAAAGTTTTTTTACAGAATTCATAAAATTTATCACGAATATACTGAATGTATGTTATTGTGCCTATAAGAAGTGATGGAGGGAAAAGGTTTTGACTTTCTATTTACTGTTTCCAGGAACTTCGCTCCCAGCTAGAGAACTGCCTGGCAGACGGCACACCTCTCCTGGTGACAGATGTTGATGTCAAAGAACTAGTCTGTGATGAAAGGTTTAGAAATGTCCTGCTCAAAAGAGCAAGGTTCCTCAGAGAGAAGACTGCTTTCAAGTTAATGGTAAGTAGAGTGACCAGCAGGAGGGGGAAGGCCAGTAACACATGTTGTAACATATGGTTGTTTGGCATTACATCATTCACAGTTAATTCTTAATAAGGCATCAAATCAAGTGATTCACAATACTCTGCATCATATAGCACAAACAATATAATTCAGGTCAACAATTGAGGAATCTGTTTCTGAGCTGCTAAAGTGTGTTTGCATAAGTTTTTTAAAACATTATTATTGAAATGTCTGAAAGTGGCACCAGACAAGCAGATTTCATAGAAAAAACTCCCAAGAATCTCCCTAAGTCAAGCCAACTTATATCAGATGAAGGTGTGAGTAAGACATAACAGGTTTTTACATAATACAGCAGTCTATATCTACATGGATAATCTATATTCCAGGTGGGAGACCATGAGGTGGAATGTGAGCCCAAGTTCCGGCTGTACCTGCACACTACCAGTGAGCCCCACCACATCCCCCATGAGCTGGCTGCCTACGTGTCCTCCATCTTCTTCCACATGTGTAGAAATGACATGGAGGAGGAGCTGCTGGACAGGTTCATGGCTCTGGAGAAGGCCAGGCTGGAGGAGGAGAAGACCACTCTTATGCATGTATGTACATGGAAACTGCTGCATGTTTTTGTGCAAGTTTGCATGAATGCATGTGTATATGTGTGTGGTTAGTATGTGCAATGTGTACACTTTGTACACATACCATGATCTTGATTGCATTAGGTCATGTGTGTTGTCAGCAATTAATGTTCCACTGGGGGCTTTGTTATTGTATGAATACAAGTTTTTGTATTAGGTTCTCTGGTTAAGAAATTTTTGATTTCTGTTTCTAGGAGAAATTAGAATACATGCAGTTCTTCCACAAGATAGAGAAGCAGATGCGTGACCTGTTGTCCAGTGATGTGCGGCTCATGAATGACTTAGCAGCCACAAAGAAATTGGCTGACATGAAAAAACAGTTTGATGAAACTTTGGAAAGGTAAAGAGGAAAAGAAGGGTTTTTTTTCCAAATTGGGGTTGATACTTTGAAGTTTGAGTTGGGATTTTAAGATATATTTTGAGTGTTAAGATAAATCAGAAGTTCCAACCATATCAGGCTTTACCTTCTTTTACTTGTAGACACTCATTTCATTAATAAATAAACAAAAATGTACCCTAAATTGAATATTGTAGTAGGATGTTTCCTATAATATATTATTTTTTTCAGTCATTCAAGAGTGGAAGCTAATGAGCATTCTATCCTGCGTGCACGTGAAGGCTACAGAACAGTGGCAGCACGTGGTGCCGTGTGTTTTGATGCCATGCAGTACATGCGGGAGATCAACCCCATGTATCAGAACTCCTTCTGTCAGTTCTTAGAGGTTTATGATGCTGCCATCAACCACTCTGAGAGGTAGGTTATACTCTATGGATAGCTAATAAGTTGTAAAATATAACAGTTTCACAACTGGTTCCAGTCTAGTTTTTAGCCTTGTTTGAACTTCAGGTGCAGATGGTTGAAAGCTTTTTTAAAGTGTCCTTCAACTCAGTTTAGGAAAATCATTTGAAAATTCGCTTGAAATTGACTTAAAATGTTGAATGAGTAGATTTGTGCATAAATATTTGAAATTTGTCAGGAAATCAAATGGGAGGTTTAATTTAATGTAAAAGTATAAAAAAATTAGTTGCTAGATTAATATCAACATTTGAGTATTGCATTTGAAATGTATAGATATCCACAAGACTGGTTATGACCATAACTTGCTACATTATGTGTTTATTTTGATACTCTAAAAGCTTGATTGTGGAAAATAACATTTCTGTTGAAATTGATAATAATGCTTTATTGGCACCTAGATTGCTTTTTACTGTCACAGTGATGGTAACAAACTTTTTGAGGGTGTATTTGAAAATTCTAATTTTTGTTGTCCTGTTTTCAGAACAAAATTAAATCATAAGATATGATGGCAAACAGATATTATAATTGTTTAGCAACTTTTCCAAAAAAATCTCACAAGTGAATTATTCTGTATATTGCAGTTGGGAGTTACAAGTTACATATTAAAAGTATACATTAATTTTCACAACTAATTCTGTAACTAGTGCATGGGGGAGTTCTTCACTCAGAGAATTAACAATAAAAATCTTACATTTACGTAGATTAAAATTGGTTTTGATGTTGTTGGGTGAATGCATGTAAAAGCATGTTATTTATATTGTGTATATTTAGATTTTTTATTGATTGTTAATACATCTACAAAACAAAAAATGAATTTAGAATTGGTAATAGATGTTTCGATTGCTTGCTTTATAT
>NW_019775401.1:319063-330776 GCF_001039355.2 Lingula anatina | reverse complement strand
AAAAAGTACATCATGAGCAAAGCAAGGCAGGATAAACAGCATATTAGAGGCAGAAAAGGGGAAATCACCAAACATAATTTTGATCCTGATTGTTATTTTCAGCATTTAACCTAATTTATATGAATGATTTCTGTGATGATAAGTAAGTACATTAATGTAGGAAACTTGCAGGTCATACTAAAGATTTCCAATGAAAGGAACACACTCACAACTTCATTTTCTGCAATAGCCACAAATTATTTCTTTAAACAGGTTTGTAGGGGATGTAGGTGTGGATCTCCCCATGTTATTGCGTCAAAGCAACATGGACATTCCAATCCTCCTGATGTACACAGATGAGTGCGAGACGGCAGAGACACTGTTCTCCGACTTTGCCCTTCGCAAACAGAGCAGGACTAGAGTTCTCACCGTCAGTGACCCTGCCAGTGAGAAACATGCCAGGAAGTACATGATAAAAGGAATGAAAGAGGTAGGGATGGATCCTTGAGTAATTCTATATCAGTTTCAAGATGATGAACACTGCCTGTGTATGGTTCTTTCACTTATTGTTTATTGTTTTTGTTGCACAATTTCTTTAAAAATTTTATATATAGTATATTGGCACTTGGTCTGTAAAATAAAAATGACACACAAAATATTATTTTTCTTTTGTCAAACTAGTTACGTACTTGTGTAAGGTTGTTTTTAAGTTGTTTTTTTTATGACCACAAACTATCACTGTGGTGTCTGTAATAATGGCATGGTTACTAACTGAAAGTGCTGTCTATTCCAGGGCCTGTGGGTTCTGCTTCACAATGCCCACAACTCCCCCCACTTACTGCAGAATATAGAGGCCATCCTGGAGGAGAACCTGGACACCATGGACCCCCAGTTCCGCTGCTGGATATCTGTCCAAGCTGGGCACCCTAATGTGCCGGTCAGGATACTGCAGAATACAGTGAAAGTGTTGGTGGACTCACCAAAGGTAGCCTGGAGTTTATTTTGCAGATATTTTAATGGAGCATTTGTGTGTTTTGCAATGAGAAGTTTAAATTCATGCTGGTAATTTAGTGTGTCTTAATCTGAAATTGTGAAATACAAGACACTAAACATTTAATATCATGAATTATTTGGTATCATAAATCATAAAATGTTTTAATTCTTCTTCATCTCCTCACCTCCAGATCATGAAGGACAACCTGATACGGGCCTTCTCCTGGGTGGATGCAGACATATTGAAGCAGAGTTCCCGTCCTGAGTGGCCTGCCTTCCTGCATAATATCTGCTACCTCCACGGCACCATAAGACTGCGGGCCAGGTTTGGCAAGGGAGGCTGGAACAACCATGAGGACTTCCTCAAGATTGGGAACAATGAACTTTTTGTAAGATTCAGAATATGTACTTGACTTTTATTAAAGATTAGTTGTATTAGAAGGCAAGTCAACATTAAAATAACAGTGCTTCCTTAAAAAATTAATAGAAAGTTTTAAAGAATTGGTGATTATTCAGGATATATTTAATGCTTGTTTGAGATATTTTCATATATTTTGGAATCACAATATCTATGTATGGCTAGATTTTCTTTTAGAATAACAAATTAAATTGTGTAACATATGACATGATTGGCAGTCATTTGTAAATGATTTAAGCATGAGAGAATTTACTAGACCAAATTTAGAGAAATTTTTATTTTTTTTCTACAGGATACTGTTGATACAAAAAAAGGCTGTTTTCACCAGTGTGAATTGTTTTAAAAGACGTACTGTGACATCTTTATTTTCTTTTTATCACAGGAGGCTCTTGCCCTGGCTATAACAGAATTCCGTGATAACCTGACCTGTATTGGCCCAGATGGCAGTGCTGTTCCCAGGAATACTTCCTGGAATGGTATCAGATACATGCTTTCTGAGGTAAGTAATGGCATTGATTTCAGAAATACTTTTTTGAGAAGCATTTTGAAATGAAATTTGATAAAATATTTCTGAAATCAAATTGATGCATTCCTCAATTTACATTTCAACTTTTTATGGCACTAAATGACAAAGTTGTGATTTTTTTATTTGACTGAAATTAATTTGATACTGAAATTATAATAAGCATAATGTGTTTAAGTATACTTGGATGATATAGATATGACTCCTAACAATATTTTCTTAATCTACAAAGTTTATATTTGCTGATTTTTTAAATTTTATTCATCATGCAGGTGATCTATGGCAGTTATGTGTCTGACCCGTATGACCAGCAGACCCTGAGTGCAATTATTGACTACTGGATCTCACCTAACGCAACTAAGAAAGACTTTGAGTTGGCCAGATGTGAGTGTTGGTTTGCAACTTAGGCTGTACATTCACAAGGAATAGTGTACTGGGGAACTTGGTCTAATTTGCATCATCATTTTATATAAGACTTAATCCATTCTTTTATTTGTCACAACTGACATTTCAATCAAACCATCTAAAGTATTAATATTGATGTGTGATGCCCTTTGTATCAAGATTGCACATTGATGTAATAATTTGAAAAGTTAATAGGTTTTAAGGTACTTTTGAATATTGAAGAATATGAAACAAGGAATTTTTTCATTTTTTTAAGTCATTTGCGTAATAGTTAAATTTTACCAATGTTCATGTAATTTGTCAGTGATCTAAAAAATCTTTGATGTGTTGATTTTCTCTGCATAACAGTTTTATGGTCAAATACTAACATGTTTTATTTCCTCTTTACAGTGAAATACAGACATCCCCAAGCCTTCTTTGCCCCTCACATCCGACTGAATGCCCTGATGTCATCTTTAGAGGGGATTCCAAATCACTTCTTAGATGTGCCAGAGGCATGCCACTTACATCAGAGCTCAGAGGTAAGATAATATCANTATGAATGATTTCTGTGATGATAAGTAAGTACATTAATGTAGGAAACATGCAGGTCATACTAAAGATTTCCAATGAAAGGAACACACTCACAACTTCATTTTCTGCAATAGCCACAAATTATTTCTTTAAACAGGTTTGTAGGAGATGTAGGTGTGGATCTCCCCATGTTACTGCGTCAAAGCAACATGGACATTCCAATCCTCCTGATGTACACAGATGAGTGCGAGACGGCAGAGACACTGTTCTCCGACTTTGCCCTTCGCAAACAGAGCAGGACTAGAGTTCTCACCATCAGTGACCCTGCCAGTGAGAAACATGCCAGGAAGTACATGATTAAAGGAATGAAAGAGGTAGGGATGGATCCTTGAGTAATTCTATATCAGTTTCAAGATGATGAAAGCTGCTCTTGTATGTTTCTTTCATTTATTGTTATATTTGTATAAATTGCACAATTCCTTAACAAATTTGATACCTATGTAGTATTTTGGCACTTGGTCTTAAACTATTTAATAAGTACTTTTAGGTTGTTTTTTCAAATGGCCTTTTTGATGACCACAAACTATCACTGTGGGGTCTGTAATAATGACACGGCTACTAACTGAAAGTGCTGTCTATTCCAGGGGCTGTGGGTTCTGCTTCACAATGCCCACAACTCCCCCCACTTACTGCAGAATATAGAGGCCATCCTGGAGGAGAACCTGGACACCATGGACCCCCAGTTCCGATGCTGGATATCTGTCCAAGCTGGGCACCCTAATGTGCCGGTCAGGATACTGCAGAATACAGTGAAAGTGTTGGTGGACTCACCAAAGGTAGGCTGGAGTTAATTTTGCAGATATTTTTCATTGAGCATTACAATAAGAAGTGCAAACTGATGGATTTTTAATTATGAGATACATGTTTCAGAAATATTCTATTTTTAATTCATGCTGGCAATTTAGTGTGTATCTTAATCTGAAATTGTGAAATACAAGACACTAAACATTTAATATCATGAATTATTTGGTATCGTAAATCATAAAATTTTTTATTTCTTCCTCATCTCACTTCACCTCACCTCCAGATCATGAAGGACAACCTGATACGGGCCTTCTCCTGGGTGGATGCAGACATATTGAAGCAGAGTTCCCGTCCTGAGTGGCCTGCCTTCCTGCATAATATATGCTACCTCCACGGCACCATAAGACTGAGGGCCAGGTTTGGCAAAGGAGGCTGGAACAACCACGAGGACTTCCTCAAGATTGGGAACAATGAACTTTTTGTAAGATTCAGAATATGTACTTGACTTATATTAAAAATTAGTTGTGTTAGAAGGCAAATCAACATTAAAATAACAGTGCTTCCTTAAATAAGAAAAAAGGGTTTTAAAGAATTAAAGATTATTCATGATATATTTAATGCTTGTTCTAGATTTTCTTTTAGAGTGACAAATTAAATTGTATAATACATGACATGATTGGCAGTCATTTGTAAATGATATAAACATGAGAGAATTTACTAAACCAAATTTAGAGAAATTTGTATTTTTTTTTCTACAGGATACTATTGATACAACAAAAAACTGTTGTCACCAGTGTGAATTGTTTTAAAAGACGTACTGTGACATCTTTATCTTCTTTTTATCACAGGAGGCTCTTGCCCTGGCTATAACAGAATTCCGTGATAACCTGACCTGTATTGGTCCAGATGGCAGTGCTGTTCCCAGGAATACTTCCTGGAATGGCATCAGATACATGCTTTCTGAGGTAAGTAATGGCATTGCTTTCAGAAATACTTTTTTGAGAAGCATTTTGAAATGAAATTTGGTAAAATATTTCTGAAATGAAATTGATGCATTCCTCAATTTACATTTCAATTTTTATGGCACTAAATGACAAAGTTGTGATTTTTTTATTTGACTGAAATTAATTTGATACTGAAATTATAATAAGCATAATGTGTTTAAGTATACTTGGATGATATAGATATGACTCCTAACAATATTTTCTTAATCTACAAAGTTTATATTTGCTGATTTTTTAAATTTTATTCATCATGCAGGTGATCTATGGCAGTTATGTGTCTGACCCGTATGACCAGCAGACCCTGAGTGCAATTATTGACTACTGGATCTCACCTAACGCAACCAAGAAAGACTTTGAGTTGGCCAGATGTGAGTGTTGGTTTGCAACTTAGGCTGTATATTCACAAGGAATAGTGTACTGGGGAACTTGGTCTAATTTGCATCCTCATTTTATATAAGACTTAATCCATTCTTTTATTTGTCACAACTGACATTTCAATCAAACCATCTAAAGTATTAATATTGATGTGTGATGCCCTTTGTATCAAGATTGCACATTGATGTAATAATATGAAAAGTTAATAGGTTTTAAGGTACTTTTGAATATTGAAGAATATGAAACAAGGAATTTTTTCATTTTTTTACGTCATTTGCGTAATAGTTAAATTTTACCAATGTTCATGTAATTTGTCAGTGATCTAAAAAATCTTTGATGTGTTGATATTTGCTTTTCTCTGCATAACAGTTTTATGGTCAAATACTAACATGTTTTATTTCCTCTTTACAGTGAAATACAGACATCCCCAAGCCTTCTTTGCCCCTCACATCCGACTGAATGCCCTGATGTCATCTTTAGAGGGGATTCCAAATCACTTCTTAGATGTGCCAGAGGCATGCCACTTACATCAGAGCTCAGAGGTAAGATAATATCAGAGTTTAGTACTTCATCTTTTTAAACTATGAATATTAGTGGAAAGGAAGATGTGTGTAAATGAATTTTAAAACTTTGCCTATTTAAAAAAAAATATTTTTAACTTCAAGTGATATAATTTTATGAACCACAGTATTATTAAAGAGGAATGAAAGCCATAAACTGTTCTGGAATATTTTTTATTCTGATGCAGAAGATAGGCAGGATTTGGAAACTTGATTTAAATAGTATAACCAGTCAGTCATTCGCCTTGAACTTACGTTACCTGTACCTTTTTTAAAAACTAATTTTCCAAAAATGACTTTTAAAAATTTTCTTTTTATGCACATTTCAAAATTAATACTGCATGTACCTTTTTTAACCAATTTTTCAAAAATGGCCTTAAAAAATTCTCCTTTTATGCACATTTCAAAATTAATACTACAATATGATATATCTCTAATTACAATTTTCATTCAACTTATATGGTATGAAGTAACCTGTGGTTGTCATATGGTCTTCTGTCCCTCATTAACAAACTCCTACCATTTATTTAGTTAATGTGTCGTTTCATGAATCTCATAGTCCTTAATAATTTTAATTAACTAGTGGTTAAATGTGAATAGATTATCTTTCCTTTTTTAGATTTCTCTTCTGAATCAGTAGAAATCCTGATAATGTATTTTTTAATTAATAGAAATATTAACATTATTTTTTTCTTCACCTGAATACCTACCTTAGGCTGAGTATGTCTCATATTTTTAACTTATGATAAATCATTGTGCTGTGACTGTATTCTGTATGTGATGCACAGTGACACTGTTTTCAGTGGACTTGGTCAGCAATGCTATTGTTTCATTATAGGTTTCTAGAAATATATGGGGTAGACAGGTATTGTCTTCAATTTTGGCATTATGGATATGAAATATGTAGATTCCTGCATGCGCAGTGAGACTGTCTACTAATATTACCACCACTTTTTGCCAACTATTCTGTTGCAAATTACGAAAAGCTTATTTTATAAAACAACTAATTTACTAATATTTGATCAACAAAATCTCAGACTTGTGCAATTCTTTTGACATTTTTCTTCCATGTATTTTACTCAATTCCCTCCTGTCTTCCCCTAGTATTATGTTGACCAACATCACAAAGCACTTCCACTTTTGAAATATATCAGATTGGTCCACAGCTACAGTATTATATATTCATTTATAGCAAGTCAGTTCCAAATTACATGGGGGGTCAGTATCACTTTGATTTTAAAGACACGATAAATACTGCATGGTCATTAATGGATTGTTGAACTCACTTTATCTGGTAAGCCTTTGTCTTAAAGGTATACATTATTACAAGTGATAAAGATATGGGGAGTCCAACATATGTTGAGTGAACTGCACTTGACTCCAGCATGTACACACCACTTATTTATGCACTAAAATATAACCATGATCTTGTCTTGTTTGGTTGTGCCCCCTACAGTATGGTGCTAGCAAAGCCTTCTATGAAGCCCTCATGGATCGTGGGCTCAAGGGGTTTGAAGTGGTAATGTATTTGGTGTTCTCTATCAGTAGAGGGCATGTTGTGTCTAATAGGCAAACCTATGTCAAGGTTCTGGTGCATTTCTTTATCAAAATAATTTTGTTCACATTGTTTTTGTTTTGTTTTGTTTTTTTTCAATTTTTCAGCAACTTTGTTTATCTCAAGGAAATGAGGGGATAAAATCAGCTGCATGTAATATACAGTTGATTTTTACCTCTGAAATGCATCAGAACCAGAACTTAATAATGCTTACAATAATGTCTAATATTGTGCATCAGTTCAATGCTTCCATATATACATGCAATTAAACATAAAACTTACGTATAGCTGCACATACACAGGAATTGAAAGCAGCCATTTAAAGAACTTACATGGGTGTCTGCTATGTGTAGAACTTGGTTCCAGAGCTGACCCACGCTGTGTACACATCAGGACTAACTTAAATCAGACATACTAATTGACATCACCTGACAACAAGTTTACATAGAGAATGATAGTGTGATATAAGTTGGTCTTGATGTGAACAGGCTTTATATAATTCCTGTTGTATCCTGGTAGGGCAGAACACTAAAATACTTCTGCATGGCTTACCGTTTAACTGCCGCTAGGGACACAATGCTTTTATTTACAGTTTTGGGAAAATTCACTGAAAATTTACATATGACCTCCCCTTGATCTCCACACACAAACAAAAACACACACACACACACACACACACACACACACACACACACACACACACACACACGGTATCAAATTTTATGGAAAATAATGTTGTTATAGTCACAGAACTGTCAACATGTTAAATCCCATATTATTCTCAAGTTAACTGTGTCAAAAAAAAAAACTTCATGTCAAATGCCTACATCCATTTCAGTATACAGTGTGTTAGTAGAACCTAGTTAGTAAGGAAGAAGGGATACATTTATTACTAACTTTTAGAGCTAGAATTATTATCTGCTACATATACTGCATGCATTAGGTAGCAAGGACTGCATACATATTCTGCTGAAAGTTTCTAAAAGCCTGTTACTATAATTGCTTATATTCAAATAGATATAGAAAAGTTAGTGACTTATAAAAATACTGACTTCATATCTCACTCACCTGGGTGACTTACTTAGCTAATATATAGTTGTTTGAAGGTAAACTTAGCTGTAGATACCCATTCCTTGTTACTGCTCTACTTGGGATCTTCATACTTTTCGTGATAGGCTAGCTTATTGCAGGCACATACATACACACAATTCCAGTGTCACTCATTTTTGTTGTACAATTTCTGTTTTCACAACTGGAAAACACAAATATAAGTTTGATTTGAATCAGAACTTTTGTCTTGTTTAATTTGTTTTATTTAATTTTCATAAATTGCACATATTTATTTTAATACTTTTTTTTATAAATCACAGTTTGTCTAACTGGCATTTTAATAACAACACACATTTTGTATAACTAGCTTTTGATGATTAATAATAAAATCACATTTTTGTGATTCAAAATCTAAATAAATATAATATTTTAACCTCACCATAATTACACAGCCATAACATCACTGGATGGTATGCTAACATTTGAATGCTGACCAGTTTTATCATATGTTATTTCCCATGTATTTCCAGTGTCTGCTTGGAGATGACCAGTATGTATTTACCAGACTTAACAGGGTGTTTGACAACATGCCGCAGTCAGAAAACCTCAGCCACAAACTTTTCCCTAGACCCCCTACTCCATTTGAAGGTAACAGTCACTGGTGACAAACATTGACAAATGTAATGGTCTATGAATTAGAGATGATATGTAATAATATGAGAATTGAAGTTATTTGTTGTAGATTAACTTTATGAAGCTGAACACCCCAGAGATAAAATGACTAAAGTATTCTGTTTTCTTAATGATAAAGTCCACATTGTGTTTTGTGTCAGGTCCCCCCATAGCCCAGGTGAGCATGCACAGCCTGAACCCTCAGATAGTAAACATGGGAGTGTTTGCCACAGCCAGCTTTGCTGCCATGAAGCTGAGGAAAGATGTAGAGCTGTGGGAGATCTGCCATACCACCATCCCTAAGGTGCCAAAGGCTTTCAGCAAGGTGGGTACTCCAATGTAGACTGCATTCACAACTGAAATGAAATAGACACATAAAAGGTTTAAGTTGCATTGCCTCATGGAATACAGATTACAAATGGGAACCCCCTGGGTCATGGGGATCATAAGTTGTCTGGTTATCTTCATATCTTAAATTTAAGGTAAAGGAAATGCAGCTGTAAAACAGTATCAGGGGTAATAATGATACTGATAATTATGTTGAGAAACTTGTCTTTACTTAGTTGATGAATTAAGTTTGTCATTTTAGGAATATGTCTTGGAGAAAATCAAGAAGAATGAGAGGATAGACCCTGAGGCTCCATTTTATCTGTGGATACAGAAAGAGTGTGAACAGATGCATGCTCTGCTCACTGATATCAAATCAACTCTTGTGGTAAGTATGACGTATGAGTTTTTTTTAAAGCATCTTTTATGAAGATTTTTCATGAAGATGTTTTGGAGATCTGCCCTTTGAACTGAAACAGCTTTCCTGAATTATCCAATACTGGAGTACGATCTTTCACATAAATGAAATTTGTGTTTTTAATTTAAATTGGAAAAACATTGAATATATTTAAGATAAAAAAAATTCAGTCTGTTGTACAAGTTCCTAGGCTAGAAAACTTCCAGCTTCCTATAAATCAGTCATTCGAGTGAAGTGCCTATTCTTTCAGGCCATCAAGAACGCCTGTGAGCTGGGTACATTTGGTGACCAGTTGACTCCAGACATGATCCTGGCAGCAGACGACCTATACCACATGAGGATACCAAGGACATGGTGTGCCCTGTCAGGTCACTCAGCACCACCACAGAACTACCCACTTGGACAGTGGCTGACCTCACTGACTGAGAGAAATCAGCACTTTGAGAAGATCATTATCTTGGTGTGTATAAGCTTAAGGCCATGGTCAAATTTTGTTTGAATTTGAGAATAGTTGTACTGCTAAAGTCACATATTCTGTTTGTTCATTAAGCATGAACAAAAGTATCCTGAACAGTACAGATGATAAATTGTGGTAATTAATGTTGTAATTGAGACATTTGAAGCCTGGCACAAGAAGTATTCTATTGAAGTTGCACTTTTAAGGTGGCACTATTAAAATTGTTTGTACGATGTTTCAGGGCCGTGAGAAGATGCCTGCTTACTGGCTTGGTGCCTTCTTCAACCCCAAGGCTCTGTTAGCCTTACTGAAGCAAGACTCACACAAACACTACTCTGTGGATAGGTCAGGGTCTGTGGAGCCATTTGTCTTCCAGACAGAGATCACTGCCAGGGATAAAGACCATGTAAGTAGAATAAAGATAAGGTGAAGATTTCTTGAGCTTTAGGCAGTGTTTGTTTAGAACTTTAAGAAGAAAACATTCATACGGTGTGTCACCCTTGCAACTATGCTGCCATCTGGTAATAAGTTGCAGATATCTGTTGAGAAACTAAGAACATGGGCATACATACACCCACACTCATTGAGCAAGTCTATGAACCAAAAGTTTGAAGTTGAGTCAAAATTTTGTGTCTAATCTGAGCATGTACATGTGCATGTATAAATTTGACATATCATATTGTATATTTACAATTCAGTTACGAGATCCCCCACAAGAAGGCATGTTTGTATTTGGCCTGTACATGTGGGGCTGTGCCTGGGAGAAAACGACAGGAGAGCTGCTGGACCTGCCACCCAAACATGGCTGCACACCTTTGCCAGTCGTACACATCACGTGCTGGCCACAGTCCGAGAAACCAAACATCCAGGATCCAACACGAGCAGCAGAGACCTATGCATGTCCCTTGTTCCATTCTCGCACTGCCCCACGCGACCCTATCATGGAGATTGATGTTAGGAGGGAGAACATTCCTGCCACTCGTTGGGCTCTGAGAGGACTGTCAGCCACCATTAGGCCTTATTAATTTCTGCCACCATCTTGTGATATGATCGCAGGACTTTTTTTAGGCACTGTAAACACTGCTGTTTTTGTTAAACAATTAACCTCAAGGTTATTCATGATTACAGTATTTACCAAAAGGATAATGCCACCATTTAAAATAAAGTAAACAAGGGTAATTAATACACAGCTTACTTGTTAAATAAAGCACTTGTTGTAGTCCGGTTGCTTAGGGCAAAAAAATGGCCAAATCGTGACACAGCGGATAAAAGCACCAAACTTTGCATGTGGATACCTTTTGACATACTAAATCAAATTAGAGCCGTAGCCCACGGAAAAAATTTACCGTTTGGTCAAAAAATCCAAAATGGCCGCCAATTTGTGAAATTTTGTAGAAATATATACATATCTATGTTGATTTTTATCAAATTAAGTATTTTCTCAATGTTTTCCACATCGTTATTACCCATATTATGCATATGGTACCAGATACCAAATTAGTGTCCTTGGACTTATTGAAAAATCCAAGATGGCCGCCGTATGGCATAGGAATACTAGAACATGTACAAGGGTGTTCAACTAACTAATGCCAACTAGGAAGATGCATTGCCCACTTTCTAATTAATTTTGTTTCTTATTACACAAATAATATATTTGTGG
>NW_019775401.1:250652-319023 GCF_001039355.2 Lingula anatina | reverse complement strand
AAAAAATCCAAAATGGCCGCCAATTTGTGAAATTTTGTAGAAATATATACATATCTATGTTGATTTTTATCAAATTAAGTATTTTCTCAATGTTTTCCACATCGTTATTACCCATATTATGCATATGTGTCAGATACCAAATTAGTGTCCTTGGACTTATTGAAAAATCCAAGATGGCCGCCGTATGGCATAGGAATACTAGAACATGTACAAGGGTGTTCAACTAACTAATGCCAACTAGGAAGATGCATTGCCCACTTTCTAATTAATTTTGTTTCTTATTACACAAATAATATATTTGTGGTGAGTAACTAACCTTTATTCACAGGCAATTCGAGAAAAATCCAAGATGGCCCCCATATCAAAGGAATACTAGTATACACATAGGGCTTCTTCTGCCATGGAGATATAATATTAATTGATAAATAGGTTTGTTTCTGAGTATTTTCCACATCTTTTTAATTCATATAATATATATGTGATGAGAATGTTATGTGTATCCTTTTTGAAAACAAAACAAAATGGCTGCCATTAGCCATAGAAGGTGGGGTTCAGTTAATACCTGCGAGAGATAGGCTTACAAATAAAATGAAGCTGAATTCAGTTGTTATTCTGTTTTTTAGTATTATTATCCCATGATACATATCTGTTAGGTAATTAATGTCCATATTTTATCATTTTGGGGAAATCCAAGATGGCCTTCTTTTCCCCATAGGAAAAGTGGTGTTAATAGGCACTTCTAAGGCAAATGAGGGTAATCATGATATTTTTTCAAAATACTTAAGGGTATACACTTGTTATCCACCAGATAGATATCTAAAAGTCCAAAAAGAATGTGGGAAATACAGAGAAACAAAATTCATTTTATATTGAACCCAATGTCTCTCTGGCAGTAGTTGACTGTACTATTCCTATTGTGAATTGCAGCAATCTTGAATTTTCTCAAATACGCAAGATGCACACTTGTTACACACCAGATTTATAAAGAGTAAGGTTAATAAGGTTAATAAGGTTGTCAACATGTTTAAACATCAAACGGCTTTATTTCATGTTGGAATCAATGTCTGAACTGTTTTATTAATTAACACCTATGTGCATTTGAATGATATATTCCTATGACAACTGGCAGCTATCTTGGGTTTTCTCCGAATAATACTCAAGTATACATACACCTTCAAAACACACAGAGTCTTTCATAAGGATAAATAGGATATGAAAAACATTAAAAACGACCCAACGTGAACTACGTTTAAATCGTACTCAGTGTATTTCTAGCATTATTTGATTATGTGTTCGAATATTCTAATGACAAAAGGCAGACATCTTGAATTTTTTCAGAATACCCAAAGATACACACATACTACAGACCAGGTAAACATCATAGGAGTAATAATAAATGGAATGAAAAACATAAATTATTTTTAAAACAAACCCATGGAAATGTAATTGTATAATGAACCATATGCCTCTCTAGCAGCAATTGAAACCCACCCATTAGTATTCCTATGTTAAATTGTAGGTATCTTTTTCTCAGAATATCCAAGGATGCACACTATTGACCCACCAGATATATATCATAAGACTAATAAGGATGGGCAAAACTTGATTAGCAAACACAAATTCACCCTGGTAGTAGATGAAAAGCCATGGATGTACAGTTGTAATTCCAGTAGTATTCCTATGGCCAGTGACGGCCATCTTGTGTGTTCTCAAAATGATCAAATATGCACATTTATTACCTGCTAGATATGTATCACAGTGTAATAATAATGTTTAAAGCACTGAAACTGAATTTGATAGTGAATTAGCTGGCATTAGTTCCAACCCTTTGTAATACTATAAGTATTCCTATTACATATGACGGCCATCTTGGGTTTTCTCAAAATGCCCAAGAATACTGTTAGTTACTCACCACATACATATTGTGCGGGTAGAAAGGATGTGGAAAAACACTAAGAAACCAGCTTAATTTGATAGTGAAAAATTAATCTTTCCAGTTGCCATTAGTTGAATCACCGTATACTAGAATTCCTGTGGCACATGGCAGCCATCTTGGATTTTCCAAAATGCCCAAGAACACTTCGTAGTTACTCACCACAAACATATTATGTGGGTAACAAAGATCTGAGAAGTAGACTTAATTTGATACATTGTTGTTTGATACGTATCGTTCTAGCTGGTAATAGTTGTGCACTAGTATTCCTATGGCTGTTTCTATGGCAAATGACAGCCATCTTGGATTTTTTCAAAAAGTCCAAGGGAACTTGTTTGCTATTTGACATATATGAATAAAATGGGTAATAAAGGTGTGGAAAACTTTGAGAAAGTAATTTATTTGATAAAAATCAACATAGGCATATACATATTTCTAAAGAATTCAATAAATTGGCGGCCATTTTGGATTTTTTTGCCAAACGGTAAATTTTTTCCGTGGGCTACGGCTCTAATTTGATTTAGAATGTCAAAAGGTACCCACATGCAAAATTTGGTGCTTTTATCCGCCGTGTCACGATTTTTTCCTTAAGCCACCGGACTATTGTCCTGTTACCTTGCAGTGGTCATAGAAGGTTGACCTGGAGTTTCAAGGCTGAGTTTAATATGCCCGTAATTCTGGAGCCCTATTTACACAACAGTATTAAAGAATCCAGATTAAAGAACTGTAAGACTTTATATTAAAACCAAATGCTTTGCAAGATTGTTATCATCATTCCTTCCATGATTATACTTGATTGCCAAGGTTGACATTTTTTCATCAACATTTAAAGAGCAAATATTCCGTCCAATAATTCTACTTTTATTCTGCTTTTTAAAAAGGTGGATATATTTGACTTTTGTTTTTTTTTTAAATGAATATTCCTTTTGATACAATGTGACTAAACTTAAATTTGATCAGTTATGAAATTAAAGGTAAACTGTTTTGTACAGATTTTATTTGTACAGATAATATTGTATATATTGATGTTTGAGGATTTATTTTTGTATATATATATTGCCATTTTAATATTGTTGGCTGTCAAAACTGAAGTGTGCCAGTGTGACCTTTCAAGGTTGTACATTAAATACTGCTTGAACCTGTTTAATATGTTGACGTCATAAAAGAAAAGAACTTTGGTCTTGACATTGTATTTTGTAAATAAAACTTAATCCACCACTTTGTGTTGTTGACATAGAAGTGTATATTTTTTGTTATTTTTTTGTTTACTTTGTATATGAATACACACAATAAATGCCAATTGGCTTAGTTTTTTCTGAAGTTTTCTGTGATCTTCAGGTTTATAAAATAAATAGATCTCTCTTCTTAATCTTGTTTTATTTGTGAAACTTGGAAAAAATGACATTTCTTTGATCACATATTAAAATTGTCCAAGAAACCATATGAGTTATTTAGTGCAATTAACTATGGTCATCTTTTGAAATTTCAGGATGACAAAGATTTTGCAGTTGGGATAATTTTATGTAATGCTGTGTGAAAAACAAATTTCAGTGTGGTAGAGATGCCATTTATATAATATTGTGTAGGCTTTTAGAGCTTACACAATATTACGATATAATATAGGTTTCTTGAAATCATAATTCATTTGTTGCGTTTTAGGTTGCTCTTGAATAAAAATCAGCCAGCACAGAAGAATAATATGACAAGAAATAATGTAAAAGTAAAAAATAAGTTTATTTGGGTTCACAGGAATCTGATGAATGTGGCAAGACTAATGTCTTTGCCTGGAAATCTCTACCAAATTTACTTGTACAGAACATGTTCGGATGTTTAAAAACACATTGACTTGTCAGAAAACAAGGTGAAATTTCAAAACAAAATATCAACACGATGTATAAAATTATTCAAAAGGACCTGCCAACACAAACAATATATCAGGTTGAGTACATATATACAATGTCATAAGTACTTAGTACTACCCCAACAACAAAATGTTTTGTGATTCAAAGCACCAAAACCAAGTTAACTAATAAAAATAAAGTGTTAATTCTTTGATACAGTTACTCCACTTAACTGATATATAAAGTAGAAATCTCAAGACAGTTTGCAGTGGTCATCATGTTTTAATTTTGTTTCACAAGTTCATCTCCCAACATAAAATAAAACAATGGGAAAATTTCTTTATCTTTTTCAGTTTGTTAGAAAACATTTATGTGATTATACATACAACTCAGTGTTTGCTTAGGCAAAGCAAAGTTTAAGAAAAAACTTCTTAACTAAATGTGCATAACCAATAAAGAGCTTTGAATTCACAGTTTACAATCAATATTTAAAATGTCCTCTGAATGAAATCTGTAGATAATATTAAAATTCCAAAATAATTTCCACTGCTTCGCTGATCACAAGATATGTCCAACTTTTTTATTGGATTGAATGACTTGTAAACAAAATGATAACAGTATATTAATTGAAATATCTTAGCAAACCAATCCTGACATCAGAACATGTGAAGGGCAAATTCTAGTAAAACAAATAACTGGTGGTAAATACATCAATAAAATTAGGTCAATTCAACTAAAACTGTCATTTGGCAAGTTTTTTAATGAAAAAATCTGGTAAGAAATCAAAATTAAAAAAAAAAAATTTACATGATCCCTGCAAACAAGTGACATGATCCATCAGACACCACAGCGCAGACAGATAAATTCTGAACTGTGAATACTGCGAATCTTCTAACTGATAACAGACTACCACACTTACTGAGCAAATGTAGAACTGAGATTCAGAGATTTTTTTTAATTTATTACCCAAATAATTTCACATGAACAACAAATTATTCATTCAGTATCTACCTCTACCATGTACAACACCAAAGTTCATCACTGTACTGGTATCTGATTTATGGTCTGCCCCCAAATATTGTAAATACAGTAACTACTTGGAAATATTCAAACAGATTTGACATGTTGGTAATTTAAAATTTCTCAAAAGCCAGCTTGGTTCAAATAAAAAAAATTTAGAGAAAATTCATATAATGAATAATGAAACAATATTGAATTTGTAAATCATTTGATATTGCAAGTAGCTACTGAATCATTATCATTTTCTACATTATGCACATCTGCATATATAATAATAAAAAGAAAGCTCCAAATCTTATTTAGTAACCATGCCTTCAACTCTATATATATTTATAGTTCTTATGAGTATCATCTTTTATTGCACACATTGGCAAAGTTTTCTATGCAGATAAAACAATCTACACATTCATTTAGCTGCCTTTTAAAAATGAGAATTGACTGACATTTAAACTTTCCTTTTTTAATTTTAAAAGCAAAACTCCTCATGAAAAGTCATGACTTAGGGTTTACCAACTAAAAATCATAAATGCGACCAGATTTATATACTGATATATATCAAAGAAGTTTGTATATGTCATTTCATACAATGCCATTTTGCAAAAGTTTTTTTCCCAAACACTTAAAACAATACAAATTATTATTTTTTTAATCCAAATTCTTGACAAACATAAAATCTCTAGCGTAAAATAATATTGGTATAACCAATAAAAACCTTACATACTCCTTATATAAATTGATTCAGTATAATAATTTAGATTTTTCAAATTTCTCTGTACTTAACTGGCATATTTAGGAAGCAGACTTCAAGTAAACCAAGATACCATACTAACTACAAACTGCTTCTACAGTACAGCTCACAGATAATGAGCACTCTAGTACTACCATTTTTTTCACATCTATCCACTTATTTAACAACCTCTGCAAACTGTTCAAAGAATACATAATTATACTTTGAACAAGGAGTGTTTCTAACACCTGAAATTGTAACTACAGTCATATACTACTAATATCTGTACAAGTCTTTAATGCATCTTGGCTTAAAGCATTTTTGTATAATAATAATTTGTTAGTCTTCTTATACTATGTATAATATGTATCTCATTACCTGGGTAATGTGGAAGCCCAAAGCGACCAGCACCATTGTGAATCAATAATAATAAATAAGCAAAAAAATGCATTATACATACATCATATGGGTATGATGAATATACAAAAATTACTAAATCATCTTACTGCCTTTATACCTTTTATATAAAGTTATACCTAAGCAGAGATATTTTACCCTTTAGATAATGGGATTGCCTCCAAAAATGAAACTATTCAGCATAATGATCCCACCCAGATATGCTTTTCTTCCATTTTAGATTTTTCATAATTGTGATACATAAAATGGCACATGGAGTTTAATCCACTGGCATAGTTACTGCTTTCACTTGTCCCTGATCATCTTACACGATGCAAAAGAGTTCAATAATAAAGCGCCTGTTGACCAAAAGTGAACTCAAGAAATTTGTTGCAATAATATCATTTTACCTATACACATTGATGACCATTATGTCACAGGGTGTCAGTGATTTGCATAGATCTATTCACAATTGCACCCAGAGATGAAAAATAGAACATACCTGTAGGCACTTGCTTGGTGTTAGTTCAAGACACAATATAGAAATGGCTACCACACAGGGTCACTTGACAGAAATGGCTGAAGGACAATTAGAAATTCTTCATAAGGTCTAATTCTATGTCTATCTATGTATTGTTTTACATGGACTTGAATTTTGCCAGCCACTTCCAATTCACTGATCCAAGATAATTTCCAAGACTTAAAATGAGTTTTCAACATTAATTTTGAGGCAAAAAAAAATAAATAAAATATAAATTTTCTGCATTGACCTTGACCTTTCTGCCACATGACCTTTTTTCTGTGAGGGCTACCACTGGTGACTCCCCTCTGGAGCCACTTCTAGTTCTTCTGAAGATGGATATTCCACAGTGTATCTAAGCACCAGTTCCTTTGTCTCGCTAGGAGGAATTTCTAACTCCCACTCTATGTTATTTGCCCTGTTCACCCTCACAGGTCTGTTCTTCTCCTGCTTCTCTGGATGTTTTATACTGGGTTCAACAAGTGTCACCTACATTTTTGGGTAAAAAATAATTATGTGATTTGCTCAGTTTGCCACTGCTTTGAATCAAAAACACAAGTGACTACTTGATAACCCAATATTTGCAATGATCTTACTTGATTTACAGTAATCAATTTCAAGGTGTACTTCTTAAGTATTTACGAGACTTATTTATTTATTTATATATAAATATTAAATTTTTTATTTCTTTCTTTATTCATTTTGCAAAGTTACATTACCTTTATTTTTTCTTCTAAACTAAGAGGCAGTTGCTCTGTGACCAAGAGTTTTACTGAAGTTTGTCGTGTATTTTTAATCGACGTCACCTAAAAATGAGTGGGTCAGTGATAACGTAGAACTAGACACAGCTCACAACATCTACAGATCAAGCTGAATGAGATATAATACCAATTAAAATCTATAGTACAGAGTAATGAAGTTAAAATAAACTATAAAATATCACTATCATGACCAAATTTCCTGTGGGATGATATGTGTACAAACCTGCTTGTGTTGCATCTGTATACTTTTTGAAAACACTCCAGCCTCGTTCCGGTGTTTTACCAAAGGTTTATAGTCTACTTTTACATAGGGATCAACTCCTAATGAACAATAAAATTCTTCTGAAGGACTAACCGACTTTAAATCACTCTGAAATGAGGATATTATCATTATTTATTTTAATTATACTGCTGGTCACATGATGTCTTCTTTCACCTGTTTTAAAGAAAATATGACAACAAAATTAACACATAAAAGCAAATTAAACATTCATCTTAGAAATACACATCGATATAAATAGTACTGAGTAAATAAAACGTATCGATAGACCCCCAAATTGGATCTCTTCCAAATGCCAAATGTGGCTGGCCATCATAGTATGGTAATACGCAAAAGAAGGGGCGTTATATATATGATAAGTAACAGTAATAGCATATAGGTGGCAGTAGTGACAAGACACACACTAGTAATACCCCAAATCTGTAATAATTCTACAAGTAATCAGATGTTACCTTGGCAACAAAATTATTGTCCAGGAAGATGTTCATTGGTCCAGGAAGAAGTGCATAGGCGGAGTCATTTTTCACTTTGGCCTTCAGGAATGCATGGGCCGATTTTTTTGGCACACACTCGTAAGAAAAACTGGGTTTTAAATCCAAAATGGCCACTGTTACTTTGTGAGCATTATTATCACAAGGAATGGTTGAGAAGCGAGGGATGTCATAGCTAGCACTAACCATGCTTTCCCGCACCTGAAAAAGTGACGTATCAAAAGTCAAATGAGAATCATTTCATTTTTTAATATGTAAAATATTTGGTCTAATAGAATGATATATTACCACTTTCTTACCTCTTTATTTATTCATTTGTGAAATAAAAAGTATCACTATCATGAAAATATTTCAAGCTCACTGGCAATTTTTAATAATTAATGCCCGATTAGTGAAAAGGGATGTTGTTACTGAACTGGGGCAAATCAAACACCAAGCTACAGCTTCAGAATATGCTACACACTAGATACTGTTAGTTGATTATGGTTTATCCCTTTCTCTCTCACACATCAGCATATGCTCTTACAAACATACATGCTTTTTTCTTTTCGCATAGTTATATATATATGTTCTAAAGATACATATAAACTTGGGGATTTCAGAGTAAAAGGAAAAAACAACAACTAGCTGAAAATCTTAGTTGCCACATTTAGGCAGTTTGTAGCTAAAGCTGTAAAGATGCAACCTAGATTTAGATACATGGAAAAGAAAACCATTTTGAAATCAACTCTCTGAGCATATTTTTATGTATGTTTTTTACCACATTAATTCATCTCAATGCAAAACAAAATGCATAAAGGCCTTTAGTAAAAGACAAAAAAAAGCCCCGTTGCATGATAAAAGTTTTCAGTCTTGGTTCTGATTTATGACCTGCGCCCCTGCTTTCTTGCAAACCTACTGTACCTCTGTACTGGCTACTGTCATTTCTACTGACTCTTCATGATTCTCTAAATCAAAATTGGCTGCCATTCCATCCATCATTTCCTCAGACCCTAAGTTCTGTCCTGGTGGAGCCAAGGTTCTGGGGGAATTTTTCTCTTGAGAACGGAATGAACCACTTGTGCGTTTGGCTTTCCGTGGTGATCTATACAGGCTGCAGTAAATAAGGTAGTGAAAGGAAGATGAGGACAGATTGTGGTGACAACAACCCTACATGTCCTACTTAGAAGAAAACTAAACAGAACAGTGGCAGCAATGGGAATGACCTATATAGAAAACAAACTAAAGGTACATTGTTTGCGGTGGCAGCGGTGGGATCAGGCAGGAAACACATGCTTCAGCTGCAAAGATTACAAAGAAACTCGACTGTGCCTGAAAATGATGGCAAGCTCAAACAAGGCGAACATGCAGTGGAAGTGGAGTTTTTTCCCCCCAATGAATACCTTGGATTTTCTATGGCTGACATCTGGTTGAGGCTCAGACCTTCTTTGAAGTGAAGGACTTCCTATATCTGACAATTCTTCAAGGTCTAGGTCTAAGTCAATACAGTTTTCTACAGGTGGATCTCTCCATGATATTTTTTTCTGTTTATAAGATTTTATGTGCCTAAAAAGAATTCTTAGCATATATTTTTGATTTCTTAATTATGCAAGCCTGGAAGAATCCAATATTAGGCCTCTAGTTGTACTGAGAATATCTTCATATCCATGAATGCCCTAAAAGAAAAAGCAAGAAATGTAAAACGTCACTCTGCTGACAAATACGTCCTTTCATTCTTAACTATGAACCAAATAAACTCGCTCTCTCTTTCTCTCTCAGTCTCTCTCATTTTCCTAAAATGGCATGCAACTTAACGTGTCTGAAAAGGGACAAACAAGCAGAAATAAGCACAAATACATGCATATATGCACAATCAAACATGTAGAGTTATACCCATATACATATTAGTTCATCAATTAGTGCAATACTTAAAGCATGTTCTGAACCACACTATTTCCCACTTTGTCAAAAAAAAAAAATAATAATAATAATAATCAGAAAATTTTTTAAAAAATTAATAGAACAGCAGCTTCAAATAAAATTTGAGGTACCCTTACACAAAATTTGACCGGGTAGCTGTTCATGCAGTCTGTGCCAAAAACTTTTCAGGCTACTAGCCCTTAAGGCAATCAGGTATCTACAAGTGGGCTAGTGTTTAAAAAAAATCAACTTATTACTAGCCCATTGCCTCTTTATTTTTTATGTTGGCAATTTCCTTGGGCTAGTACCTTATAACACAGACTGTTCATGATTCTAAAATCACTTGGCAATACTTTTTACAATGATATTCCCACATGCTTCCCAACGGTACATTTTACCTCACACCACAGAAAGCTTGGATTATTTCTTAATCAGAATCCAACTTGCCTGAGAAACCATACAGTTTCTGCTGAAGTTCACAACAAAATATAAATCATTTGAGGTTAGTTATAATGTGCCCCCATCTACTAGGTTAGTGCTAATTGTAAAGAAAATTCAAAGAAAAAAAATCCCTAAAACCAATTTAAGGATGAGATCTGGTTAATGGCTTATCGTTCCACCTTTTCCGCCTAGGTGCTGTGGGCATGCTGCCAGGACAACTTCATTAGTTAGCTACAGCTGAAGAAAACCACATGGAAGTCTCAGAACCTTGAGGGATACAATCACCATTTCTTTTTAATTTTAAAGGAAGGTTCATTTGTGTATGAGCCAAAAGCTCAGAAGGGGAGAGGAAGGGGTAACTTGTCATATATTTCACACCTCTGTAACAAGCTGAACAGCCTCAATCCTCTCAGACTGGTTGTAACAAGCACCAAACATCATAGGAACTGGCTCTACTTCTTCTTCATCCATACACACTGGCGGTTCATGATGAATGCTTTTTCTCAGACCTAAGAACTTTCTTAAAGGTCCCATGGGCTCCATACCACCATAGTGCCTTTACAAAAACAAGTGCACATTTGGTGTTTATATCTAAAAACATATGTCTGGTATTTTTAAAAAAGCTAAATGAAATGTCTGTATTTAGGGTTCTAGGCTGTGGTTGCAAATCCCATTAGTATATAGAAAACTTGCTCCCAAGTGATTTTTCAAGCAAAAGAAAAATTATTTAGGCCAAAAATTCCTAAAACAACTTTCTTTGGCAAAATAAAATTGGTTAAAAAATATTTCAAACTGTTTGCAAATTCATTAATGAAATGATGCAAACTTATTTTTAAGAAAAAAAAATGTTATGTTTACTGTAGCATCTTGGCATGACAGCTTGGCAAATATGAAAAAAGTCTACAGTAATGTCCAATATGTACATGACAGTTCAAAAGGCTTATTTGGAGATATGCCAATTAACAATGTAAAATTATTACTAAAAATACTACTTTGTCTCTCTCTTTTGCTCATCTATCATCTAAAATGACAGAACTCCATCCTTGAGAAAGACTTGAATAGTAATTCTCAATGCCATGTGGACATGACAGTTCACATCGCTAATTGGCCTTTCTGCGTCATGTTACTACCAACAAAAATGCTGCAATAAAATATCTTTCCAAACAAAATACCTTTATATCAAAAATAGCATAGCGTTTTGACTTAAAGTCTGGCTATATAACTAGAATTATCAAATCAAAATCTTAACATTTAATTTAATAGATTAACTGATTCTATGTAGTAATTAGTATGATTTAAAGTGTAAAATATAAATATCAAAAAGAAATGTTATATCTGCTGATACCCATAAATGACATTTTTCAAAAGCAGAAGTAGAATTTAAAACCAATTTAATATGTTTCTACACCTATATAAATATAACTAAAATATTATTTATACCCTTTTGGCTTAAAAGTAAGTCGTAATGTCCCTAAGTCTGGAACACTGCCCCCAACACTAGGTGTCGCTGTAGACAAGGAGAGCTTGGCATCCACCCAGTCTTCCCCTGTGGCTTGCTGGATAAGACCAAAATAGTGGATCTGAAAATAAAAACAAGGAATATACCCAAAATTTATGTGAGGTACTAGATACATAACAATATAAAAACAACAAGAAAAAACAAACTGACATTTTAAGATGCCTGGAATGATGAAATTAATAATTTTCACCCATCAATCCCTGTAGAGCACAAATATCTGCATTTCCCCAAAAGTCTAAAAAAATGATATAAACTTTCTTTTTTTTTGGGGGGGGGAATAAACTTTTTTATAGTAGAGTATACTGGAGAACTTTGATTTGTAACTGATATTTTTAGTAAGGGTGGATTTAATATCAAGCCTGTTTTGTGTTTTTTAGCATGTTAATCATCATAGCATTACCACAAGGGTTGATGATATCTTAAGAGTGACCAGAATTAGACAGCACCTGACTTCTGTTGAGTTTCTCACCTTCATCAGTCCATCATCACTGAACACTCTCAGGTCATACTTAGGTGACCAGCTTGCTCTGTAGACTATATAAGACACCAATAACTTCACCGGCTTGGCTTCCTTTACCTCCACAAGAATGGAGGCCTCCCTAGAAAATAAAATCAAACATTTTTTCAGTGCTGGTTTTGTGCCTAAATGGACAAGATCAAATAATAAAATTATTTTACACTCTCAAAGTGGAAGAAGAAAAACAATGTTATGCAAGGATTATTTTAACAATGTTAACAATAGTCCATTTTGCTTGAATAATTTGAATGGCCAGCTTACATTGGCATCATGGCAACTTTATATATTAATGACAGATATATATATTTATATATACATAAATCACAAATTTCCTGAAAAATCAGTCTTAATTCTTTAATTGAGTGAATCAAGAAAAGTCAATGCCATGAAGAATTAAAGTACCCATTTTGTTATTTAAAAAAAAAAAAGAAATTCAGCCGTCCTTTATCATCGTCAAAAAACAGAACACAGACAAATGTCAATTTCTATCCATTCCATTCTATACCAACAGCATTTTTATCTCTCCACAATTTGCTAATCTCATAGACATCTACAATATAATGACTCTTTGGTAAATTTACGGAATTTTATATATTGACTTCTCTGCTCTCTGCTTTCTATTTCTACATTTGTGAGCAGTCTGTATAGGCATGCTTGTGCCAATACGTGTTAACGTCATATTTATATGCATCAGTGACTGCCATTCATGAATATTTCAACACATGATCACACTGCCATTGGTTTCCTTGAAGGCGCAATACGCCTATATCAGACATTATCAGTGGTTGGTTCAATGAACCATGCATTTTCCTGTCTGCTTATGGAGCTTTCCACTGAACAAGTGTCACTATAAAGAGTGACAAACCACATGATGGAATCAAAAATGACTACAACTTGGTTGCATGATGGGATGTTTCCCACAAGTAGCATTTTAAAGACCTATGTGTGGTCAGATTGTGTCACTTTGTATCTTTTTATAAAAAGCTTAAGACAGGGGACATAAGCTGAAGAAAATGAAAGAAAACGTATTGTGTGTATTTCTCTAGACTATCATTTGCAAGAGCCCACAGTCTAAAACAAAGATCCTCCTATAGTAGTAATTATAACATGGTGTTTATATCACCTTTCTATTAGTATTTAGCAACAAAAAAGAACATGATGAAACAAATTTGTACCTCTTGATCAAAGTTGAAAAAAATCAATTTTCCTCTAATATAAAATGTTTCAGTATGCAGTAAGATCAACCCTCTTCAATGGTATCACATCAAACATATGACAGCATACTATTCAGAATTGAGATGAATAATTTATGTCTTCATCCTTATCTGATAAATTATATGAATCTACTCAGAATGGCTGCTCCTCTTTAAATGAGCTCAAAAGCCCATGCAATCACATTCTTTTTTATGGCACTTGAAAAACCGATCCAAGTAAAAATGACAATTTTCCCAATATTAGCTCCCCAGGCTGAGGAGAATTAACAGTATATTAAAATTTTCCACAGACACTCCTCATTTTTTGGAAAGGCAAAGGGTTATTGGTTGTGCAGATAAATTCTAAATGAAGTCTGAATTACAGGGTGAACCTATTTGGACATTGCAAACAAATACTATTAATCCCTTAAGAAATGCAGCAAGTCTCAAATGCTTTTCGCAAGATAATAAACAACACACAGGCCCATAGGAAAGGGGGGATTTGAAAGTTTCACCCTTATGGCCAGAAAAGATATACCTTGCATCAAAATTTGATGGAGGTTTTAATTAATTAATTTCTTTCGCTGGTCAACTAAGGTTGTTAAATGGTCCACTTTCTCAGAAAAAGAACCCACATTTGAAAAGGCTAGATACAGGCCTGATGCATAATGATAGATGAACTGCAATTGCCCCAACAGATATACAGTATTAAAGGCATTTGTATACCCAATAGTATTAATATCCCTGAAGATGTCATAAGTCAGTGTTCCATACTAAGTGTTGATTTCCTTGTTTTATATGAAAGGCTTTTAACACATCAAGTTAGCATCACAAAATAAGATATGGAGGTCAAGTATATTCAGGGTACAGAAAAGAATGCCATATCGCTCCAGATTATTTGAATTTTTGACTGATGTATTTGGGTGTAATATCCTTTTACAATAATTCCACCTGTGTGTATCATTTCATCAATCCACTGCAAACTTTCAAGTTATACATTTTCATCTGCTACATCAGCCATAAGTTATCACAAAAGTTTATATACCTTTCAACTAAACATATCTGCATGAAATACAGGAATAACCAACCCACTGAGTGTTTCCTTAATACTTTTATCATCTGCTGATATCTCAGTTATTACTGCAGTTTAGCTTGTTGAAGTAAATGTTACCACAATAAATAAAATAGGAAACACCCTACTCTAAAAAAAGTATCTCCAGATGCTGTTTACTCTCTATACAGATACCAATACAAATTATAATCAAGTAGATATATCGAATAACAAAAAAAAATTAGGAACAAAACAAGAAATGATTTTAGAGCTGTACACCTTCATCTGAATCTTATCACATCATCCAGTCAGGCACACTGTCTCATCAAGATGAAAACTCTCCTCAAGTTTCCTTACAACTTACAAATGGGTATGTGTATTTCCACAGCCATATTGAAGCAAGTAGTTACTAGTAGCAGTTGCTAATTTGCAAAGGGCTGCAGACTCTCAAGTAGAGGCCATGATGAGGCAAGGCAGTCAGTTTGGACATCAAGATTAGTGAAAAAATGTACAATTTTTTTGCAAAATGTGGCTTTGTAAATCCAATCTCTAGTCAACTGCGCAAAACAATGTTAAATGCCACATTGCTTCTATTTTGTTTTGTTAAGGTTCCATGATTCACAGGTTGGTCTGAGTTAAATAAATACAAAATATTTATACTTCGTATTGTTTTTGTATTCCTTTTATTTTATTTTTTACAATTCTTTTATTTTATTTATTATACCAAATATATGGTAATATACCACACAAGCAATATCAGCAGTACCATAAAGATTTTACAACATGTGGTCGATTGATAATTACATAGAGCTATAACTGGAGGGAAAGGACAGGTGGAACAAGCTAATGAACTTTCAAACAAAATTTCCAGCAATAACAATATCAGCTACTTCACTCTATTTATGTATTTTAAGAAAACAGAGGCCATGTTCAAAATCAACACTCTCTGCTGGGAAGGCTATTCAAAGGCACTTGACCCCTGTTTGCCCAGTATAACTTGTACACACTTCTTACAGCAGATAAACCATGAAATAAATACAAAACAAACACTGTTCATGACCGTTAAGTGCCCATATTGGCTACTTTGGTTCACAATGGCCAATTTTATTGGAAAGAAACAGCAGATTGACAGCAGGGTATACAATCTTTCATAATCTTATCAGACACGGTTGAAATAGTTCACAGCCTTGGAATTCACCTTCAGGTAAAACATTTCAAAAACAAACACCATAATATCTTTTCTTGCAGAAATAGATCTATATTAAGGCTTCACACCAATGGACCAAAGTTTTCTCTCCCCCTCTACCCCAGCCCCTGCTTTCTGAAGACATTACATTTAGATCGATAACTTATAATTTGCTTCAGTGTTAACCTTGTTTCCATGTGAACTTGATGTGCACTATACATCTTTTTCTCTTCAAGCTATGGAGCACATCCAAAACTAATGATAAAACTAGGCAACTACTCAACTTCATCTACAAAGCGATAATTAAATTTCTAGAATTTGTATCCTCTGGGATCAGATACAGATAGAGGGTCTGAATAAAAGTGATCAAAATATTGTCTCCTGAGAGAAAATACAACGTACCTTAAATACATATGATAGTAAGAACAAAGCCCACAAGCCCCCAATTATTCTTTTTAAAAGAAAAAATATAGCTCGTAGCAAAAGCATCCCATTCATTCATTTTTTTGCTGGGGTAACCGTACAACTTTAGTTTTTGATATGAACTTATCTTGGCCACTAAGTAAGCAAATAAATGGTCAAATATTCAAATATTACATTGAAATATTGGGAAGTGTTGGTGTTAGAATGTGATCCAGCCAGAGTTTATAATAAAATATAAGTTGCATATTATCTGGTTGACCCAGTACGTCCCCCAATAAAGTAGGGGGTGCAAGTGGGAGGGGGGAGGAAGAGGGGTGCATGTATCCATTCCTCTAAATTTTAGACCTTTGAATTTTCTACAGCCTTTCTAGAGGTGATAGCTCTACAGCAAGAGAGATTTGCATTGATGCCTATGGTGAAAATTTCTCCTAGTCAAACCATCCTCTCAGATAGGTCAATTCAATTTGACTGGAAACACGACTTATGCATCAATCCTAGTTTCTGACATACAATATTTTCTTGTAACACCTTTCAAGTTAACAAATCCCTCATTAAGAATGAATGAAGCTAACTATTTGTTTTACAAACAAGCTGATTTTTAAAGTTGACCTATGATTCTCCCAATCCATACGAGATATTTGTTCAAAAGGAAAAATGTGTGATAGGTTGTATTCAGTACTTTGTTAAATTCAACAAAGTTTAGAGCTTCCCAGATGTTGATCAAGGAAATGGAATAAGTTGTGACTGACAATCAAAATGAAATTGTCAACAGAGTAATCTGAGCAAGGTCTGAATGTTCACTTAAAAGCAGAATACAAGCTTTATAATATATTGATTGGTTTTTAAATAAATAAAAAAATGGGCCAAAGTATGACAAGATTTTGAACTTTCATTTTTATTTGACTAAATAACTACTTTTAAAGGTTTTCTTAATTGAATTTCCCTCATTAAAAAAAATTATTCTACTCACAAATAACTACGTGTCCAGTCCTTGCACTTTGATTCAATGTTTTATACTATTTCTAATTAAGTAATTTTTCTAAATGTCTGGCAAGACATTTAGATCAACGTTTTTCTGTACATTATAGAAGAAAATATTGACAACCAGTGCATCTGGGGGGTTTTATCATTTTTTACGGTCTTATTTGGAAAAATACATAGCTTTGCCAGATATACAGACTTTAAAATTATGACATTGAAACATATTTAAACGCATTTTGTATACCTTAAAGAAAAAGTGTCAAAACAATAATTTTACCTAGCTAAAGTTAATTACCTCTAACAGCATTTAAAGAAAATTTACAACTTGTCTAATGCATTGCTTATTTATCAAAATCCACAATTTTTAACATATATCACAATCTATTTGCCTTATATGACCTAACTCCAGCTCCAGCACAAGATCAGTCAATGATAATGATAAAAACAACATCTGCAGCAGGTCAGAAGACACATCCATATCACATTCCACTGGGCATTCATACAAGTTTGTATTATCGACTCCCTTAGAGAGAAGTGCCCAGACAATTGTGCAGAGAAGTACCTACTACACTGTATTGACCTAGCACTGTTTTTTAATACAAAATCCTTTTGATTTGACACAGATATTCTGTAAACACTGCATGCATATATTAATCATGTTTTGTCATTTAGTTAAAAGGAGATTCTTAGCATTTGCGTCAATGAACATTTTAAAATTCTACAAAATAAAAGGTGCAAATAGTGAATCTTTTCTGTGGTTTCCATTTCTTTTCACCTTGCCAAGCTGACAATTAAGACTGTCACCATATTGTATGCCAATACATCTTATATGGTCTCATTGTCAGTCCTACTGCTAAATATAGCTACTATCTATTAACATGACAGTATCGGCAGGATGATGGCGTATTGGCAGTTTTTTATGTATTTAACAGTGCTCTGTCTCTAGCTGTATGTACTTAATAAGCCTTCCTCCCCGGGGAACACTTAAGCACAAATGAAATACCAATAGCATGTCATTGACTTTATACACTAATATTGTGTAAAAGTAACCAGGCAAATTCAATACAGGCTTCTATTTAAATATCATAAGGTCTTTACATTTGGACTTTTTAATATCAGGTTGTTCTATTTTGGTTTTTACCTTGAGATACTTTCTCCAGATGAGTTTTGAATATCACGGAGGTTGCTCTGTAGTGCTAAAATTTGCTGCCGCAATTTTTCCAACTCTTGTGTCAAGTCATGGAGTGTTTCATCGAGCCTTGATGCTTGTTTTTCATAGAAGTCAAAAAATCCACTCATCCCTGAGAGAAGTCCATCATCCAACATACCGCACAATGCAACAGGCTGTCCTTCCTAAAATTAAACAAATCCATGACAGCTTGTACTGATATCTTGCTCATTCTACTTAAAACAGACAGTCAAATCCAAATAATATATCTTATAAAATAAAAGCTTATCATACCCCAATAAATTAACAATTAAAGTACAAATGTAAATTAATTTCCCCTTAAATAATTGTAATTTTGAAAACCTATTTAGTGTACTTGTATTTGGCTATATGACTTTTCTTCTTATTTCATTCCTGTGTTCTTCAAACGAAAGTTAAAGTCTATAATGTCATCTTCTCCAGGTGACCATAATTTTTAACGTTTGATTGCTATACAGGTTTTTTCTTGTATCATTCTAACAGATGAATGAAATAGATAATCTAACAGGTTCCATTGATTACAAAGAGAGAAATCAATCAAGTATGTGCAAATATGGATATTGAGTATGTAATTGAGCCTTGTTTTTCATGTCAACTCTGCACAGACAGAGGGTAAAATGTGTACTGTGTACTTCAGATATACACACACTATTTACATACACATACTAAGTAAATAAATACACAGTAATTGGATAGGAATAGATGATTTTAGGTCTATGGCCAAGTAGGCATTAAAACAATTTCTGTGACAATTTTCTCTTTTTTTTAATATGCATGGCATAAAACAGTGTTTCAAAAATTGTCTTTGGCTTATTCAGAAATTTGTTTGTTGTGACCATGGACGAGTTCAAAATATCCAATAAATGTTCAAAAGAAGAGGCCCCTTTCAATGTCGTCTTACCTTATTTTTCCCTGCATCTTTCGTTAAGCTGTCTGCAAATCCATTCAAAACATCTTTCTGTTTCTGTGTCCGCTGTTGTCTGGCAACTAAAAAACCCTTCTTTTTTCCTTGCTTCTTTTAGTTCTTGTTCTAATTCTTTCTGTTTTTCACTTTTCTCAGCCTGGTCTGGCACAACATGCTTCACTTGGAATGATACCTCACTTATAGTAGCGGGCCCTTTACCTTCAACCCTATGTAAAATAATCAAAATAATTATAATCAAATTGTGAATTAAACACATATAATGTTAACAAGTAATGCTAATCACATAATCCCTTGGAACTGAGTGATTTGTGTCAAGAAAACCAAGCTTTATGTAGTAATAAACTTGCAGCAATGCATCTTATTCAGCCAGTGCTGTCAGTGTTTCTGTCTAACACAACCCTGATCATAAGCAATAATTACTTTCGTAAATGATTAATTTTATTTTACACAAAAACCATAGCATATTCCCAACCCCAGTATTATTTAATTGCAATCTATCCTTTTTGCAACTGCACTGTAATTTCTCCATTCAGTCATGTGAAGCTGCAATCAAGTGTCTCAGCTTTAGTTCAACCTGATATCTATGGCTTTACTATTCTATGGATTAGTGTAAAGCTATAGTAAATGATCTCGGCATATATTTATAACCTTTCATTATCCCTACATAATAATACACATTTCGTACCCTTTAATTGCATGGCATGGCATGTCAATCATTCTAACGATATAGATGTAATCATAGTTAACCTGCTCATTTCCTTTAATGACGTACAATTGCAGAATTCTAACATATGGTCCAGCATGGCAGGTACACAGAATACACTAAGACAGAAATGAGGAAAAAGAAAAATTCTGTTTCCTGCCTTGCATTATCCAGTAACACATTCTTAAATCACCCACCTAAAAGCGAACAAATAAAAAAGTGCAAATGATGCAATGATGATGACAAGGAACCTCAAATTGCCGCAAAATGTTGGGAGCATAACAATATCTACTAAAATATGAAGATCTGAAAACAGTTCAAGAGCACACCTTTATTTTAAGTTCACACTGAAAATATGTCTTTTCCTGTTCAACTTTCCAAGAAGTTCTTATCACAGCTCTACTATATACCAAACTGGCTTGTACACCTTGAAACGTACTGGTCCAACACTTCAGAAAATGTATTGCTTATCCAGCAGAGAGTATACTTCAGGATGCAAACATCATTAGAACGCTACATTAGGGTGTCAGAAGGTTGCATTTTCAAAATACCACTTTCATTTCTTTATCAACATCTTGGAAGAGAATTCTAAACTTCCCTCCCTGATTAGATACAACATATCACGTAACACCGACATTAACTAGACTTACTTTTTTTTCTAAACTGATCGTTACATTTGTTCTGGTATGGTTTGGGTTCTTTAAATCAAAGGTTGCATTTGAAAGCTTTTTAAGCCTAATGAGGCCCAGGTGTACCCAGAATGTCTTTTACACAACTGATCAGCAATTTGACTTTTGACATGTTTGCTGCATCCATGGCATTTTCACCTCTGTTGGGCGGTGATACAACAGCGGGGTATACACAGTTTGCGTAGGTTTATCTTGCCAGATTGATCGGCTTCTTTTTATTTCAATATTTAGACTTGGGTGCCTTAAGTCATCATGTATCGGTCATAATAAAGCACCTTGATGTAACGCATACCAGAATTTATTCTAACAAAATTGATTTCAAGCTTATTTTCTTCTTTTCTCTGAGTGCGTATCTGTCAGCCTGTGGTGAGCGGGGGAATCAAGCAAAGCAGACACCATTGCATGTTATAAGATAATATGTCTGCTCAAAATTCCCAATACTAGGACCTACAACAGTACTATAGGAGCTTCGTTTCTATCATTTGTCTCATCTGGGCTGGTCAATTAAGCAGTTAACTACAGTATATAGCTCAAAGATGTTCAGCCTTGCACAGAAATCCATATCCAAGGTTCAACCGTGTGTACTCTGCCAGAAACATGAATAATTCTGAACAACTATTGATTATTCTATTTTAGGGCCTTTACCAGAGCACGGTAGGCCTCGGGAAAGTATTTAGATCAATTATTGGTTGTAATATTAGAACAGAAGACTTCAACAAGACTAGTTTAGAACATCAATATTGTTAAGTTCAATGGTATGTGGAGGTAGCCTGTGAGCACCCCCCCCCCCCTCCTCCTAACACCACCACCACCACCACAACTAACTGTTCCCCTTCATATCCCACTTCATTACATAAATAACTGACACAGGTTATTTATTCAGCTCTTTGCTCTAATAGCTCATCAATCATGCATGCCCTATGTTTATGCCAGAGTAAATAACCAATTTCCGCCTAACTGCTAACAGTAAGTATGAGGTAATAACTTCCCAGGGAAAAATAAGGAAAATTGTAGGAAAAAAAAAACAAATGATAAAGGTGAAAATCAAGGAAATCTCATTTCAAAGTCTCAGCAACTGTTAATAAAAAAATGGCCTACATCATCATCTACACTTTTTCTTCTTTAACTGAGCAACATTTTACTTCAGACAACATTTAAGATTATTTATGGATAATTTAAGTTCTGTAACAATTTTACAAAATTAGCATCTACCCAAAATCCAAACTATCACAACACATAACCAACATGCTATTTGTCATCTTCCAGGGACCTTCCAAAAACTCACTAGCAGCGTCTTTTCAATAAAACAAGATGCTGGCAGGGATAAATACTTGTGAAAAACAGCAAGAAACTGGTTTTTGCAGTTGATTTATCAGCTGGCAGCCTTCCAAGTCAAGTACAAGTAAACCACACCACACTCCCAGACATCTCAAGTTATGCAATAGATGTGTCTGGGTTGTTACTTCTAATTAATTTCTTCAATTTGCTAGGAAATTAAAAGGGTACATGACCTGGCAACTATTACCATCTGTCCTTATATCACCTATGTCTCTGTATCTCTATCAATGATTTACCAATCAATATAAATATCCAAGTATACATAAGCTTATATAAAAATTTACAGAGTGTAAAACTCCTAATTAATAGTATCTTTTTCTCATCCTATTACATGCTATAAAATTTAATGTATCTCCAGACCTAACACAATTACTATTTGAAAAATACTGGCATAGTTCACAATTGCAATTGTAAATAAATATGTGATCCAATACAAAATATTGAACTCTACCCAGAGCCTGTTAATTATCAAGATTATTTACTAATAAACCCCAAACATATCTTGAGCAATAAAATTTTTTAAAAAATAATCTTGATTCAATTGAAAGGGTACAGGTTTTAATTGACTTAAGTACATTTGGAGCAAAATTGATAACCAACATTTTGTTGCTAATATCAGAAAAAGAAGACTGAAAGTTCTACACAGAAGGTTGGATTCATCCCAGGAATATATTTTTGTCAGTAAATAAAAATGAAAAATCATGAAAAAGCAACAAAATACCATTTTTGTGAAGTATTTGAAATTTGTGAATAATTAACACAGACTTACAATTCTATAATGATTAGCATATTTCTTAATTTTTCACACTATTGCATTCACTTTTAAAATACAATTCACTGAAACAGCCTCTTAAATCAATGCATTGCTACTCGTTCAATTCTTCATTTTACACTCAACAGTGCATCACAATTTTCTAAAAAGATAATTAAGTAAAACAAAATATTTATCATGCCTGAATCACTCTTAACCACCAGTCCATCAAGTCCTGAGGTGGCTCTTTTCTGATAATGAAGGAAGCATTCCTAGTTATCACCTGGATGACTCAATAATAGCAATATTACTGATAATGACTACATATTAGACAGTAAGATGATTCATAATTATTCCCTTAGAAAGTCAATGACCTATTCTGATCACTGGTACCTTATCTTGTAACATGAAATTATAGCATTATCTGCATTTTTATAATCATCCATATTTTCACAACAGTATAGGTGATTTGCTATCTATACGAGGTATTAATTAAGCTGTTTAGCGTTATTTTTACGCATTAATTTTTAAATGTCACCTCACTTCAACTGTCTCAAACTAAAAATGCGTGGTATACGTGCACTCCTAATTAAATGCATACTGTAATACTGAACATAATAACGTCAAATTTACATACACCGCACGTGTATATCAATTAAATGCTCCAATCACTGATAATTAAGACTGTAAACAACTTTAAACCTACCTAATCGACTCCGAGTCGATTTCACAGGACAAGCCTTTGACGATCACTTCGTGATCACCCGGTGTAGCATCCAATTTGATTGACCTGCATACTTCTGCACGGTCCAAATATACTGAGACACTCTCTACGGAGCACTCGGCGACGGAAAAAATTCTCTGCATTGGAGTAGAGGTGCCGTCCGTATCCTTCTCCGTTTCTGAAGCACCTGCAACTTCCGCCGCCATTTTGAGCTTGAACAAGTCTCGTAGAAATCATGTGATAACAAAGCAAACGCGAGACTGGGGAACTCGAAATTAAAGACGATTTGGGGCGGAAACAAAGAAACGTTGTCCTACGCTTTCCTAAACATAAGTGAAATACCGATGAATAAACTATTTCTACCACGGATATGTTTACATGGAAGTATTTATGACAGTTTTTATGACATAAAACATATAATGGGTATCCAATAATGGGTCAGCACAACTTACATGTTTTAGCATCAATGATCGTTGTGCACCAGCACTGACGAATGCAAAGATGATTGCGCTTCTTTTCTTTCCAGGTTGCCTGATAAAATGCAAAATGTGTGAATGCTAGTCAGTTTATGCTGAGCAATGTGATTGAAGACAACTTAGTTTGTGCATAATACCTATTAGTATATAAGAAAATTGGTTTCATTCATTCTTATGTTTTTCTCTCTCCAATTTTTTTTTCTGATTTTCTTCCTCGATCTTTAGGTCCTACTTTTCAAATTTATAATTTACCTAACTGGCAATGCAGTGACTAGAGACTGAAAAAATTCCCATTTCAGGTTCTTAGTTTTCATTCGTTTTGCCATCTCAAAGTTCGCAACACAGTACCACAGGTTGCTTGTTCCGCTATTATCATATTGCCAATCTTTTTATTCTATTTACCCCAATGCCCTTTTTGTGACCGAGTGAGGCAAACGTCTTTGTTTTGACGCAGAGTATTCTCGATGGATGATAAAATGTCTAGTAGTTCTCCGGTTTCTAAAGGTACATCAGATGCAGTAACTACCGTACCCAAAACCGACAAGAAAGAGCCCGAGCCCAGTGGTGAAGAGGGAAAACGCCGAGCGTCACCGGTTGATGACAATGACGATACTCTCAGTTCTGAAGATGCCGCTAGACGAAGCAGACGAAAAAGACCAAGGGTATGTAGAGATGTGATATTTTTGTAAGGCCAAAATAGATGTCATGGTATTCGACATATTTATACACACGGGGTTTGTTGCCATATGGGTATTTTACGTTTGCTGTTTACCTATGTCAATATTTACCAATTACATCATTAATTACCAACATAAAGAAATTATAAACGCAAGATGAATGTTTATGGGTATATTTATCATATTAATAAAGTATAAATTAATTGAATGCTTCTGTTTTAGCAGGCTTTGTCTCTACTTATCCACTTTCGTCTAATTGAGTGGTATATCAAGTTGGAATTCTTCAACTGCACCGTTTCATTTGACAGTGCATGTAATTGTGATCAAGTTCCATTCTGCTAGAGAAGATAAGAAATCTGATATAACATTATGTTGAATATGTGTCCATGTAAAACAGATTGTTTTAATATTACTGATACAAACAGGTAGAATACAAAGAAATGGATGAACATTTGGCAAACTTATCAGAAGATGAATACTACTCAGAAGAAGAAAAGAAAGTGAAACCAGCCAAGGAAAAGCATCACCATCACCACCACCACCATCATCATCATCATCCACATCTTCTCCCAACACACCTACAACATAAACAAGAGCAGCTTCAGCAACAGCAGCAACAGCAGCAGCAACAGCCATCTGCTCCTCCACCAAAAGAGGAGGAGATTGCAGACGAGAGTGAGTTGGAAGATCCAAGCCAAGTTGCAGGTACCACTTTGTGAATGCCATTTGTTATTTTGAAGAAAATGATTACATAGCATAATGGAAAGGTTTTTTGATGATATCCCTTTGCAAATATAATGAATGCTACTACATTGTATGAATTGATTGATAAAGGTAATGTGAACTTTTTTGAATTATTTGTTTGTTAGGTCTTGAAGGTGCAGCATTCCAGAGCCGCCTGCCGTCAGACAAGATGACACAACAGGAAGCATTATACTTTCCAGAAATTGCTGCAGCATCACCACAAACCCAAAAAGTCTACCTGTACATAAGGAATAGACTGGTAAGCTATTTATTTGTCTTAAATCTTTCAAAATAAGAAAACTATTATTAAAGTAGATTAACAAAAATACTTGATGATGTTGTTTTATATGTCACAGAGAATGGCAGTGCTCTCGCCAAATAAAGAATAATTCAGTAATTATTGTACCGTTGGTTTCTGGATAAAATTTAAGTACATATGTATTTCATTAATAAAGGTAAAGAAGAACAGTAAATGTAATGTTTTCAGCTTCAACTTTGGTTAGAGAACCCCAAACAGCAGTGCACCTATGAAAATGCTTTAGCTCAAATAGAGCCTCCATATAACAGTAAGTGCAAAGATATGTATTGGATATCAAATATACAGATGAAGGTATTTACTCATTTTAAGGGCCATTTATACTGTTTGTTAATGAATGGGTTATTAATAGCATATACTAATTATTACTGAATAATATTTGCTCAATTTTTTTTTATTCTTAAAAGTCTTCTGATAAGATCAACATTTTTTATATTGTAATTTGTTGTTTCCTTATGTTCCAGGTGATGGAATGTTAATAAAATGTATTCATGGGTACCTTGAAAGAGTTGGGTTGATCAATTTTGGTGTTTATAAAAGGCTGCAACCAATACCAGGTGTGTATTCTAATTTAATAACTCCTTCCTTAAAAGTCATAAGTAACTCACCAGAAATGTCCATAACAGATATAAAATGATATCGATATGAAAACTAACAATCCATCTTTTTAATATCTAGCAAAGAAGAAGGGCAAGATTGTCATTATTGGAGCAGGCATCTCTGGTCTAGCTGCTGCCAGACAGTTGCAGTCTTTTGGAATGGATGTTGTCATATTGGAAGCAAGAGTGAGTATGGTTTTAAGGAACAAAAATTTGCAATACTTCTTGATACCAATGGAATTGCTTTTCATTCAGATGAGATATTGAAAAAATGCATATCATATAGACTTGCCCTTCAGGAAATTGACGGAAAATGGCTCATTTTCAAAATTGAATGGGCATTGTAGAAAAAGCATGATGGCTAAAGCTCTCAAATTTTATGCCCTCCATTATTTCATGCTGTTTGATTGTAAATCATTATATTATTTGGGTTATCATGTTTCTTTAAATAAAGGACCGTGTCGGAGGTAGAGTAGCAACCTTTAGAAAGGGGAACTACATAGCAGACCTTGGAGCCATGGTGGTTACAGGTTTAGGTAAGATTCCACTCATGCAGATGGGGTATTTGTATGTTATTTATCTCGTAATAGTTTTCAGTCCCAGTTTATTAAAATGAATAGTATTAAGATCAAGGATCAACACTTGATTTTTACACTGGTATATTATCTACCTTAAAAGCATTCAGTCTCTTTTGAGATCTTGGTCAGACTGATTCCTAAGTTACAAATGGAATGTTAATAGGCTTGTATGCTTTCTGAAAATGTTATAGATAGTACATATTTACCTTACTGGGTTTCTGATCATTTGTTGCTAAAAGTTTTGACTTTGCTTGAATATCATCCAAGCTTACATTTGGGTCATTGTATATTTTCCAGGAGGAAATCCTGTCACGGTGTTAAGCAAGCAAGTTGCTATGGAATTACATAAGATAAAACAAAAATGTCCACTGTATGAGAGTAATGGCAATACAGTAAGTGAATCACTTTGAATGCTTTTTTGTTTGTTTTTTTTTCTTGCTATTTTGACATGCAGTCATTGGTGTTATCAAGTATCTGATAATGTATAATTATTTTATTTAATGTAAATTGATATTTTGTTAATAGGCTCTAGTAAAAAAATGTAAATTAGGATTTTTAGCAATATGTCAGTTGTTTGTAATTATTTTATTGTGTAAATGTTGTTTTATCCACTTGTATGACAAGGGTTTAATTTGCACCTGAGAAAGATTTGTTTAAGAGAACAGATTTTATAACTGAAAGCAGTAATGGCAAACAATCTGATATCTCCTTTATTTCAGAAGGTCGCCAAAGACAAAGATGAAATGGTTGAACGTGAATTCAACCGTCTGTTAGAGGCCACGTCATACATGTCTCACCAGATGGACTTCAACTTCATAAGTGGGAAGCCTGTCTCTCTGGGCCAGTCCTTGGAGCTGGTCATCAAGTAATCATATTTATACATTCTCCTAATTGTATTTTAAAGTTTGTCTCCAGTCCTCATGAAATTTAAAAATAACATTTATCCTTTTTATTTTTTTAGACATTGGTGAAGTTTTAGATTATCTAAAATACTTGGTACGTGATCTTTTATCATTTTGGACAAGATGATTTCTTTGCATTGGTTTACCAAATATTGATGATAAATGGAAGTGGCTCATGTATTCTTTTCTTGTTGTAGGCTACAAGAAAAACATGTCAAAGAAAAACAAATTGAACATCAGAAAAATATCATTGAACTTCAGGAAAAACTAAAGAAGAACCAAAATCAGGTAAAAAAATGACTTTCTGTCTTGCCATAATATCAGTGCTTTACACTTCTTTTAAGGTAATTGTCTCATGTGCAGTAAGGAGGGTAATTGTTGTAACAACCCAAAGTGCTAAAAGGTAGAAAAAAAAAAGAAATACCATTTCAGTTTTAGGAAAATTTATGAAAAATGTTTTCAGATGATCTCCTTGAAAGATAAAATCCAGGAATATCATAAACAGTGGAAAGATGCCTCAGAAGTCAAACAGCCCAGGGATATCACAGCAGAGTTCTTAGTAAGGAGTAAACAGAGGGACCTCAATACTGCAGTTAAAGTAAGTAAACCTAATTTACATTAAATCTGATCTGTATATNAAATATTAAAATGATATCGATATGAAAACTAACATTCCATCTTTTTAATATCTAGCAAAGAAGAAGGGCAAGATTGTCATTATTGGAGCAGGCATCTCTGGTCTAGCTGCTGCCAGACAGTTGCAGTCTTTTGGAATGGATGTTGTCATATTGGAAGCAAGAGTGAGTATGGTTTTAAGGAACAAAATTTTGAAATACTTCTTGATGCCAATGGAATTGCTTTTCATTCAGATGAGATATTGAAAAAATGCATATCATATAGACTTGCCCTTCAGGAAATTGACGGAAAATTTTTCAAAATTGAATGGGCATTGTAGAAAAAGCATGATGGCTAAAGCTCTCAAATTTTATGCCCTCCATTATTTCATGCTGTTTGATTGTAAATCATTATATTATTTGGGTTATCATGTTTCTTTAAATAAAGGACCGTGTCGGAGGTAGAGTAGCAACCTTTAGAAAGGGGAACTACATAGCAGACCTTGGAGCCATGGTGGTTACAGGTTTAGGTAAGATTCCACTTATGTAGATGGGGTATTTGTATGTTATTTATCTCGTAATAGTTTTCAGTCCCAGCTTATCAAAATGAATAGTCTTAAGATCTAGACTCAAAGCTTGATTTTTACACCGGTATATTATCTACCTTAAAAGCATTCAGTCTCTTTTGAGATCTTGCTCAGTCTGATTCCTAGGTTACAAATGGAATGTTAATAGGCTTGAATGCTATCTGATAATTTAATAGATATTACGTATTTACCTAACAGGGTTTCTGATCATTTGTTGCTAGAAGTTTTGACTTTGATTGAATATCATCCAAGCTTACATTTGGGTCATTGTATATTTTCCAGGAGGAAATCCTGTCACGGTGTTAAGCAAGCAAGTTGCTATGGAATTACATAAGATAAAACAAAAATGTCCACTGTATGAGAGTAATGGCAATACAGTAAGTGAATCACTTTGAATGCTTTTTTGTTTGTTTTTTTTTCTTGCTATTTTGACATGCAGTCATTGGTGTTATCAAGTATCTGATAATGTATAATTATTTTATTTAATGTAAATTGATATTTTGGTAATAGGCTCTAGTAAAAAAATGTAAATTAGGATTTTTAGCAATATGTCAGTTGTTTGTAATGTAATTATTTTATTGTGTAAATGTTGTTTTATCCACTTGTATGACAAGGGTTTAATTTGCACCTGAGAAAGATTTGTTTAAGAGAACAGATTTTATAACTGAAAGCAGTAATGGCAAACAATCTGATATCTCCTTTATTTCAGAAGGTCGCTAAAGACAAAGATGAAATGGTTGAACGTGAATTCAACCGTCTGTTAGAGGCCACGTCATACATGTCTCACCAGATGGACTTCAACTTCATAAGTGGGAAGCCTGTCTCTCTGGGCCAGTCCTTGGAGCTGGTCATCAAGTAATCATATTTATACATTCTCCTAATTGTATTTTAAAGTTTGTCTCCAGTCCTCATGAAATTTAAAAATAACATTTATCCTTTATATTTTTTTAGACATTGGTGAAGTTTTAGATTATCTAAAATACTTGGTATGTGATCTTTTATCATTTTGGACAAGATGATTTCTTTGCATTGGTTTACCAAATATTGATGCTAAACGGAAGTGGCTCATGTATTCTTGTCTTGTTGTAGGCTACAAGAAAAACATGTCAAAGAAAAACAAATTGAACATCAGAAAAATATCATTGAACTTCAGGAAAAACTAAAGAAGAACCAAAATCAGGTAAAAAAATGACTTTCTGTCTTGCCATAATATCAGTGCTTTACACTTCTTTTAAGGTAATTGTCTCATGTGCAGTAAGGAGGGTAATTGTTGTAACAACCCAAAGTGCTAAAAGGTAGAAAAAAAAAAGAAATACCATTTCAGTTTTAGGAAAATTTATGAAAAATGTTTTCAGATGATCTCCTTGAAAGATAAAATCCAGGAATATCATAAACAGTGGAAAGATGCCTCAGAAGTCAAACAGCCCAGGGATATCACAGCAGAGTTCTTAGTAAGGAGTAAACAGAGGGACCTCAATACTGCAGTTAAAGTAAGTAAACCTAATTTACATTAAATCTGATCTGTATATTATAATCATATTGAAACATTCTGAAAGTTCTTTTTATTGGAAAAACAATATGATTCAAAGTCACTTCCTTAGATTAGTCTCATGTGTCAATGGACATCCAGAGTGATAATTTTTTATGGATTTTTGTACTCTTTTAGGAATATTCTCAGTTAGTTACACAGCAGAAAGAAATAGAAGACAAATTACATGAACTGGAGTCAACCCCTCCCAGGTGAGTGGAACAACCCAAGTGAAATATTTAAACAAAAATGTATTGCGAAAAAAAGAAGTTCCAGATATTATGTTTAAATCTTAGCATATAAATTTGGATACCTCTGATTACATCAGATATTTTTTTGTTTCGAGTCATGATGCACAAATACATGGGACAGAGCATGGTGCAGCATGTTGTTTCTGCTCAAACAGTTGTTAATGTCCTGTTTACCACTTAGTGCAAAGCTTTACGCAAAATAGAGTAGATTAGACTAGACTTGTCCTCTTCAATCACAGCTCTTCGTCTGGTTAACTTCTNCACAGCTCTTCGTCTGGTTCTCTTCAATCACTTAGAGAAATTATGATAGGGCCAAATTAGCAATTTTTTTTTACGTATGTTCCAGTGATGTATACCTCTCGTCACGGGATCGCCAAATCTTGGACTGGCATTTTGCCAACCTTGAGTTTGCTAATGCTACACCACTGTCCAATCTTTCCCTCAAACACTGGGACCAGGATGATGATTTTGAATTCTCAGGAAGCCATCTCACAGGTAAATACAGAGTTTGGACTTGCTTTAAAAACCTTAAAAATTAGATTGGATATGGTAAACTGGCAAAATTAAAATATTTGTGTGACTTATTGTTGCCTAATACAACTGTTGTATCTTAGTGAGATATAATTTACAGTGTTTTATCATTTCAGTGCGCAATGGCTACTCCTGTGTCCCAGTTGCATTGTCAGAGGGATTGGACATCAAACTAAACACAGCAGTCAGACAGGTCAGACATGGACAACATGGTATGTTTTCATGTAATATTATAGTTCATTTATGACATCTTTTGGATAAGGACTGTCAATTGTACTCAGTGCACCATCATGGGTGGCCAGTGCTTTTAGATATTAATGAATGAAAATCAACTGTTTGAAAACATTTATAGAGAACAAGCTTTATTATATAAATGTCTTTTATTGTCTCAGCATATTACTATATGAGATATATGAGTTAAAACATGTTAGTTGAAGATACTGCACAGAGTGTCTTATTTATTTATTTATTTATTTATTTATTTTATTTATTTATTTATTTTTTCACTTTTACCAAAGAACATTCAAGACTGTAGTGGACAATTAAAAGGGTCTTATTTCTTTTCAGTGGAAAAAACTGCATTAAATATAAATATAAATGTGTTTTCTGAACAAATGAATTTATTTTTAACCCTGTATCAATTTTCTAGCATTCATATAAATATGTATTTATATGCTCAGGTGTGGAGGTAGTGACCAGTAATGCTAGAAACAACAGCAATCCTCTCACATACAAAGCTGATGCAGTGCTGTGTACACTTCCCCTGGGTGTGATGAAGGAAGCAGTGAGGGGGTCAGGGCCCAATGCTGTCCAGTTTATGCCACCTCTTCCAGACTGGAAAACTGCAGCCATACAAAGAATGGGCTTTGGGAATCTCAATAAGGTATTATATACAATGATACAGTAGTGCTAGTTCTACAAGAATTCTCTTTAGAAAGTAAGTCCTTGGAATTTTGTTTGTGTTTTTTCATTATAAGAGTTTGAGTTGATGATTAGCATTAGAGACTGGTAGGTAGATTCATCGCAATAGCTGTTTTAAAATTACAGCCGGAATATTTGAAATCAAAGACATTCTCCCCATGATTAAAATTGTAGCAATACAGTGAAAAACATTCTAAGAAGCAATTGATTCTGTCTACAGGTTGTACTGTGTTTTGATCGTATCTTCTGGGATCCCAATGCCAACTTGTTTGGTCATGTTGGCAGCACCACAGCCAGCAGAGGAGAGTTGTTCCTGTTTTGGAACCTGTACAAGGCACCTGTCCTGCTGGCCTTGGTAGCTGGGGAGGCTGCGGCCATCATGGAGAATGTCAGTGATGATGTCATTGTTGGACGCTCAATTGCTGTGTTGAAGGGAATTTTTGGGAACCATGCTGTGCCACAGGTAAGTATTTTGTATTCATTCATGACCTGCAACACACATATTTCATCACCAAAGGAAGGGAGTTTGAAAAATTGTAAAAAGAAAAGAGGTTTGGTGTCAATGACTTTATCTTTTATTAAAGGGAATTGCATTTTAGAGAGTGCTTTAATATAAGATGTACTTTTCGAAGATGAAATATGACTATGGATATTTTCCATGTTACAGCCTAGAGAAACGGTTGTCACTAGGTGGCGTGCAGACCCTTGGGCAAGAGGCTCTTATTCTTATGTGGCTGCTGGATCCTCAGGTAAGAGATATATTGCAAACTATTAAGTATTTAAATAAAAATATTTTGATTTGACATAGATAAAATGTTTAACTTAATTTTTTTAAAATTTTATGTGTTAAAATATGTTTTTTTTTTTTTTTGTTTGNTAATGTATGCTATACGATGTTATTAGCTTGAAAGGTATCAAAGACATTTTCATCATAAACCTTGGGATATTTCAAATTTCTTTCAATATTGCACACCTATTCATCAATGTGTACTTTATATGTATATGTTTAATATATGGCATACATTAAACATATACATATAAAGTACACATAATGGTAATAAGCACAACCATCATTTCAGGTAATGACTATGATTTAATGGCCTCTCCAATAGCCGTGGACAATGATGGCAACATCTCTCAGCCAAATATCACCCAGAACAATGAAACCAGCAAGGATGACAAGAAACCACAGGAAATCCCAAGATTATTCTTTGCAGGGGAACACACCATCAGGAACTATCCTGCCACTGTGCATGGAGCAATGCTGAGTGGTTTAAGAGAGGCTGCCAGGATTGCTGACCAGTTCCTGGGGGCAGACTGTGCCATCCCTCCCAAACCTGCCACTGTACATTTATGATAGGTTATTATTCTTGGACCTGGTTCTTGCATGGAGTGAGAAAAACAAACCTCCAGTTGATCCCACTGTGACTGTCGATTGTGAAGGTGGAGCAGCCATCTAGGTTAAATTTGAGAAGATGGATCAGATGGATAATGTGTTGAATAATGTTGGCAACAGAGATGGTTCATTCTGGTCTGTATGTACAGATCATTAAACTTGGAGATGGAGCAAAACAGCAATAAAATCAGAAATTACCAATATTGGACAGCAAACAGACAGTGCTAGATGTTTCCGTGTAAGAAAATGGACTGTTTTTGATCGAAGGCTGTCACTCTGTTAATCTATGAGCTGATAATTTTGCTCTATAAAGAAACTCTATAACACTAGTTCCCTAGCTCCATTAACATGTAATGAATAAATCGATTGGAAGCCTGTCTTTACGTTTACAACCTTTAATGTATATTAATTTTATACAACTAAATGAGAAAGGTCAATCGTTTGCTTGGAACTGTGGTAGCTTGTATATACCAGTAGTTATGGTAGATTTTGGTAAAAGATATTGATAAATCTTTTAGAATGTAAATAATATTACAGTATTTTAATACATGATGCATATGGAAAAATAAATGCATAAGTATTTGGAACGTTTCTGTAGTTTTTAATGTTGTCGTTGCAATATGGAATTCTTGAAAGTGTATGAAGACAAACGAAAACATGCCAAGACCGGAATTTACTGTGCAAGCAGAGATGGGTATTTAACGCGTTTAGTTAAATGCTATGTTCGCCGTGGAAAGTGATCTTTCTGTTATTGCATGGTTTATGAGAACACCTGTTTTACATGGACATCGTTTTATGATATCAAATTCAAAATATAAAACAGAAAATCTACGACTGTGCACCAGATAGTTATGATTTGACCTGCTTTATGAAGTGTAATTAAAACGTTATTTTCAATTACTGAGCTTGTGTATCGTAAAAAAACTTAAGGTGGCGCCGATAATTACTCGATCTTTCATTTTTTTGGCACTGAGTTTACATCTTTCATTGTAACACGTTTATCATTCTGTCAACAGCTCTTGGCGTTATTTAGGCTCCCTTCAAAGTTCAATCTCGTCTGGGTGGCACGTCCTATGTAATCATTTCAGATGGAAAATAAATTAGATGTGAAATTGTGTTCTTTCAGAGATAAACTCAATAAGGCGTGATTGGTTCTCTGTCTTTGATGTCTGCCATCTTTTATCGTCTCTATTAGATAAATCGCCAATTCACTTTATAGTGAAGCTTCTAATTTGGGCAATAGAAGCTGTAGATAAACTGATACGTACAGTGGATCGAAAGGAACATGTTAGTTTGGATCGAAGTCTAAGCGAATGACCTATATTCTTTGAACAGTATAGGTATCATCTCATAGGTCCTGTATGTTTTTTAACTACATAACTAACTTTGAGGTGGCATTGTTTTATTTTTAAACCAGTTCGCTATCGTATAGATTTTATAGATTGGACTGAGAACGGTGTGCGAGGCGAGAATTCAATTGTTCTCAAAATATCTCAGAAAATTTTTATCCAAGGTGGTTCTGTTTTTATGGTAGCTCATTAATTTTTTTCATACCCACGAATTCAAAGAAACAAAACTTTAATGACAAGCTTATTTGGCATGTTGACTTCGCAGATAGATATGGAAGTAAAATAATGCTATATTACTTTCAAAACTTAGTAATTAAAAATATAGGCCTATTATAAACTGTTTTTCAGTTAATACCTACATGCATGGGGGAGAGGGCGAACTTTTCTTTACAAAATAAAGCGAGTGTTATTATTGACAACAGTTATATTATTTAGAATATGCCATCTTATTAGACACTCAATATTCAATACTAAAAAAGAACAAAAACATTACATTTTGTGATCAAAAAATATAATTCGCGATAAAATAAGATAATGGCGATAATTAATAAATGCTGGGACCACTAATTTTTAAATGCTATTGAAAACGCTTCGGAATATATACATGTAAGTTGAATGGACAAACAAGGGGAAAATTATAATGAGCATTAAGGGAAAAAGCTTCGCAAGTGGATTGAAAATCTTTTCAATCCCTGACAGTGATTCCATCCCTGCGCCTGAAACGTTTTGCCACGTAAGCATTGGACTTTAGGAATTGACGGTACAGCTCTTTTCCATAGGACACTTTGTCGGTAGTTCTTGGAATTTTCAGATTTTCAGATTGTAGCGCTTATTAAGTTCATACATATGGAAAAATATCAAGTTCGGTAAAGAACGTCTTGCATTCTGTCGTACTATTATTACTATGCAAACATACAAAAATATTAAACACAAAGTGTTAATTAAAGACAACCCGCGTTCACTGTAACCAAAACCTCAAAACGGGCTCAATCAGGGGATATATTTCGATTTTTACAGCAGAAGCATTATACTCTACTCTGACCTCTATATCCATTAAACAAAAACTTCTCAGGGAGTTCAATTTCATTATTAACCCTGTCTTTGTGTACGTCTGGTAGGGCATACGCCATTTTGTCCCAGAACCATGGATCGTCCCACCGCAGATACGTTTTCGTTTTCATGTAAGCACGCAACTCGTTATCCATATTTTTAAGAGGGATATCCTCCAAAAGAATAACAATGACCCTGTTTGTGCGATCTTGGAGAGCCTGGTGATGGGCGGTTTGGAACTCGTACAAACACCATTCACTGTCTAAAAAATTCTGTGAAAGTACGAGGATTGTGCGTTTACTGGCCTCCACTGCGTCAATAATTGTCTCTGCGATACTTGCTCCTACGGGGAAGTCTCTATAGTGCAGGCAGAGCTTGTAACTCGGGTGGCCGTTCTCAAGACGAGGGGCCAGTTCGTGGACGATTAAATGCTCATCTTTGCTACTGTAAGAGATGAAGGCATCGAATATCTTTTCATCGTCATCCGGCGGCTTGTAAAAGGGCCGACAGCCGAACTTAACAAATATCCAAACTTTGATTTCAGTTCTGTAGTAAAGGAGAAGGGAAGTCACTATCACAGTTAAAAAGAATAAAATTGACACTGACACTAGTGCTGCGACATGGGTTGTGTTGATTTCCTTCTTGTGGATATATCGGACTGATCCAGAGTTATTTCTTGTTATGTTATTGCAGTAAAAGTCTTCATCAAAATAAAGCACTTTATTTTGTACAACCATCACATCATCCACGCCCCCTTTGTATTTTGCGCGTTTTCCTACTACACGCTGCACCGGATACTGTGTATTGTTGACTTTCATGATTTCGTATTCACTTCCATTTATTCTCTTAAAAGTACAGTTGATGTTTCCTACATCAAAGATAATGGCTTTGTATGAAACCACCCAGTGTTTGAAGTCATATATAACGTCACAGTCACACGGCCATCGATTATGGGACAGCGTCAAATGAACCAGAGACGTTACGTCAAAGACGTCTGGGAGCAACAAATATTCCAGCCGGTTGCTATGCAGTGTAAGAATCTTTAACCGAGATAAACTTGCGAAGGTACTTGGATCGATACTGGTCAATAAATTGTGATCCAAGTAGAGGTTTTCCAGCATTGTCATCCCGGAAAAAGAGTATTCTTTCAGATCTTCGAGTAAGTTAAAACTGAGATTGAGAGTTCGGAGTTGAAAAAGACCAGTGAAGGATTGGTTTGCTATGGAAACTAAACTATTGTTAGCTAAGTCAATACTTGAAAGATGTCTTTTTCCTATGAACCCCATTGGTTTAAGTTCCGTTATTCCATTGTTGGCTAATGTTAGATTTGTAAGCATCATCCCTAAGTGTGGCACAGACGTATATCCTTTGTTATCACATCGAACGTCATTGATATTAGTGTCGTGTGTTTGGTAGCACGTGCAGTTTTCCGGACAAACATGTCTGCAATCGCACGCAGTAAATTCACAGCAGTGACAAAAGATGGACGAACAGTAGGTCTGGTACTGGCACACCACATCCTCCCCTCTTAGTTCCACATATCGCTTTAAGCCCTTCTCACCGGGAAAGGCATTTCTACAGTAGACATCGTTCATATCAGGAATTTTGGGGAACTTTGGGTTAGATTGGTAGTATCTGTACATAATGTCCAGCCACTTCATATCGCAAGTACAGTTGAGAATATTACCGCCCAGTTGGATCTCGGGAACATGGGCAAAGCCCGGAATTTGCCGCGTGAGCGGTGAAACGTAGAGCGCCTCTCTTTCAAGCACACGTATACTGTTAACCCTTAAGTCCACGTTGAAAAGTAATATTAGATCTGAAAATGTGTACGGAGCTATGTAGGAAATCCTATTCAGGCGTAGGTGAACTTGCTGCAAATACAAGGGAAACGTGTCTCTTTCAAGCCATTGGATTCTGTTGTTTTCTAAATTCAGAACAGAAAGCTTAGAAAGTCTATTGAAAATGAAGTCAATGTTTTTGATTTCATTATTTTCCAACTTGATATAAGTTAAATTTTCTAAAGGATCAAATGCGCCCATTTCTATTTTTGATATTCTGTTGTTGGCCATATTTATCACTCTCAAGTTTCGCGCGCTGTAGAAAAATTCCCGAGGAATCTCGGGGATAAAATTATCCTTCAGCTTAATTCCTTGCAAATAGTTCAAACCTAGTAAATCATCAAATTTTATTTCTCTGATACTGTTTTTCGCCATGTCAAGGATGGTTAAAACGGAGAGGTGCCGTAATGTCGAAGGTATAGAGGTTAGAAAGTTATTGCTAAAGTTTAAAGCAGTGACACTTTGGCAGTCTTGGAACGCGCTTGGGTGCGTCTTGTCAATAAGATTCTCGGCTAAATTTAACTCCTGAAGTCTGAACAGCCCCTTTAAACTTTGTCCGCCCAATGTGGATAAGGAATTTTTAGACAATCCCAGATTCATCAAAAGGTTCAAGTTCCCGAACGCGCCAGGCGGTATTGTTGTCAATTTATTCAAGTCTAAGTTCAGGGTATGCAGACGTACATTGTGCTGAAAAGTTTCATTTGTAATGGTGCTGAGACTATTGTTGCTAATATCTAAATGCAGGAGAGATGAAAGATCTCCCAGTGCGCTGCCAACATCTGTCAGTCTGTTTCCCTGGAGGAGCACCACCTTTAACAAAGTGCAGTTTTCGAACGCCGTGTCAGCCACAAATGTCAAAGCATTGAACGACAAGTTCAGATATTGCAAATTTTCCATCTCAGCAAACTGCTTCTGGCCCAGATTTTCTAACACGTTGTGACTTAAATCTAACGTCTGTAATTTCTGAAGATTCTCTAATCCTTTATCTGATATATTCTGCATAAAATTGTGGCTGAAGTTTAATGTTACAAGGTTGGGGAATGCTATGCCCAATCCAGATGGAAGCTGACTTAAGAAATTATAACCTAAATTTACTTCTTCAACATTTGAAGAACACAAAGAACATGTTTCGTCACTGGAACAATTGAACCCTGCGTCCCACACATCCAATAGTGAATTCGGTCCCAGTTTGAGATATTTCAATCTGTGGAGATTGCAAAACATCCCCGTGTGAAACCAACGATTGTCTCCAATAACTTCAAGTTGTTCCAGATTTGGAACCGCGTCGAAAACGCCAAAGGGCAACGGTGATGCACTGTCTCTTGCCTGGAGAACGTTGCCTATGCTCAGTCGTTTTAAACTAGTTAGTCCAGCAAACCAGCGTGATGGAATATCTTCCAGACGACATGCAATGATGCTTAACTCTTCTAGATAATTTAGGTGTGAGAATTGGTTGTCTTGTGGCTCACTGCGTGGCCTTGAAAAAAATGAAGCGGTACAGAGCACTGATAGCCATACCGTATGGTTGGTCTGTATTGGGACAAGGCTGCTGTTTGTTAGACTTCTGTATCGGCAAACTAACTGAACGGCATCACCCCTGCCCGGAAGAGTTGCACAGCGACAATTTGTAGGACAGTAATACTGGATTCGCGGCGGTTGGCCCATGGTAGAACTGTATAAGACTATAAGTGCCATCAGCGCCTTCATCAGCGTCCTAGTTGAAAGAATGTCCATGATGCCTGTAAAAAAGCAGGAATAAATTTATGCGGAGTTTACATGAAATTCTACTTCGTAAGCAATGTCTTTATATCGAGAACAATCAGAGCTATCAGTTGTTCTAGAAAATGGATTGGTTAAGCTAAATCTTATGCACTTGAAATAAGCAGAGTGTAATATTGCGAGTAGGTCACACTATGTGGAAAATCCATTTTAAATCAAACCGTCAGCTGGATTGTTATTATCACACTTATTGCCTGCTTCTAGCCGTGATTAATTATTGTAGAGTTCTGTTATCTGCCCGGTATCTGCGCGTGAACAGTCAGAATATATGTATGTTTGTGAGACAGACATTGTTACCCTAAGTTTTAAAAAACAACTGGAAACTGGTATATAATAATAGAGGTTAGTCATCGTCACTGCTTTAACACTTATGTTTATGGAAAGACTCTCATGTCGTATATCTTTCTTTATCTTGTTTGTGTTAGCATTTTCAGGTAGATAAAAAGAAATTAAATATTATGACAAAATCATTGGCGTTCTTAATTTTTTTCTATGCTAAAACTGGATAAAGATGTAATACAATGCATTTAATATAACGCATTTGCTAAATGGGTGCTTTTAAAGCAGCAAGAATTTTAGACTGCATTCCCACAGATATAGATCGATCTATCATGATCGACCTAACTCCCTAGGGGTTCACGCTAAATTGCTGTCAGCCGATCGTGCACGATAGTTAATTACCCCCTTACAGCTTTTAGTAGGCGGGACAGACATTTAAGCCGGCTAAGCTGACAGTAATCTAGTGAGACTCCCCACGGGGATAGATCAATCTAAAATCTGTGGGAATGCAGTCTTAGATTTATTCATAGTCTCAGAAGGTAAAGAAAAAAAGCCGAAGTATTTATAATTATCAATTTTTTTTACCGTGAAGAAAATTTGGCACATAGTGTTTTGTGGAGAAACGAAAATTGTCAACGTTCTTGTTTTATAAATATCATGAAATTCATTAAATTAATGTAGACTAAAGCAAGGTGTTTAAACGACAATAAATTTCTAAAGTGATGAGCGAGCACACTTGAAACGCTCTTGAAGCATTTCTCTTCATAACGATGGTAAAGTTCAATTGATTTTTGCAAGATATTGCTCAGACATTAGTCACTTAATTCAGAGACGTATATTAGAGGTTCCGTTCCCTGTTAGCCCCATTTTGGAGGTGATTATTGGTAACGGCCACTTAAACTTATTGCGTGACAAATTGCATGCAAAAGCCGTTTTCATCCAGCCGTGGCACTGTAGTTTCAAAGCCAACGAAACATATTGGATCTAGCACTGTTTTTGTACAAGAATAAATAAGCCAGCTAAAACTGACGTATGTACAGACAAGCTACACAACTGTACATCAGTCGTCTGACAAAATAGTACAAAAATATGCAAATATACAAACTTAAACCGTCTGACAGTCCACAGACTTCTAATGTAAATAAAGGGACAAAATAATTGAAAAGAAAACTGGAACAAAGTAAATTAGGTACATGTCCGTTTTTGACATCGACCTGCATCGTAAGGCAATGAGTAATCACTGTCCCTATACAATTTAAGTCTACAACTAACAACAACAATAATAAGTTTTAAAATTGCGTTTATCTTGTATTTTCTCAAAATGTTCTAGTATCCATGCTTGTAACTATCAGGTATATATATATTATGGTATTTAGGAAGCTCTACACGTTAGAACCCATTTCTTTATCTGCTAAGAAAACGCAAAAATAAACAACTGTCATGTTATGTGATAATGCTGTCAAGTCAGAAATACATCGTGGTGAATTTGCTAATTCGAGCTGCGTTTTTGTGTTTTAAATTGTGTTTTCTATTTCAAGCAGATCTCTCTCACCTGAACAGCTATCGACACCGTTTAACCCCCTTCTTAATCACAACAATAAATACAATAAACTGGTGTCAGGGAATCTTCTTGAAAGGCTTGATTGTGATTTTATCAGTACATAGGCGAAATATTGCCGATGAAATAGATATCTCATAAACAAAAAAGATTTAAAGCAAACGCCGGCACCGGATGGTGTTTCACATACCCTTGTCATCTACTACGTCCACTACCTCAATTTTCACGTTGATATATGACTTAGTTAAGGCGCCAAAAGATCACTATCTTACGCCAATTTTCAAAGCAGTTAAAATGAGAGATGATAAAGGGGGAGTCTTAAGAGCAGAAGCGCGTGGGATGGTAAATAAAACAACAAACTGGTTAAATTCATTACACAAATATCTGATTAAGTATTTTATATAAGAAACCGAAAAAGGCCTATTTTGACCGATTTATGTCAATTTAACGGATCAACCGACCTTAATAAGGGAAGAAGAAAGAACTGAAAAAAAAAAGAAAAATGAACAGCACTGATGTATCTGTGCATAAGAACAAAGCCAAAATTATCGACAAAAATATTCAAGAAATGTTAAAAATAATTGGACCTGGCCTATATAATAGACCCACAAGCAACTCATAAGTATGCTTAAGAAAGATTTAATATGTCTCATTCACAATGTTAAACATCAGCGTTAGAGGTTATATCACCTTCACATTATCACTGGCTTGTGTTTACACAAGAACGCGTAATCAGTTATGTTGAAAAAAATCTAGGATAACCTCCCTGGTTTCAACATCCAAATAAGTGACAGAGAAAACACGCACACATACACACACAGAGAGAGAGAGAGAGAGGGGGAGAGAGAGAGAGTAAAACCCATGAGAATAATATTTTCACGGTTCTGACTCTGTTCTTACACAACATAATGTCAACTAGATCTCATCTTTTCACCATTGTCAAATGATGCTTGTCATCTATCACATGCCATGAACAGCATGGGCTAAACTTCGATCTCCCATTCCTGCATGTTAATACTATTGAAGATGTATATAGTACAGATCTAAGTGGTTACTGTTCGTGACGTGCAGTGACGGATGAGGTGGGTTCTTGCACTTGCTCACGTATCCCTACCGTCTTACTGGGAAATACTGGGAAGAAATTACCACGCAAAACTTGCACCGGGAAGTAACAGAGACATTTTCCTCTTGGACTAAATGTTGATGATCAAAAGTGAACAATTTGGGAAGCCAAGAAGCCACTCTCAAACAATTTTACTTAAAGTATCATCATTTAGCGAGATGTTATGATTAGAGAAGTGACTGACAGCCTTTGTTATTAAAATATCATTTAATAAGATAATATAATATATTTATTTTAAGTCACCTGGTCATTGCAATCTGTGTTGACGATCTCACCTCCCTGGGGAGGATGCGACTAATTTGAATCAGCCCATGAAACAATAAACTTTAGTACATATTTTCTCTTGACGTTCAACACTGTGAACAGCAAACAAATTATTTTAAACACAGCTGTAAACAACACTCGGTTCCGGCTCAAAAGCTCGCCAAGGTCTAAGTATTTTTTTCAAAATGAAAGTGTATTTTCTTATGGTTCATTCCTCACCTATGTTTATATTCATAACTTTTTAATTCCCAGTTATTCGAGATTTTTTTTTTTTTTTTTTTTTTTTTGCGCAAATTTAATCCATATATTCATCATAAAGTCTTGTTATATTACCCAAATACATGCCTACCAAGTAAATGGGAGTGTCAGGAGAGTGAAGGACTTTCGCCTTATCACAACTGACCTACTAATCCTTATTTGATGGCAGTGCGGTTACATATATTCTTACCAAAACAAGTGCGTAGTGAGTAAACTAGTAGCACGGCACAGTAGCATTTGCTAGTTGATTCTTTTCTCTTGTCAGTATGAAAAGCTATCCGATTCTAATTACCTCTCCTGTTCCCGAGCTTGGAACAGGGTACATTACTTGCTGTCCTGCAACCCAAAGATCCCACTACTATCTCGTCACTGTCTCGTAACTACAACTGTAGTCCTATCTATTCTGGTTTCATTGGTTGTAAACTGCCAATGTTGATATACATGCATGCTTTATCCTATAATTTAGTAACACAACATGAGTAAACGACCGGCAGTTTGGTTAACCAAAGCCATGTGGGCCACCTGATTATGTACACTTACAAATCATCGGTTTAGTAGACGTATTTAATCTCTAGTTACAGTGTCTGTTGAAATTTTATCTCTATAACCAGTGGCAGTGTTAGCTTTGACGAAAAATATAGTCATAGATAGATTTAGTTTTAAGGCTCCTCCGTCAAATATTGGAGGTGACGTTATCCAGTGTGTGTGGGCACCATCTGGTTTTGATGAAGACGGAAAACATGTGAAAGAGTGGGTATAGGAGTTTGAGTTCTCAATAAGGATGCTGTTCACTTCGATTACAATGGACCATTTGCCAAAAAATCTTACCAGGATTGTCTCACTGCGAATTGGGTATGTTGTTATGTAGATGTATAAATTGCGTGTTCATTGGCTTCTTGAAATAAGCACTCTTTTTAAAATCATGCCGCTTTCTATGAGAAGTAATGTCCTAGTCCTACAACGTGAAAAGACGTGCAAATAACCCTGCGTCAAACCCGAGAACAAGAAAAGATGATGGAAATAAAATGACGTCTTACCTGCTATACTTTCTAGCTTTTAGTCCTCGTCTTGTGTCTTGAAAAGACTCCAATGCATTACACCAGCTTAATACGTCCAGATAAACACCATGAAGCCAGTGTGAATACAATAACCCCGATCTCATGAAGTTAAACAAAACACTTGATATCGACGGTGACTTCACTGTCTCGGGCTTAGAGGGTTACCTGCTACGGTTATCTTTACTTGACACTAAGTTAACTTTACTTGACACTACATTTGAACACCAGACACGCCGAATAGGAGAGAAAGGAACAGTCGTACCCCTTTTATGACGCATCCTACATCACTCCGAGGCATGAAATGTCCCATTTACTTTAAGGGAGCGAACAAGGAAAGGTCTTTTAATCATCTCGTGATGTAATGCTTTTCGGTAACATGCCTTTCTTTTGACTTATACATTTTAGACCCACGTCTTAGAGTTAATCTTTTTCACATAAATAATGCTTTTAGTGCTTTTATTTTAAGTAGCTAGGATAGTATTTAAAGGTGAACATAAACGGTTGAGGTTTACCTCCGGTTGATTATGATCTGTTTTCTTTCATTCTACATCCAAGAACTGCAAACATCGACTGCCTTCACCTTTTTCATGGAGCAGAACTTCACCTGTGTCCTCTTTTTCATTTTAGAAATTCTCAATTTGATCACGTTCATTTCGGGAAATTTTTATTGCAAACACTTGCGCAACAACAGGAAAATACTGATATATTTCAGAGAAGTAATGTTATAGTACATAACCTCATTTCTATGTCTGTGGTAAGATGTTAATTAGTACAAAACGTGTACAGAAGCCTTGCAGATGGAGCACTTTATGCACATTTAGCTACATATTCTACTAAACAGCATCCCTAAAATTAAACTGTTGTGAGAATTGAAAAAGACAAGGGTACGGAGCTTTGTTAGTATCATATTAACTTTTTTCTATTTTCATTTAAGTTTTATTTTATGGAATTTTCACCGCGGTGAAAATAATTTACACCGCGGTGGGAATTAATTTTCACCACGGTGTAAAATAATTTTCACCGCGGTGGTAATTCCTGGCCATCTCGGCCCGGGTGATGAATAGGTAATGAGAACCTTACATTTGCCAGATTCCGTCACGGTGCATGCTATTGTTACATACACACAAGGGTGGTGGATCTGTTCGTGGGGTCACTGCCCTTAACCTAAGTTTCCCATCTATATTTACCACCTATATAATTAAAGTCCCGCTTGCAGTTTTATGCAAAGGGAATCCCATTGTTATTACTAAATACTTAACGTTATTTTTGGACAATGTATTTTTAAATATTTTTTGTGATGTGTTTCTTAGGTCTTATCTTAATAGATTTCTTCGGAAAGGTTTCTTTCTACCAATATTCCCAATAATACGCAAGTTATTATAAAGGGAAAAGCCACGTACAACATTGCAGCATTTCGGTGAATTTAATCTATTCGAATACTGTCCGCATCCTCCAGATTCCTGGGATGATTGGCACATAGACGGTTAATCCGCGTGCATGTGCTTGTCTTTATCAACGTCCTTTCCAGACATCTGGTAAATGTTGGATTCGTATAACCTACATGTATGCATTACCCGGGCCGAGATGGCCAGGAATTACCACCGAGGTGAAAATTATTTTCCACCCCGGTGTAAATTATTTTCCACCGCGGTGTAAATTATTTTTCACCACGGTGAAAATAATTTTCACCGCAGTAGAAATAATTTTCACCGCGGTGAAAATTCCATAACATAAAACTTTAATGAAAATAAAAAAAAGTTAATATGATACTAACAAAGCTCCGTACAAGGGACACGTGCCTACATGCGCGTCCAATGCGGTTAGCAGACTAGCAATTGTTTTTACTTTAAGAAGGAAGCAGTTTTAATAGCTGTAGGAATACTAGTACATTTCCCTATAGGGGCCTACCTGGATATCAAAATGGCAAATATCATTCTGATTAAAAAACCAAAAGTATAGATCATCAAATAAATAATTGAGCTGGCTCATATATATATATATATATATATATATATATATATATATATATATATATCAAAAATTAGAGAAAAACCTGTTTTTACGTTTTAATTTATCAAAAAGCAGTTTTATCCGTAAAAGGACCAATTCAAAGATGCGAATGAATGAGAAAACAAATACTGATTTTGTTCTTAGAGTCCATAAGAGCTTCGAAATTGCGGAAGTTTGATGATTAAGCAGGTTCTTTCATAAAAGGAAATGCCACATAAAATGGTCATTATGTCGTTCTCGTTATGTTTTTTAGAGACCGATATCAGCCAATACACAGATTCATCATGTCAACGTATCAATTCAACTTAGTATTTTAAACGCTTTATATACGAAGTGTTCAATAAATCAAAAATTTTTAATGTCACAGAAAGCTTCTCGCAAAATCTAGCACTGAACTTCAATCTTTTCTGGAATTGTTGAACCTGTTATCTCATTTTTCATTTTTTTTCTTCAACTGGGCTCAAGACGTAAGTAGCTTGTGTAAACGAATAGGTAATGAAAATGAATGATGTCTGAAGACTGTTTTATTTTTTCAAGTCAGAATAACCCGTTTAGATGTTACATAACCCGTGCTCACTCGTTATGAATAATGCAACTTCTGAAACCACGGCATTTGCTACATGTGTCATGCCAAAATAGTTACCGGTACGTCAACCTAAATATAGAGATGTGCCTGGTGAAAAGCAGTAACGTTTGAATTTGTTCAGCATTTTAAATTAAAAAAAAAAAAAAACATATTTGATAATATAAATGAATCTAAAAATATGAACCTGCAATAGATTGTTTTTTTTTTAATTATTTTTTTTAATGAATCATTACATGTTTTATTGTCTGAGAATTCTGTCGGTATCCCAATTTAGTTGACTCATAATATGAGTTCAACAGTTGGTAAATATATTCCTACTTAAGATACACACCCAATAAATAAATAGATAAATAAATAAATAAATAAATAAATAAATAAATAAATGAAATGTCGCACATAATAGAGCATTTTTATTATAACAGAGAGATATGGTTTCATTTTGGTATATCAAATACGGGCCTTTGTTGACAACATACACATGTATTAGGCCTACAAATGTCCATTATTTGAAAATTTTAAACAGATTTATGAACGTAAGATACTTTTTTCCATTTTGCGTATAATCAATCAGGACCTGATGCATGCTTCATGAATCATCAAACCAGCAAACGCTATCATGCCAGACGTAGGGAGGCATTTCGATATTTGCCTTTTATTTTGTTCTCGTGATAAACATTTCTGCAGCGTAAGGCTATAAATTTGTGAGAACGTAGAGCCTGTGCAACTTTATGGTGTTAGAATGTCTCTTTGATTAAGAAAGATGTTATAAATAACCTCAACCTAGATATTTAGAATCACACCAGTTTTCACATCTAACGCACTTAGGTATCTTTCCTGTTTCCAAGTTGCATATAGGCCTACTGAGTCTAACTGGTCGCAAGATAAATAGCCTACATTAAAAAGTACTGGTCTTCGTTGTTTGAATCTGCCCTTTCCCTTAAACCATGGGCAGAATCTTTGAAAGACACCGATGCGGGGAATGATTTTTTAAATTTTAAGACAACTCAGGTTAAGAATGCAGCCCTACCAGGACCGCAGATTGGGCCTAATTATGTGCACTTCTCTCTGATAGATAGATAATCTAGACAATCCATAAGATAAGATAGATAAGTAGATAAATAAATAAGCCAGAGATATATCTGTGAAAATCGAGTGAAAATCAATCTGTGACCCTGGTAGAGGGCATATATAGGCCTAAGGAACGGGGCCTTCGAAAGCGCGAGACGCGAACATCATGATAGCCTACGGCTGATGATCTGCCTATAATTCTATAGGTTTCATATGACTTTTATCTGTCCTTTAAAATTTCCTTGTTGCTAGTTTTGGTTGTTCTTCCTTTTTTTTTCTTGATAGACCTATTGTTGATTGCGGCAATACGCCCTCTATGCTACAGTGGTCTGGCATCTTGTCTACACAGGGGTCTACATGGGATACCACTATATACCGAAATACTACGAAATTCTGCGTTTTTTTTTATTCTGCACCCCAAATTAAATTTGTCTTGAACTCAACACAACACATGTAGGTTTATTTAGCCTTTAAAGCACTCCTACTTATTGGACTTAAATGCATGCACTTGTTCTTTAAAAGATTGCCTCAAATGCAAATTTACTCGATGGACTTACTGCTGTCATCTTTTTTTATTGTCTGATATGCCTACAGCACGAAAAATCGTGCGTGAGTGTTATATAAATAGGTAGTCTACCGGTAGGCTGTATATATAAAAACATAAATAAAAGAGCTAACGCATAATTTTCGTGCTAACATCGACGTTATCAAATGCAATAGGGTCTACTTCTTACTGATTTAAACGTGAAATTAACATTTTATCTGAATCAACAAATGTTAGATTATTATGATTTGTCCCCCTTAAATATTACAGGCAAGTTTGCTCTTCAATGAAAATAATGGGAAATTGGAAATGACAATACACACACTACAATAGAAGTATCACCCCCTGAATCACTTTAGTCAGTCTCTATACACAATTTTCTATTTCGATTCTGATAACAAAAGCTATTTGTATCATTATTGTGAGGGAGGAAATATTTTGATATTGATAGAGGTGTGGGAATGTTTACTGGGAAACAAAAACTTACGTCAACCGTTCACGCCACTGTGACTCATGTCACTCTTCTAACTTTGGAGGTAGATTTAATTTCTGACGTCATTCAGGAAGAAAGCGAACAGCGAGATGGCAGGGCGCAGAGGCAAAGGTTCCAACCCTTTTGATAGTGACGATGAAGACGATCCATGGGGGTCAGGTAGTTCATCAAGAACGTCAAACAGCTATGGAGATGGAAACCGAGGTCCCAGTGACGCTGATTCCAGACGAGAATGGCTTATGCAACAAAAACTGGCAGCACAAGAGAGAACATTGGAAAGCACACAGAGGAGTATGGCCAGCTTGTACGAGTCGGAAAGAATGGGCATAGATACGGCTGAAGTGGGTATTTACTTATGTATAGGTCTTGACACTGAATAAAACATGATTTGTGTCACTCTTCTGAATAAACACTGAAATGGATGTTAGTAGTATTAGTTGGTTAGTGTTAACAGATTAAACCGGTGGTTGTGATACCTTGGTAAATTGTTTCTGAAAGGGGGTGGGACAGTCAGTGAGTTGAAAAAAGTCATTGTTAAGTCCAGAATATCATAGTTTCATGTTCTCAACATTTCTGAGTGTGCTTTTAAATCCTATTACATATGGCACAATTATCATAATAACTGCTATATTTTAATTTTTGTATCACTTTACAAATATAAACATATTATTAGTGCAAGGGGTCAAACAGATAACACTGACTATACATAATCATAGCTCCCAATGTATTCTAATTTCCTGCCATTGCCCTCTGTCAGTTTGAAGTACATGTCACACAAATGGGATAATTTTGAATGAGGAAAATAATATTCCACACAAAAATGAACATTTGACTCGTGCCAGTTATGCACTCAGTCTATATAATATTTATGAAATATTTGTATAATATTTGGAAACACTTTTAATTACATTTGATTTCTTTCTAAAGTGCAGGATACTAGTGCATAAAACAAAGAAAATATTGTGCAGAATTATATGTTACAAAAAACATCTATTTACATAAATTGATTGAGACTGACCGACTCAAATGTCTACTTCTTTTTGTGAAATACCCTGCTATTTCATTTAAGACTTTATTATACTTTATTATATTTTGTTGTTAAAGTGAAACTAATCTGATGCAGAAGTATAAAATATCTTTTGATTTCATTTCAGGTAGTTATAAAAATTATAAAAAGCTTTGGTTTTCTGTTTGAAGCGCTTTGAAAGGTTCTGGTTTACATGGATTTTTATTTCTTTCAGGAACTTGTTCGACAGGGAGAACAACTCGACAATATTGAAACTAAAGTAGCAAGAATAAATCAAGACACTAAAACTTCCCAAAAACACTTAAACAATATCAAAAGTATTTTTGGTGGTATAAAGAACTGGTTTTCTAAAGACAAAGAGCCACCAGCAACAATACCAGAAAGAGAACCAAGTTCTTTGCAGACTTGGGTTGAGGGTCAGTCAGGTCGGGACGACCTCCAAGAGAGAGATCATAATCCAGATAATCACCCTGCCATGAGAATAAGGAACTCTGAGGGCCGTGGGGCAGTAGGGGGTACAGGGAGAGGTCAGACACAAGCCTATGGTGGGAAGAGGGATGCCTATGATGAGCAAGTGGATAAAAATTTGGGTAAAAAGATCTCTGGACAATTTTTCTGATAATTTGAAAGTTATAACACTGTTCCAGGATAACAGTCTTTGAGAGTCTTTTTTTTCATGAAATAAGAATAGAATTTATTCAGTTCCTTGACATTTTAGAAATGTGTACACTTTTGTTGACCAAGTTTCTGTGTAAAGAGGATGTAAGTTACTGCTCATCAGAAAACGTGATATGATCAAAATTAATTAGGTAGACTAAAACTATGTAAAAAAAATTGCATTTTAGAAATTTAATTTAGTTTCAACAGAATAACTGTGTTGATTTCTTCTCTTTTGCAGATGAAATGTCAGGGGTGCTGTCCCGACTGCAGTTCTTGGGAAAAGGACTGGGAACAGAAATTGATCGTCAAAATGAACAGATTGACAGAATTGACTTAGCAACTGAAAAAGCAACAACCAATGTGGATGACCAGAACAAACAAATGAGGAAAATTCTTTACAAGTAATCCATATTTGACAAAAGTGTAAGAAAGAAAGATAAAGAAGATGTCATCTTTCTTAAACAATTAGTGAGGATCATTATATGAATCTAGGAATACTCTGCCTTAATGAAGAATGTGGGAGTAAAGGATTCTTGACTAAGTTCAGAAATCATTACTGAATTTCATGCTGTGAATGTTATTACTGTATGCAAGTGATATGTACAATACAGGAATGTCCCTTGATTACAAAATAATATAAAATTAAGAACATTTAGGTGCAGCAATAATCTTCCAGAAATTTTGTTTCTTTTCTGGTAGAAACAAATTTCATAGGGATTGCTCAAGAGTAGTGTTAATAGTTAAAAGTAGTAGTATTTTAATCAAGTATTAACAATAGCAGTCACTCAGAAAATCCATTTTGTATAGATCCCATGTATGAAGTACTTGGAGAGAAGTATTGTCTGTACCACTCCATATTTTTGGACTTCTTCTTTTAGCATTATTTACTAAGGCATTCCAACAAGGCTATATTGTATAGGTTTGGACATTTACATTTTTCCGTTTTAAAAATGCAATGCTTTGCTAAGCATTATTTCAGATCTTTCAAACTGGCCTTAAAGAGGTATATATACAAATCATTCTTCCATCAGTCCATTACAAGACCAAGTCATGTGACGCACCACTAGGTTTAGACTTTTGTTGAAAAATCAATGCTAATGCCATCATGCACAGTTTCAACTATTGAATGTTGACTGAAGGAATATGCTGGGCAGAGGAGAATGACCATAGGTTACCTTCAGTTGCAGTATAAAAGTAGAAATGATCTTTTGAAAATAGTATTCACTGGGCTCACACCTGATTTATACTTAAATTGTTACATGTTGCTTTACGGTGTAGATAGAGATTTGTATTTTGTGCAACAGTCATCTTTTTACTGTACACCTTGACACATTTATAACCTTAAAGGGAAGTGTTAAGAGACAATCATTTCAGTAGTGACCTGTATGAAAAATGTAAACTGTTTCTGTGAGTAACAGTGCCTTGAGCATTAAAATGTTGAAATGAGCATTAAAGCCTGTGTAACACTATAACTATTAAACATTTACTCTTTGTGAGCATGTAAGATATTCGGCTGTAATGATAATAATCAAAAATGATATAAGAAATAAATAGATATCACAAGTCCTCAAACACTGGGGTTCACAACTTGTGACCCTGACAGGCCAATTTCAGCCGTTTCTAATTTTGTTGCTGCTCCCGTCTGGTTACAGTGAGGATGTATTGTGTTAACCTTTTCAAATCTCAGTGGCAAGAATTTCTTTGTATTCTGGATGCAATATTGGTGGTCATCCATGTATCAGTTAAATAAATGTTTGATTTTCATAACAAAAATCTTCCATTATTTATTGTTTTATTATAAAATAATCATTTTGAGAATAACTGATCAAAATTCTGGATTAAGTTTGTAATAATTAACAGTTGGTATCATGCATCAAAAGCTCTGATGCTAATAGATTTAAGGCAACTCTCAACAAACTTTTGCACATAGCAACAACTGCAAAATTTAAATCTGCTAATTAAGGGAAGAAAATATTTAAGCATGAAATGTGCAGGCAGCTATATTGTTTATTGGTCAAATAACCTGTTGATGTGCCAACACCACTACATACATTTGCCTGTTCCTGCAGTGCCTATTGTATGTCAGTTCTGTAAACCTTGCATAAAACTTTATCACTTTGAATTAACATGAAAATTACATAGTATCATTAAATAATGTTCAAATTTTGTATTGTAATGATCTTTACAAGAGGTAAATGAATTGCCTACTTAGCTTTCCAGAATAAACAAACATACCTAATGGCCAAAATCTCTAGAGAAAAAAAATTACACTTAATAATTGTAAATCTTTGTTTTACTGCCTGGCCAGGTAATAATATTATATTTGATAGCCAAGCCTGCAGCTCATACTTGCAGTTAACTTCTTTAAGTGGACTCGTAACTAGACAGCCAACCAGCCAATCAGATTGCTGATCCAGTTGTGTAAGGTCTGTGTTTTTATGTCCAATAGCCAAATGGACACTAAATTGAAATCCAATCATTGCATACTTGATAAAATTTATGAATTATTTAATACATGACTGAATTTCAACATAGTATCCAGCTGGCATGTGGCACTTACTGTTAAATTGAGACCATCAGTGCAAGTACAAACTAATGTCAGGTATTTGAATGGTAAATGGTATTTACTAATTTCTAGAGAGGTGAATCTTCCCTGCTTACTCTGAGAGTCTGCATAGTGAACAGTTACTACAGTCAGTTTGCTCACAGTGAGCCGTTCCTGAATGCAGGTGCTTGTATGATAAACTAATCGAGTATCTTTCATTCCAAACACTGTTGTGGAACATTTTTCAAATAAATATATAACTCCATTCAACGCCTCCTCTTAAAAGAACAAAAGTACAATCTCTTAAATAAATTTACAGAAAATAAACCATATCTGTTAATGTTCCTTCATTTCAGAATATATTCTCAATTTATTTCATTTGGAAAATTGTTATTACGAGGCCATTTTAAACACTGACTAATATATTTTTTTTCAGTTGTATTCAGGATGTCACTGAATCTAGAGGGTACAAAATATATAAAACATGCCACTGAAAACAGTTTTCTCTAAATTATCAGGAAAACAAACTGTTCTGCTACAGTTATACAGCCTGGTCAGCCACTGTACAGCATACTTCCTGCTTTCATAAATATAACATATATATACATATATCACATATTAAATATATACAAAATAATATGAAGCAGCTGTACATGTTGCATATTAGTCATTTTAATGATAATACTTAAACTGTTATCAAAGCACCATAAAACAGAGCCAAGTATCAATGCATGCTTACTGGAAGACAGTACAGGCAAAGATGGCCTAATAGCACAAAGAAAAACGTCAGCTGATCAATTTAAAATAAAGAATATCTTACTTCTGATAAAGAATCACTGTACTGTTAAACATTGTGATAGCAAAATATATAATGGCATATTTCATACTCGAATGATTACAGACTGTAAATATTTTCTTGATTTTCCGTATTTACTTCAAAAATAATGCAAAAAAAGTTAATCAACAAAGACAATCTCAGCTCACAAAAAATTCCAATTGTTTAATTTCCCAAATATCAAAATTTTAAAAATAAAGAAGGTTTTGAATTAAGTCAGTTAAAAACTTGTCTCAAAGGAAGGCTTGACTGATAGATCCACTCCACTCTGAGCTAATTTGAGGAAATACAACAAAATTCCAGTCTGCAACATGGCATCTTTGGTCTCCATTGAAAGAAGCTCTAGAGGTGACATTGTAGAATCCCTCACAGCTGGTCGTAACAATGTTGGACCAAACACAGTGGCTAGGTTATGAATTGTCATCTTGTTCACTTCATCTTTCTTGCTCACACTAAAACAAATATTTACAAATCAATTATATGTATGCCATAATATAACCTGCACAATAAATCCTACCAAAGTACCAAAAAGATGGAAAAAAACAAATGGTTTATTTGAGGTGGTTTATAGCAGAAGAGTTGAAAACTGGTATCAATTCAAATATGAGTTTTAAAATCTCATGTTAAAGTATTGTATTAAGAACAGGCAATGGAGTAAAAATTATGTCTGATCAAATATGAGAAAAAATATTGATACTTACGTAATCAGGTGTTTAACGAGGAAGAGGATAGTATTGAGGTTAGACTCTGGCAGTGAAGCCAGTAGTCCCAACATACACTTCTGCTTTCCATCTGGGTCAGTTAAATCTGAAGAGAGATGAATTAATATCATTCCTACATTTAGTTGTTAAACGATTAAAATGAACGTTTTTAATACCAAATTTTAAAATAATACAAAGTAACAATGTATACATCGCGGCAAAAACTTGTAAATGCCATTTTGCAGAATAACAATAAAAAATCTTTGAAAGCAAATATGAAAACTTATCATATTTAAATATTAAAAAAACTGTAAATTTGACAAAAAGAAAAACAAATGCAAGTTTCATGACATGCAGGCAACATCTTTTAGCAACTTACCCAGTCCCTCAACAAAACTTGGATAAAGGCGATCAGTGAACACAGCTTCAGGCAGCTCACGGAAGTATAATTTGAGCACACCTGATACTGCGTGGATGTCAAGTTCACTGACCAACTGACTGCCAGCTTTGCTATCTGAAACCAGATATCACTGAGATAATAAAACCTATTTACTCTCATACTATGGCTGAATATATACAGTCACACAATTCAAAAAGATGCACAAACTGAACAGTAATGCAACACAAGCTGGTGTGGAAAAATGACATAGTAAGTTGGAATTTTCAGGGCACGTTATATTCAGAAACATACAATTTTTACAACTATAAGCATTGCCGCTGATGAAAACTGAAACTTACTTCTTTCAAACGCCTTTTTAAGTGTCTGGACATCGGCAGTTGAGGCAGATACTCGGTAAATTCCCATCTCATCAAGACCTAGAACAAACAGGATATCAGTTTAGCATTAACATAAGACACGTTAACCCTGCAAATATGAAGATTTACATTCACTTTAATAAAACTACAATTCCTACAATATTCATCTCAATTCAATTCTAATTTGGTGAAAGTCAGTTATTTTTCAAAAACAAAATAGTAACTGAAACAGATTTACACTTCAATGATGAGGATAAAATTCATTCAGTTGAACTCAAGGAGTTTTACTGTTAACTTAAAGAATGGATTTTAATACAAAAAGCAGGATACCTACAGGCATTGGTGATTTGCAAAAATAAAATGATTCTTTAAAGTTAAAACAAACACAATTCTTTACCTCTTCTCTCTATTTCTCTACAGCATGCTTCTACTATTAGTGGTAAAGGCCTCTTTTCCCTTCTGCAATTTAAATAAAAAAGTATGTATTTTTTTATTTGCTACATTTATATGCCAAGCTGAAATAGGCAATTCCACATTTATAGAATCACTGCACACTGAAAACATCTTAGTTAAGACTATTTGGCATACACTGCAATAGGGACATTGCAACAGTGTGCTCTCCAAATTGGCACCTGATAGAAGACAAGTTTGGTCAGTTAATATTTATGTTTATCTTCAATGATTGTACTAAAAACGTGTAAAGTAGTTGTATTTGGTTAATAGCAAAGTTAAAAGCTCATCAAAAAGAAGATGCAGTAAAGGAATGTGTACTCACTTGCAGGTATCACTAATTCTTACTCCAAACAGCCCTGTTTTGATTCTGGACACCCTTCTCTTGATGGTGTGTTGTGGCGAAGTGTAGCGAATAGAGACAGTTAAAGACAGTTCATTGGTTGAGTTTATGGAGATTGTCTTCTCTTTAAAGTCTCCTCTTATCAACCAGTCCTTGCTTAGCTGAAAAGATAAAATATCTTTAATTTATGCTTATACAGACATATCTCTACAAAAAAAAAAAAAATAAATAAATTAAAAAAAAAAAAAAAAACAGTTTGGTGGAATACATGGTTGTAATAGTTTGTCAGAATGCAATATATGTCAAATAGAAAAACCATAAGTGATACTCAATACATTATTCAATCTAACAAACAATCATCTTACTGTTAATTCACTGAATAAAATCCAGCAATAATCATATGTGATTAACTGTTATGTGTGTATAAGCGCACACACATCTGATAAAGTTTTACAGGAACTGTAAGAATCTATTATCAACCAGATACCAGTATGAGGTTTTTCCTGCATCTAATTATTCAATAAGGCATCTACCTTTGTGCTGATTTAAAACAATAAAAAAATCCTAATATATGATATTGGAGTTTATATTTCTTGTTGCTCTGTATAAGAGTAGGCAATTTTTTTTCTATTTTGAGGTGAGATAGCAATCGGTATGGAGTGTAACTTCATCCCTGAACAAAATTTTATCATGGAAATTGGTTGACAACAAGTGTATGGGAGTCAATCCTGTGCCACCCTTTTTGTTTAAATGTTTTTGTTATGGAGTTATGAACCCCTTATTACAGACTTTCATTAAACAGGCCTAATTTTGCTTTATCAACGATAAAATCTGAACTAATCCCAATTATTATGTCACCCCTAAGATGACACGAGTGTAAATGCTTATCAATTTACTTACTGGACACTGAAGATTTGTCTTTTATCCAAAAGAATGTATGTAAGGAAGTTAATAAGGAGTTTTTGCAAATGCTTACAGTATCCTTCATACACAAAATGAAAAGATATGTCCACTTACTTCCAATGCACTCTTGCCCAGTAGCTCATCCTCTTGATCTACCTGTCTGTAGCACATGATTCGCAACGTGTGAGAGCCCTCCAAATCTATCTCAAATGTCTGGAAAACAACTTTCTAAGATGATATTTCTAGTTCAGACATTGACCCACAAAGGTCAACAATAAGTGTGGAAAAATATACATGTGTCACGTGATAATCCACTCAAGTTAGGAAAAAACTTAAATCGCATTCACAACGAGTTGAGCCAGGCTTTACAAATCCTGGGGACTAAATATGGCAGACGTACATGAAAGAAAAACCGCCTAATCTTTTAATAGTCTCTCTGCCTCTCACACGCCTCCCCATGTGTTGTCCCAATGGAGCCGAGATTTAATGACTGTCCCCCCGCAGGGACGACATGTGGGGAGGCGTGTTAGAGGCGGAGAGACTGTTAAAAGATTAGGCGGTTTTTCTTTATGTACGATNAGTATCCTTCATACACAAAATGAAAAGATATGTCCACTTACTTCCAATGCACTCTTGCCCAGTAGCTCATCCTCTTGATCTACCTGTCTGTAGCACATGATTCGCAACGTGTGAGAGCCCTCCAAATCTATCTCAAATGTCTGGAAAACAACTTTCTAAGATGATATTTCTAGTTCAGACATTGACCCACAAAGGTCAACAATAAGTGTGGAAAAATATACATGTGTCACGTGATAATCCACTCAAGTTAGGAAAAAACTTAAATCGCATTCACAACGAGTTGAGCCAGGCTTTACAAATCCTGGGGACTAAATATGGCAGACGTACATGAAAGAAAAACCGCCTAATCTTTTAATAGTCTCTCTGCCTCTCACACGCCTCCCCATGTGTTGTCCCAATGGAGCCGAGATTTAATGACTGTCCCCCCGCAGGGACGACATGTGGGGAGGCGTGTTAGAGGCGGAGAGACTGTTAAAAGATTAGGCGGTTTTTCTTTAATGTACGATCGCCATATTTAGTCCCCAGGATTTGTAAAGCTTGACTCAACTCATTGTGAATGCGATCTTAGTAATTATCATAAATAATTTATATCTTTCTAGAAATGCAGTTCAGAATTTTGGCAAAAGTCAACAAATGTGACATGTTTGTAAAATTTGTGTACATAGTTTAGAACAGCAATTTTAAAATAAAAACTTACCTGATTCCACTCAGGCTCCATGGAGCTGTTGCAAGTGTTAGTTTTAGCGATGGGATAAAAGTGGCCAAAAGTATCGACCTCCATTGAACAGAATGTGTCTGAAATGGCAAAATTAACTTTATTTTAACAGAGTAATAGCAGGACTGACATGTGCATTTTCAAAATCATATAACCTGTCTCAAATGAAACTTAAATAAATCAAAATGGAATGACGGATTGCATTGCACCATTCATACAACACAATTTATATTTAACCTAAATGTTAACTCCAGTCAAGATTTTTTGTAAAGACATAAAAAATAGAATGCTTTGTTCCAAGTAGGAGCCAAAGCAGGCATGAAATCATACCTGTGCCTGGAATCAAGCATCAGTGATTAATTTGCATTTTAATACAATAACTGTTTGTTGAATTCCAGTTTAATACAAGAACCATTGTACACCTACCACTTAGCCCATGTAGTCCCTGAAGCCTGTGAATTGTTACTGTCAGGCTTCCACTTATGACTTCATCTTCCATATCTGAAGAAAGAATTCAAAACAAACAAAATGAAACTATTTATATGGACTTGATTATTTTATACAAGTTTCTCATGTTCACTGAGGTTAATCATAACTATAAAAAACAAAAAATTGAAGATACAGAAACATACCTTCTTGCAACATAGCCTGACTTGCATTATTCAACTTGGGAAGCTGCAATGCAAGAAAAATACTGACATTACAAATCTGAAATAGTTTTAAATGCCATTAATTTGATAAGGAAATCTATGCACCTGGAGGAACTAAAAGGTCTTAGAGATTGTATGGGTATTGATAATAAACTATCAAAACCTAGAAAATATTTTTAATTAGAGCTATTTTTTCTTATTACAGGAAAAACCATCTGAAAATTTTGACATAAAAAGGTTGGCATGAGTTTTTAATTAAATCATAAAACGTAACACCTTAACTGCTACTTCTTACCTGTCTTGTTGATTCTAACAAAGCCTGTATGTTGTTTTCACTAAGGTCTAATGTCACAATACCTAAAATACATAAAAGTAAGTAATTCACAGTTCTAGCTACTGTTCCTTGGGACAGCAGACTAAAAGAAATTTTTAAGTAAGTAATTTTTAAGAAATTCCTAATGAATTTTTGTCCAATGCTATGGGTGATAATTTTTCTGGAGAAAATGGGAAACGACAGATTGGTTTTCACCAAACCGTTAATTATTTTGTGAAAAAAGTTTTTCCCTTAAAAGGCCAATGTTCCAAGGGCATTTTATCAGAATAGCATATTTCTAGCTGGATCTGAAATTTTAAGATGATAAAATGTAATTTGTACACAAGGTCTGAATCTCATTTACTACTAGTTACTGAGCAATACCTCTGGTATACTGGTAGATTAACCAGAATGGCTCATTACCTGCTTTGGCTTTATGGCACAGAATGGCTTCCTTCCACTCATCTCTCTCATAATCAGAAGACATTAGGAATGTGTAGGTCTTTTTCTTGTGCTGGAGACACAATGGTAATGTGGGTGCCGCAAGGACCAAGGCAGCTTCCTAGGAAAATGCCAAAAATCTGACTGAACTTAGGTGCTTTTACTTTAGTAGCCTTTTTAATGTGAGAACATAGTTTAAAATTTATGTAACGGTTAATCTTAAGGCAAAAAATATAATCAACAAATATACAGAAAATATTTGTGAATTTAAAACACTGCAGTCTCTTCTGAATTATTTTGCCACAATTCTTACCTGCTCGGCAAGCTTTTTCTTGAGTTTCTCGACTTGTCTTATATTTCCTCTGAAAGACCAACTTCTTTGTGCCTGAAAGAAACAAATCAATTGCCATTAACAAATCAATTGTTATTAAACATACATTCTTTAGCCATTATTTTCCCCTCTGCGACACATTTTTGCTTTCATGTTATTAAACTTACATTCTTTAGCCATTATTTTCCCCTCCGCAACACGTTTTTGCATTCATGTCACTTTGGTCATTTCTATCCCTAAATATTTTTTCATAATGTAGACACTGTACATTTATTTCTTTTTCATGGAATATTGAGAAACACAGGGGAAATTATGTCATGAAGTTTTCCTTTTACCTTATTACAATCACTTTGTTTCATTTATGTAGGACTTTTACTTGGTTGTGTACCATGGTTATGCCTGACCCCAAGTTTCAGCAATTTTAGTTATCAGGAAGACTCAACATTTAACTAAACTCTGAATTTTTTTTCCATAAAGAATTCTTATTCTTCCATTGAAGAGGAACAAAAACAAAGTCAATTCAGCATAACAAAGGAAACTGCAACCTGGTTTGTATTGTGCAAATAAGTCAGATGACGTAGTCAGGAGATTTTTACAGCAGTTACATGCTGCTGTTATCACCTTTTGATTGCCTCTTTATTGCCTGACAAATATCATATCCACTTATTCCAAATTTAATTACATTTACTTCATGTCACACTGAGTATTAAGTCTACAGGCACCAAGGTGAACAAAGCACTTGAGGCATTGTCTTTAACTAACACAACAAAGGCAAAACATATATAATACAATTTGAATAAATAAAAGTAATCAAAGCTTTAATCAGTCATGGGTCACACACTTCTATTGATGACTGAAAGACAATATTTCTACATATTTAGGTCAGGCTAAATTCAATTTTGGTACCACGATTTTATTATTTTATTACATCCACATTATGTGGACCACATATGGGCCATAGTCCTTAAATAGGGACATTCCAGTAATAAGGAAACCATAACTCACATCTTTCTCTAAAGAACCCCTTTTAATTTCCTTCCTGAGATCTTTCTTCAGGCCTTTCACTTTGTCTTTCATCATTTCCACAGATTTGTTGTCATGTGATTGCTTTTCAGCTAAAATGAAATTAAACAAAATTAAGAAATCAATTAAACAATTTCTTGGCTAAAAAACAAAGCACTTTCTAAATGGTTATTTTATTTGAATATAGAAATATTTCTTATCTGTTATTAAATTAAATTCTTGTTTATATCTTTAGCACAGAATATTTTTAAACAGTTTACCCTCCCATGATTTTTATTAATCAGTACTAATATCTCTTACCTTCATCCATCTTCATTGCTAGTTTGAGCTCAGATAGAGGGATAAACCACTTTGGTTCAAAGTGATAACGACTCCTGAAATGTACAAGACCTTCTATCAGCTTTGGAAATTTATCATTTTAAAATTGTGTTCTCTTTTCTTTACAGTTCATTCCAATTCTTTTATCAAAAGAAAAATGCAAATACTTGTGCTAAATAATTTTATTTGCCATGCATTAATATCAAAAGAATTTAGACTCGTTGTATATTGACCTTTATATCAAATAATAACATGGCAACTGACAAAATGAACCTAGGTTCTATTGGAATACTTATGGTGTTACAATGTCTCCTATTCAGAGGTTACTTTTTTGCTGAACAATACAACATGATCTTATATATATATATATGACTAACTTACCTGGCTCCGAGCTTCTGTTTGGCACACACAAGAACATCATTAAACAGCATTAGATGTCTCATTTTTCTGTCATTGTGAACTTTTTCCACAACAAGCCCATTTTTCACCAGGAATCTTTGGTTCTCCATCTTATCTTTTTCATTCTCCATGGGGTCCTCATTTTCCAAGAAATATTGTGTAAGCTTCAAAGCTTTCTGTAGGATCATCAAATCAGGATGGGAAGGCGGCGTACAGTGGATTAGGTCCTGGTAAAAAATCACAGATATAAAATATCTTCTTACACTACAAATGTTTCTATTAACACTTTGTGAAATATACATTATTTGTTAAGAGATAAACATGTTATCTAAAATCATATCATAATGTACGATACACCCATAAATCCATTTATCTACCAAAGCATCCAGACATGGTGACATCACTTAAACACTTAATTGATTTTCATCAGTCAAAGCTTTGTTTATATTGTCACCATTCTACCTCATAAATAGTGATATTAGTATGTCAGCATGCTGCTAGGATGCAGAGTAGCCTGCATATATATAAATATACATACATGTAGCACCAGTGTGTTTCTCTGGAGTCTATTCACTGGTTTGAATAGCAAGTCTCCAAGGGATACTTTTTCTTTCTGTTGTTTAGTTTTAATTAGCTGGAAAAATAGTATCAGATAAAGTAGATTTGAAAATAGTGTCTAATCACACAGGATTGCATATTCCTGATCAATGCAAATAGTTTACATAAAATGATTACTTCATACAAAAAGGAAGCAATAAACTGTAAAATTTGTATCTAGAAAAAAGTACCTTTCATCAATTAATCTCCAAACTTCTTGTTAACTATAAAAAAAGCATATTCTCATGCCTCACCTTAGCCAGTTCTCCAAACTGCACATTTTCCTGGCAGCACCTGTTCAGAGTGGAGACAGCTTTCTGGTAGTTCTGGACATAATGTCCAGTGATGGGGAGATAAGTGGCCTAAAAAACAAGAGCATTCAGAAATTATGTCCTTAATTATTGAAACTCAGGCCAGTATGCAGAATGCCTTCTTATCACCACTTATATTCTAACTTGTGTAATAGAAACAGGTGTAATGAGAACTTTGTCACTTGAATTTTAACTTTCACCTGGTATCTTAACTTCCAAGAACAGGGTTCAAAAACATACTGTGATCTTGACTTAAATTCTACATACAAATTTATAATGTAAAACTAGAATTCACCAACTGAAACATAATGACTAATTGACCAAACAATGACCAAGAAGTCAGTACAATCCATGAACCATCAAACCTCAAACTTACCGCCTCCTTAAAAATATCCCCAACACATGAGTCTGGTGTCCATGTTTCAACCACAGGTTTCAGTTGGTTCACAAAATCCTGATGTGTTTTAAGTATTTCAGGTAGGTTTTGAAAAATGGCATTGATGTCTTCTAGAGAAATAACTGGTTGGGATGATTTTGCAGCCATTGTCAAGCTCTTCATATACTGAAGAGAAGAAAAGAAAAAAGCTCATTATAAAAACAAACCCTTCACTTATGAGACACAGCCATGAAAAAAATCTATTTAAAATATATTGCAGTATATAGAGGAGTGAAATGTACAAATTTGGGTCCACATTTGTCCAAAGATCTGTTTGTGGTACACACTTAAGCAGGACAGCTTGTTTCTGTTCATCAAGTTGTGTGAAACTGATCCACATATATCATTTACATCTTCTTTATTTCAATAAAGAACTGAAGAACACAAGCCATGATGATCTCCTTTGGTGTGTTCAAATTAAGTTTATTTACCTGCACCAGAACTTCCAGACATTCCACATACTCTGTCTCACTGTCCAATATCCCCGTCACTACCCATTTTCTGATCCTCTGTTTCTCATGGTCTGCTGGAGAATTTATCTCAAACTAAAACATAACAAATTCTCCAATTAAAATGTTAAATCATTGCAGAAAGTTATATATTTCCTCTATTTTTGTTAATATGCCTGGTATTTATAGAATTCTCAGTGACTTCATTAGTATATTTTTTTAAATTCACAAAATAACTGCCAAATGTTGTTTTCCTCTGTCTAACACCAAATTTACTTGATGTAGATTTATCTGTCCAGTGTTCATACCAAAAAATGTTATTTCAAATTTTTGGGGTTTTTACAAATGACTTGATGACTAGAGCCTTATGATTCTATTTCCTGTTTTAAAAAGTAAAAAAAATCAGATTGGCAAAATCAGTGAATAAGGAAGAAAACTCTCATGATAGTCTGTACTTTTTTCAAATTTTGTTATAAGGGCAGTGTTATATTATTTAATTAATTGGCATTGTATTTCTTAACTTCATTGAAAAAATATTCTCTACATTAATTGGGTGATGTTACAGCTCTCAACACAAAATTAAGTGTAGGAAAAACTTACAATTTGAGCAAAATGTATTAAAAAATCTGCAACAGTAAAAATGCACTGTTTTGCAGCAAAAGTCTCAAAAATTCTGTCAGATGACTAATAAATTTCAAACTCTTGCTTTAGTATTAATGTAGGACTGGCCATTTTACAAACTTGTCACTATATTTTTAGTCACTCTACAGCACCATCATAATGACCCATCACCTCCTAGGGAGAGCAGTTTTCAATTATGAAGCTGTCCTTACTTTCAAATTCAAAGCCAAGGTATTAGAAGTAAGAGTCGCAGATAAATAAGCTTGATAAGCATTCTATGTTGCATAGCTAATAGCGATACAGGTAGCTAATTAATATAAAGCAATTATGCCATGATCATGAAGAAAACAGAAGCCCCAGCTTTGTCTGCCTGGATACTTGCCAGGTGAAAATCTCTCAAGTATGCAGCAACTGCTGGTGCCCAACAAACTGGTCAGAAATTTATCTCACAGTTTCTTAAAACAATAAGGTTCTGTTTGTTGTTGTAAATTTGGATTTACACATACTTGTGAGAGTCTCCTTTTACAAGTAAAAAACAAGCGGGAAGCAGTTAGAAATGAGGAAGTGCTGATATAAGCAGGAATTGAAAACAACATGAGCTATGTGTTATATAAATATAAACATAATATTTATGTAGAATGTATTAAAATGAGGTTATGCACATATCTTTTTAGACACTTCTATAAAGCTTTTAAATGTGTACATGAAAGGGTGAATTTGCTTTAATATATAACTAAGTGTTTTGTTACTTGCAGGTTTTCTAGGTTACTAGGTTTTCAAAAGTTGTTTTTGTATGTCTACATTATAACACATCTCACAGGAAAAAAAGCTGGAAAAACAGCCAGAAATGCAAGTCACACTCTACATTTAAGAACCTCTATGTGATATCCATACTGGCTTAGGAGGGAGCAAGCCAAGCAAAACAAGCAGTTTACATATTTAATAACATCATTTTTGCTTATGGTTACATTAACACTCATCAATATAATATAAAAATATAAATAGAAATGTATAGTACTCATGATTTTGTACGATGACACAAACAAACATATGCTAGCAGAGATAAAAGCAATTAGGCCATGAACTAAAAAATAGTTGTTTCTCAGAATGACCCTATGCTATCTGGATATTAATTTAGACTTTCAACTCACATAAAGGTTTTAAAAAGTAGGGAAAAAATAACACACCAAATATGACAAAACAAAAACATAACATTCCAAAACAATAACAAACATGCACTCTTTATGGAGTTGATTTCCGAAAATGTGAGAGACAACTATTTCCTGTTTCAAAGCCTTACCACAGACGCCCGTGGACGGTTGGTTTTGGCAAATGATTCATTGGGAGACTGCGGCAAAGTATCAGAGATAGAGCGTCGCACAGGGGATTTGTCAGGTACTGCAGGTGATGCTGTAGATGGCAGCGGATGATTAAAACCTGACGGTTTCAACGGCTTCCTATTGCCGTATGCTATGTGGGTTAACACATGGTGACCCGTTCTTCTTTTGCCCACCTCATAAGGAGAGTTATCAGAGTCCACTGACAGACAGGCATCATCTGAGTCCAGTCATGGAAATATAAATGAGACACACATAGAAATAAGTATGTTCTAAATATACATAAAAGATGAGGATTTAGTAGCCACCATGGTGTGTGTGTATGTGTGTTTGATTGTGTGTGTGCGTGCACATGCATTTGCACATTTTCAGGTGTTTTTTCCTAGAAATGCAAAACCCTCACATCACAAGAAGTGTTTAGTAGGATATGGGAGACTTTCAATCAAAATGAAACTTGTATGGACATCAAGGTATGTGTGTTTGATTGTGTGTGTGCGCGCACATGCATTTGCACATTTTCAGGTGTTTTTTCCTAGAAATGCAAAACCCTCACGTCACAAGAAGTGTTTAGTAGGATATGGGAGACTTTCAATCAAAATGAAACTTGTATGGACATCAAGGTTGATGCATTGTTAATTAATGTGTTAATGTGCAACTTAAAGGGATAACAAAATAATAAATTGCATTTTACTAAAACAGTAGTTATTGCAATTATTCAGGAATATGTGCATGTCATAAGACCATGTGGACCTTCATAAATGGCTATATCTCTGCAGTAATCTCCTAAGAGATTATTACAAAAAAAAAAAAAAAAGCCATGCCACACTTGGAATGTCCGAATGGATTCATTAATTGTATGGAACAATTGTCATTTGCCCCAGGAAAATCCGTTTTTTTTTTTTTTTTTTTTTTTTTGACAAAATGTTTAGCTGTTATCCCTTAAAAGAAAGTTTCTTCTTGTTTAAAAACATCTTCACAAAAATATTTTTACTAGTTTATCAGAATATATCATACTAAATGATAAATCAATATCTTGGCAATATATTTTTAATAACTTAAACAACATTAATTGCAATAGTTATTTTAACCTTAGCAGGGACACTTACAGTGTTATAAAAGAAATGTAATAAGACTGCCAACTAAACCTTATGATTCTAAATGTACACCAGATACAAAACACACGAATCTATGTCAAGACCTGGGATAATGACACAGCACGCAGAAATATGCACAATAATTCCTTCGTGCAACACAAAACTCATTTCACCTGACCTACCAGTTTATATAATGTAAATGTTGATGCTATTGATACTCTATCTATTCTTTGTGTGACACAGTATACTGGGATGTGATACTGTGGAATGTCATGCCTAAAGTTTATAACTGTATAGATAGAAACATCTGTGATTTGAACGCAACATACAGTTGCCCAAATATCATTTGTCAGAACGACAACTAAATAATAATAATAATAAATTTATTTTAAATTTAATTTAAATTCTAAAATACATAAAATATTCAATAGACTTAACAATATACATTAGGTAAGTATATAGCACTAACATTTGTATATCAATCTCAAAAAGTAGCAAATAATGTTAATTTTATTATAATCTTCAGTGTATGTGTGTGTGTGTGGGGGGGGGGGTATTCATAATTTTTCAAGTAGTGTTTTTAACCCTCTTAAATTATAACACACAGCTTACAATGAACAGAAATTTAAATGATAAAAAACATTTTAAGTTTATTTTACTCTACAAGCAGGATTTAACTTCCAAGGTTGTTTGCATCAAGAGAAACAGAACAGGTATTGGATAATATATCCAGTTCATCCAGTACCAGGTGCAAAGTCTACATTTGACTATCTAATTAGGTGGCAAGGTGTTTCTGGTCACATCCTTTTCCCTCATAATACTTGTGTGTGTGGTTCCAAGAAAACACAGATCTCTATATATGCGTACATGTATATCATCAGATATCTCATCTGTACTCTTCATTTGAAATCACACCTCTATTTACTGTAGACTGATCAAGCAGGTGCAGTAAACACACACAAATGTAGGTATAGGACAGGGTTAGGTCACCACTTGACAAACAAGGTAGCTTGTAGAGTTATAGCTACGTACTTCTCTTTTATGACTTTTGTAGCATTCACATATCAGGGACGAATCTTTAACCTGGTTTGCATGCATACACTGGTTTTAACTTCAAGGACAAAAGATAAGAGACCGTAGGTTACATCACCACCATACCCATGTAAATATATGCCTTGTTTTTAGGTGGAGCTGAGACATGCATTCTAGTTGGTAAATAAGTCAACAATAAAAATGGCTGTAGTAATCATGTTATAATTCTTAACTAGCTTCGTGTGACTAATTGCAAAGCATTGTATAGCCAAAGAACACATCTGAAAGCATCTAAAAATATCCTTCTCATTCTCACAATATTCTTTCATCTAGATTGAATTACAAATTCATAAACTTGAAAGCCACCACTAGTTTTCAATCTTTAACTGGTCACATGATAAATTCATTCCTTCTGCAGACTTCCTTCTTGAATTCTTTAAACAGAAAATGAATCCCAAAGAAATGAATGGTTTCTTTACTTTTCAGACATCCATACAGACATTATTACATGATTATAATTTTTTTAACCATGATGTCCTGAAGGTACAACTCTCTTTATATGTCTCAAAAGAAACACACTAATGATATAAGGGTTTTATCAGCTACTAC
>NW_019775401.1:232298-250531 GCF_001039355.2 Lingula anatina | reverse complement strand
AAAAAAAAAAAAAAAAAAAAAAAAAAAAAAAAAAAATAAAGGTTATGCCACAAAAATTATCAACATCACTAAAGCTATAATTGCTTCTTGCTATAATCAAAACTGTCAATTCATTTTGGTGACTTTTTTTATCAATCACTAAAATTATATCAATCTTTATCACCATGAGCACATTTTCTTTCGACTATCATTTGATGTGTATTGGATATATCATCAGTGTGATCATACCACATACTAAAAACTTTTTCAAAAGAGTGTCTATGTATTAAGTATTTTGCCTGCAATAAACCATGTTGTGGCAGAGTGAGTCAGAGAAACCACAAAATTTTCCCTTTTGGATCCTTAAAATTACCACAAAATGAACATTTACATAAAAATATAATATAAATATGACTTATTTTGCATGATAAGGAAGATTAATTTTAATGCCTTGCAGCATTCCTAGAAAGGGGAACTTTATTACATTTTACAGAGGCTGATAAACTGGAAAAGTCACTGGAAAAATGCCTACAAAGTATATATTTTTCTATGGATAAAAATACCGTGAACAATGATATTTCCAGTGTGATGAGTACACAGGTTGACTCATGTTGGCACATCCTCTGTTTATCGCATCTGATTTGGCAACTTTCACTCTCATCTAATGTCTAATTCTGTTTCAAATTAAAGCACTCTTAGTTTAAGAGTTTTGACGGTAACTTTCCTCTGTCCATCACTTTTCTTCATAGTTTCAGTTATTTAGCAAAAACATCCTGATTCTGAAACTTAAAGTGAGTTAGAGGAAACCTTCAACTTAAGCCTGGTCATAAAACTATCTCTTCAAAGGCCTTACAGTTTCAATAACTAGAAGATGGAGATCACTTGAAGATGGAGAAACCTTTTTTTTTTAAGATAAAAAGCATTTAATTATATAAAACATGTGCAAACCCATATTGTGTGAAAATGAAGCATTTGGTTGGAAAATGGGCAATGATCAAATTACTGCTGCAGGTCACAGGGTATATGGAGCAAATGGAAGAAAATGACTTTAAGAATGTAAGAAAAAGAAATGTAAAAGCAAATGGTTACTAGTACTTTGAAATAATAATGTACAGTTAATATAAATATATTGGTAGTTTGCCTAATGAAATAATAATAAGTTCAGAATCAAACAGCACAAGCCCCTGTTTGCCATAGAGCCAAAATAGAGATATAGAGGGATATGGTAACCTAGAAGCATATGACTTGGCACTAATCAGACAGCACATGACCCCAACTAAACTGGACATTCTAAATGCCTTATCTATCATCTGATAATCAATATTTACTACAAGGTCCTACAAACTATAATAATACTAATTCTAAAAAATACAATTAAATTATTTTTAAATGTACTTCATCTGGCACTAAATATTATAACCTTCCAAGAATATGTTAGAAATACCCTGTGTAGTGTCTAACAATACCATAAATCCCACGAAGTATACACTTTCCACACACAGTCACTATCTATGAATCAAGATATTTTTATCTGATACCATAACATATCAAGCCTAGACTTCATTTAATCACCATTTTATTCAACCATCAATCATTTTGTTTTGTTTATAAACTATCTATCCCATTCCCATGATAAATATCCGAGTTACTTGTGCTAAAGGCAACTAGAGCACATATATCCTTTTGCCTGAAAATTCTTTCTGGACATCCCTGATAATTAATTAATGTCCTGTTTTAGGTATGTGACATCTAGCTATGGACCATCCTGTCCAGATTACAGGTGTGTCAGTAGAAGAGGGAATTTTCTATGAAAGGATGTATCCTTTTAGACAAAAGTTCCCCTTGCAGTGACACACCCGCAGTTTATATCATGTGCATAGGGAAATGTTTCATTGTGTGATTAAGCACATTAATTAGGAACATTCATATCTCTGTATATTTTATCTCACATCTTTATACAATCTTAGACTCCGTTCACATGAAAAGTCAATTTTCTAAAAATCTATTTTCTATTTGCGGTATCTTATGATCACTCCGAGGGCAGCCGAGAATTAATTACAGCTTTGGAAGTAACTGGCTCGCGCTGCCAGTAATTACGCCGCGGGATACTCAGGGGCCAGGGCACAGACCGTGATCATAAGATACCGCGAATAGAAAATAGATTTTTAGAAAATAGACTTTCCATGTGAACGAAGCCTTATATCTACTCTCTTACTGCAGCCAGAACTTTATTCTTGGTTTCAAAACATGCATATCTGGTAATTTGTAATATGACTAGTGTCTCTTTGCAGCTGAATATTTTCGCATTTTATTTGGAAGAATTGGGATAAAATAGCAGCAATTTCTTCTGGATAATGACCCAAATAAAAGATGTGTTTATTTCTCTTTGATTTCTTCCTGTTTCATATCAGACCAAGTGTTTCAAAAGCGGCCCTAAAATCTCTCTTCCTGAGTTACCTCAGATAACATCCATTGAGGTCAACTTTGTTTTTATTAATTTTCTATGTATTTAAAAAAATATCATAAAGGGGGATTATATAAGACCACTTAAGTAGCTATCACATGCACAAAATTCATAAATAAATTTCTTCTGTTACTTCTTTAGCCTCAGAAAGTATTTAATTAAAATACAAAATGCAACATCGATTCATACCCCTTCTGTACACTTCCCTTTCTGATACAATAAGTTTTAATCAGGTGACAAATTTGAGTGGAAAGCTAAGTGAGAAGATACTTTAAAGTTATAAGCACTGAAGCCAACTTTCCAGTTATGACTCATACCAAAGTAATGTCCTTAATCAGGAGTCTCTTCTGTAGTGGTATAAAAATTTTGCATGTGGCTTTGATTGTATAGAGCTACCTACGTTCTCACAATGTTTTCTGAATGCAGACCTGTGGCTTCAGACTTCCCTGTCTCTACCTGGACTACCTAAACCAATTTATAACGTTAATAAAATGACTGGATACTCAAAGTTTGCACAAAATGAATTTAACGAACCCTATGAGGCACTACCTATTAAATTAAATGGCTTCATGAATCCTCTTCAAAGGATTGTTCATGTGTTTTTATTGTGTTATAAGTCATTATTATCTATGAATATATGCTGTATATACTAAAATATCCCTTTGAAATAATGACAGTTATACTCCTGTCTATAATTAACTTTTCATGCAAAGAATGCATGAATTTCAGTACTAGTAGTCACTTGGTTTACAGCAAGTGATGATAAAAGTGGTCTAAATCAAGTATTTAAAGGAAATTTCCAAGTTTGGAAGATGACAGAATGATGGTTATTAAGAACTAGCAAAACTGTTTGGACTTTAATAATATCATGCACAAGGACATTCTGATTGAAAATAAAATTTAGAATTTGATTGATTAACACCAATACTAATTAACATACACGTATTAGTAAGAGTTTTTTGTTGAAATACACTAAGTCAAGCACATCATGCATCCTGCCTATATCAATCTAACACACAGTGGAAAATACATTTACTAGTATATTTAGTTCTAAATCTGCTGTTCAAAATGACTTACACTGTAGACACCAAATCCCCTGCCATGATATATTTTATGACATTGCACAAATTGCCCTTGAGACAGGTGGTGCTTGGTTTACAAATAGACTTATAAGTACATGAAACAATGGTTTACAATAGGAATGAGTGGGAAATTGAAGAACTGGTACACTGGAAACACATGGGAATGATCATATCAAAATTTTTGGGCAACTAAGAACCTTTTCACATCCACTTATTCAGCTGAGTTTCCACTTCTTCAAATGACTCCATATATTTTGTCAGAAAAATGCAGTCTGAGGTGATTAATTATATGAAAACAATGCCACCTGACCCTTTGGGATAAAAACAATTGTTGTATTTGTAGAATGTTCTTATTAATTCACTCAATTATGTACTAGTATACTGTATTTATATACCTTCACATGAAATGAAGAAATTTATGAGGATGTGCTTTGGAGAAGAGCTTCAGGTGTCCATTAAGGGAAAATCATTACTGGTGGGCCTGTTCTCCTTTGTATTTGTCACTTGTTATGATTTCAATATCAGTAAATATTACATTTTCATTTCCTTGTAAAATTTGCTTTTTTTTTTCTTTTTAGAGGTAACCGAATCAAACTGACCTTTTTATTTCAAAATGACAAACTTACTTTTATAATACATGGATGATAAACAAAATTTGAATGTTAAAAAAAGAATTAAATACAAACAGGCTATGATTTTAACAAGTAAGTGAAAGCACTTGCCTGAGTTTCTTGCCTGACCAGCGGCATGTTCTGGAGTTGGTGACATCCCTCTGCTGCTCCCTCCATCTGAGACATCTTCTGTATGGAGGAGGTGATCCCCACTTGCTATACTACTGCTCGTCTCATCTGATGAACCTGTACTCTCCCGACGCAGCAGGGCTTGGCGCAGCTCGGTGATGTTAAGATAGTAAGGTTCCTCCTCTTCATCTTCTGATATCCCATCTTCATTTACTGGCACTGCTTCACTGTAGATTCCTTCATCAGACAGTGTTCTTGTTCTAGTTGCCATCGAATCTATGTCTGTGTTTTCATATGGAGTCCTGAATTGTGTCTTTTCTTCTTTCATTCCAAACTTAGTCCCTCTACCAGGCAAATCTGGGATATAGTTATTTTGTTCACTTAGTTCACTCTCCGTCCTCTCTCGTCGATGTTGGTATTTCTTCTCTGTAAAATGGGTCTTCAAATCAAGGGTTCCTCCCTCTTTTGTGATGTTAATATCAGCCTCCACTGCACCTAAGGTCAAGTGTTTAATAACATCAATGCTATTATCCTTGTTTACAGGTGAAGCCCCAGCTTTATAGTCAAATCTACCTGTCCGGGATCCTGTATTGTCTATTGACTGTGACGTATAGGGTAATGGCTTGTTTTGGTCTGTATCACACCTTAAATCTGGTGACAGGGGACTTCTGTTTCCTCTTACATGCCTGTGACTATCTGGGTCAAACAAATTATGTTCATCCGAGGTATCAAATTCGCTATCATCTGGTCTGATCTCAAACTCGCCTGGGTACCGCCAGTCTTTGAAACTAAGACTTTTCCGTGGTAGTGGCACAGGGGGCTTCTTTTTAGATTTCACGCGCTTTATAAAATCTTCTTGAGTTTCATCTCCATGTGGGGAGAATCCCATACTACTGTCTGCTGAATCTGATGTGACCGAAGAAATCGACTTGCTGGAGTCACTGTAATTTCTTGCACCAGGCAACCCAGTATCCATGTTGTTATCACTGGTTTTCATGTCTTCCTTAGGTTTATCCTCTTCATCTGGAAGATGGATTTCCTCGTACTGATGATAGCGTCTAATTCTCCCCTTCACCTCAGCAATTGGCCTGCGTGTCGAACCAAAGTCTGACTCACTATGCTCACCGAACTTATTCATGACTGAGGGCCTTGTTACAAGATCGTTCTTACTGACCTTCTCAAGTGAGCGCTCTAGATACTCCACAAGAAAAGTCTCCTTTGAAAGCTCCAGTTGCAACTCGAGTAACCGTTCTTTTCTATTCTGTAGTTCGACTTTGATGTCAAGTTTCTGTTTAGCACTGTCTATCCCAACCCGTTTTCTACTCGCGCCATCATGTTGACTCACGAGGCACTGCAGTTTGGGCGCTTCGTAATCCGGGAACTTTTCATTCCACTCGTATAAAAAGTCCTTTTCAAGATCCATAATGAAATGTTATCACTTTCTCTTCAATCACCGATAAGAACACAACATGTTTAAAGTGAAAGGAGGTTACTACTGATCACCAGGCACATTCACTTCCTCGAATAATATAAGAGATATGACGTCATGAGTTCCTGTCACGTGACTTGCGGAATTCCCTTCCGGAACAACTTCATGGGAAAGCTGCAACTGGCACGGATTGCATCTAATTTAGAAGAGCAAAAATTTTAGGGTGTACACCAGGTTACACATGTATACGGAACGGTGCATCCTGCAAAAATCCCTTACAAAATTAGAAAATAGGCCCTAGCTACATGTACCAGTGATTGAAACTATTAGTTACTTTTAAAGCAACAGTTAATTATTCGTTAACATTCATTATTAAGACCTTTTTTATACCATTATACGTTTATTTTAAGATAAAATACAAGTTCGATTCATAGATATTTATTTGTGCTCTTGTTAATATCGAAGGTAACGTGTAGAAACCTCAATATACCTACCTAATTTGAGCCGCTAATTCAGCATAGACTCTGAAAATCAATTTAATCTTGGACATAATAATATTATGTCCAAGATTTAATAAAATAAAAATGTGTAAATTACATTTCATAGCGTTTACATGGAATACTAACTGGATTTAAGTATAGATTGCCAACATGTCCCGGCCCATATTTGAAAAATAATAATGTTACACGTGTAGCTAAGTGCTTGACGCTTGTTCTTTAAATGGTTTTGTTGCTCTACCTCCTTCCCAATTGAATCTATAAGGTTAACTAGCCCCAGTGTGACGAAACTGAGGGTCCGTGTAACAGAGAGTCCACCCTCCATTTTATCATACAGGTTAGGATTGTGCAAATTAATGGGGACAGAATTCTCTATCATAGGGCACTCTGTCACGTCACACAGTTCTAGCTGTAAAGCCTAGCTAGCTACCGTTCTCTCTTCTTAAAACGTCTTTTTGCCATAAGCTATTTCTTGCAAAAATTATAATTTTGTATGCTAGCACTTGCTAAGCACCTGGATATCTATAAATCAGATTTAAAAATGATCAAAAAGTATATCCTTATATGACTTCTATTTTTTCGCAATAAGATTTAGATAACTTTTCCTGTTTAAACCATAAAGGTTGAACACCTTTACAATTACATAGATTCACTCTCCTTTTCTCGATATAAACATTAATTAAGAGTGCATGTAGACTACCTCTACACACAGTCGAACATTCTTAACACCCAAACCCAATATAGAGGTGCAATTGATGTCACAAGCATGTTATTAAAATATTTACTGCACAGATTGCTAACTGTGTTTGATTATTTTAGGGTCCCACATGAAGAAGCATGTATAAAAGTTTCACTCTCCTGGAACCATGAATAATTAAAAATAATTCATCGTTTAACCCCAAAAAGGAACATACGTTACTGTCACAAATACAAAACGTCCAACTGTGAAACGTTCTACTCACTTTGGAAATTCAGTCATCACTGGTTTTGTTCATTGATTTATCTCCTACAAGTATAACGTTGCTAAAAATTATAATAATCTTCTGTATAGACCAGTTAATTGTTTTTGAGCGACTTAAGTTTGCTTGTCACAGAATATTAAATAATGGGGAAAATACACCCTACCGACAGTAAAATAAGCATTAAATAAACATGTTTCCCTTCATGATCCAAAGATTATATCAGAAATGTCAAACTATCAACCACAATATATTGTTCAGTCAGCAAAAGAAAACATTGTATCTCTTGCAAACAAGTACTTGAACAAAATGAAACATTTTGACATTTTTTTCTAGGGAACATACGTTACCTAGTATTAGCCATGACGCAAAGCCCCTTGAGATACAGTTTAAATATTTATAAAAACGTCCTTACGTCATGTCTAATTTACCATGACTGAACCACTAAAAACATCGGAACGCGGCATAAAAATGAAAATTAAATGGCAAGAACATACGTTACCGTACGTTTTTTGGAACATACGTTACCATATAGGGCTCTTTGCGTAATGTTAAAGATATGGTAAAAATTTAAAATTGAATTTCAGTTGAGACAGTCGTGGATTTTTGTTCTATACACATATATGTTTTGAAATATTGAATACAATTTTGAATTCATTCATTTTTATTTTTTGACACTTCAGCATGTGAAATGCACCTCTATATTGGGTTTGGGTGTTAAACGCGTCACTTGTTTTAAGAAACACTTAGGACGCGTTTTAACATTTTTAATCATGCTTGCTTCAAATTTTATTTCCTTTAGGTCGCAAGTAGGTTACTACGTACAGTACGTCGGCACGTAAACAAAGTCCTTATTTTTTGTAAAATAATATGTGTACGGAGTAACTATACACGTCTTGTCTTTCTTCGTCCCTAAACTGTGCTACAAAATGTCCCAGATGTAGGCCTATAACTTTTGTATGCCCCGTTTATAATATGTAAGTCTATCAAATATTTTCCAATCTCACAAATGAAACATAAACGATTTAATGAAGATAAACAGAGCAACGTAACTTAACGCAGGGCTTTCACTAGACGTTACTGTTACGTTGCAGAATGACACAATATTCTTCACTGACAATTTGTTGTTAGCAACCGATAGATGAACGTTTTTGCCAGTTTTAGAATTTTTTGTTGTGGCAACAAACATTTTTACAACTTTTAAAAACATTTAAAGGATATGTATAAAACCAAAGATAATATGTGTATTAAAAAAGCGTATCACTGATAGCCAAAACGGTTGATATCTGTACTGTCAACACAAGAAAAACTATAGATATAAAGCGAATAACTTTTTCTCATGCGCATAGCGTCAAGGCAACCAACGGATCAACACGTCGTCAAGAACGTCAGTTGACTGCGAGCTCTCTTAGGCCTTCGTCAGAATATTTCCATATCGCACAATTTTTAAGTTATACGTACGCCTCTGGAACAAATTGGTGAGTTCATTTGAAGTCATCTTAACCCCAATTTGATTAACAGTATTTCCCAAAATAATGCTATTTGGTTTTATTATTATTATTGTCTAATTTTACTAACACAAGCACTTCCCAGAAACAAGCGTCATAAAACAATAACGACATGCCGTTTTTCGGTTCCTTGTTGATGATACGTTGCAGACAGCAGAATTTCATCGCTGTTTTAGTCTTTCATTGTAAGTTCTTTGTTCGGTCCTTTAAATCGTTGATAATGTAGAATCTTCAAGTACTAAGATATAGTAATAAATTTAGGTTTTATTAAAACCTAAGTTTTATTTAAAAGATATTTTTGTAAAATGCAACAGAATGACTACTAGTAATCAACATACATTTCACAGTAATAGTTATGGCTATCAAAAAATTTGATGGAGAAGTATTTAAAGTATGATTAATTCTACCATAATTCACAATAAAAAAAAGAAGTAAACTAGGAAAACACTCAGTGCAGTAAATGCAGAACTCCACTGGAGGATTAAAAATTTCTTTTAATTTTACTTTTTAGGTGATGATAATGACAGGAAGAGCCTTGAAGGCCCCAAGCAAATATTGTTCATGTGGTTGTGGAGGGATGAAGGCCTATCACACCTCTATTTTACCAGCAAAAGCTGAGACTATAAAGAAAACAGCATTGCAAAAATCTGCAAAGAACAGTCAAAAACCACACAAATACCCCAATGCAAGTCAAAAGTCTTCAAATTTCTACGGGCCAAAATCAAGACGAACTGTTGCTTCAGATTCTTTAGAGATAATCAGAGCTGAGTATGATACATGGAAGGACATGAAGTTGGCTGTAGAGTGCCTGTTGATGCTCAAATCTTCCCAGAACTGGGAACAAGTTCCAGCTATGACTCGGAGCATGAGTGTACAGGATACAGTTGAGAATGAAATGGAGGCAGCAGCCAAAGGACTTTTGCTGCTAAAAAGTGCATCACAGATGCAGAAAATTAATCAGTCTAGTGCTTTACCAGCATTTTTTGGTCTTACTAGTTCTCCAGACAAAGCTGGACCAGAACAAAGTGAAGACTTGAACTTGAAGGAAGCTGCTGAAGGATTGACAGTGCTAAGTGGCATCAACAAACCTCATACAGGAGAAAGATGCAAGAAGCCTTGGGCACTGGAAAATCCAAGGCTACCCCAGAGTGGCAGACATTTCTGTCAACCAATTGTATCCAGTATTGTTACTCCTGCCTGTGTTCAGTTTGAGCATGAGTATGATGTAGAGAATGCTTTGGAAGGACTTCTGATGCTCAATCGAGCTAGTGCATATAGTCACATTACTAAGTGCAAGGCGCACCTTGGTTCTGAGGTCCCAGAGCATCCCATGGTTCCTCAGGATTTTGCAAAAGCCAAGCATAAAATTGATGTGGAGAATGTTGTGGAGGCCCTTTTCAGGTTGGCTGGTGCCAGAGGGGGTGTGGCTGTGGACAAAGAAAGTGCTGAGACTGAAAAGATGATGGTGTTGCAGAATAAAAGACAGTCCACTATTGTTCCATCTTTCAATGGTACATAAATTATTTTGTTTCTTTATTTTTAAGTTGGTAAACAAATTGTAGGAATAGTTTAAAAGCTGTTAAAAATACTGATGACCTTATATGTGTTTTTATTGCATTTAAGACTTCTGTCTTTCATAGATTTGAAGTATTCTGTTGCAACTGATCTGAATGTTGAATATTTTGGTACACAATTAATTTTGAAAGGTTTGTAATTTGAACAGTATGGTATACTGTAAATATTCTTCCACTTGAAATAATGTGAATTAAGTTTTTCCTTTTCTAGATTTATCTGATGGACCTTACTCTTCAACGTCTAATCCTGACTCACTGATTTCAACCTCTGATGCAGTATTGAATGCTGGAAAGAGTATCAGACTTGTGATCATGAACAGTGATTGTGATCTTCCAGCCTCTGTTGTTTTGACAAGGCAGCATGTTGTCTCTGGCGAGGCTCTGATGATAGGGGCAGAAGTGGAGGTCCCAGCACCAGGTAAGATTTGACAGTAGTAGATATTATATCGGGTGGCTCAATGATATGTTACTTATTTCAAAGCTCAATAATAACTTTAACAGTTCATAAGCTTTTGAATTGGGATTTTACACAGATTTTTCATACATTACTGGGCCACTCTGAAAATTTTTAGTGTTCAAGTGAAACAGTTTTAATATTATCATCAAATTAAAAGCACGTTGAAAAATGCCATGACAATGAAAATGATACCAGCCAGAAGTCACATAGGGCGACAAGACATTTTTTCACTTAAGAATTTAATTTTAATTTTGTGCCAAAACTAAGAAGACAGAGTCATGAAATTTTCAGCATTTATAAAAAACATCATTTTCCTAAAATATCCCAAAATTTCTTTGCAATATTTTCAAAACTGTTGAAGTTACTGAACTTTGACATTAGTAACATTTATACTTTTGAGCCATCCAAAATATATGGACTTTTTTTTTGTTTTTGGTAAATTCATTAAAATTTATCATTGAACAGAAACGTATAAATTTTACCTTTGGTGTACTATAAAGAGAGGTTATGTTTTTGATTTAAAAATTAATGTACATTTATCAAGGACTGATGGTTGCATTCTGATCTCATTCTTTTTTATACTATGATGAAATGCAAACTTGTTTTCAGCCTTTATGGAAATTCAAGGAAAACCTAGCTGTTCAGGTGTTTTTTCAGCTTGGAAAATTCCTGGTGTTTCCCAGCCTATTGCAACACCACATACCAAACCTCAGCTGTCAGAAATAGGTACATTTATATATCTACATTTAGATTTTTTATTTGCTTGATATGCTTCCTTGTGAGAATTGTTTTATCTGGCCTTTTATTTGTAAGGAAAGGAAAATGTGCATTTTGTTGCTTTTCTTTAATGTGAAAATATTTGTTTGCTATTTTATATCAATTCATTAAAATCATTTATTTCAGAGTACACTGTCATCCCGTCCTGTGATCACAGTTACTGCATTCAAGAGTCAAAGGGAAAAGCCAACTGCAAACAAGCCACTCCAACTGGCAAGAAGTTCAACAAAAGCCAAGGCATCAAAAGAAAGGCAGAGAATCTGGAGCAGAAAATGGAGTTGAAGAAAGCAAAGGGAGAGTCAGTTTGTACCTCTGGTCTGCAGCACACTGTTGGATCCAACTCTGACCAGTTCTGGGGGACCCAAAGAACAAATTGATTTTCAAATCAGAAGCAAAACAGTGTGACTGGAATTATTCTGGAATATATCAGATAATAATTCTGATAGTAAGAGCATAACGTTGTGTAAAAAATTATAGTTACTCTTACTCACCCATTTTACAAAAAAAAAAAAAGCTTATGGAAATACTATTAAAAGCAGCTGTGATATGAATGTGCAATATGTCATTTTAAGATAATTATATATAAGATAATGATTATGATCAATATGTCAGATATTTCCTTGAACCTGAAAACTAAAAGTTTTTTTTTTAATTCTGTGACTGTGCATTTTGGTGACTGTGTAGGAGGAATGTGAACATTTTCTTTCAAATATATTGTGTTAGTATATAGAGCCGAACCATTTAAACAACTTAAAATTACATTTCCCAGTTTATTTTGAAATGGTGAATAAGGTGTCTGAATTTTTAATGAATATTTTATTTAATGATATGACACAATATGTGGCTATCAATATTTTTGAATTCTCGAATTTGGAAATAAGATATACAACCATCAAAATTTTACTGAGTTAGATATTTTTATGCATACTCTAGCATTTTTTAACATAAGAGAGAAATTTTTATAAATGGTTCACATTTTTGTAGTCATATACAGACCAATCTTTTTTCATTCCAATTGTTTGTTGATGCTTTTGTAAAGTACATAAAAAATCAACAGTCTCACATTTTGGTATTTCACAAGGTTTTCAGAATAATTCACAATGCTATAGACCAATTTGTACATTGTTTTCTTAATAAACTATAAGAATAAAGAAACGTTGTGTTAGTGCTTGTATTTATGCAGCAGTTTGTGAGAGAAAAATAGTAATTAACAGCAGCAGTGCAGTAGAGCTTTATTGAATGTGGTTGTTGAGACAAGGGCACACCCAAATGTATTGTAACATAAGTTGCATCGCTTCAATATATAGATATAAAATTTTTGAAAAGTATAAAAAGGGTAGATCCTTTTGGATATGCTTTTAAAATGACATTTGAACCGTGAGGTTTCTGAGTAATGTACAGGCAAAATTAACCCCCTACCTTGAACAGCATTTTGAGTGTACAACAAAATTTCATAGTGATTCGAATATTTAATCAAGTTATGTCAAAATTTGATAAAACAATATTATAAATAACAAACTTGAATCTCAAAAATCATACTTACTCATTAAAAAGAACTGTAATCTAGTTTTAAAGAATGTTTTCAGTTGATTAAAGATTTAACACTAATTTTAAAATTTGTTGAAGTTAAAATCAGTTTAATTGTTCTAAAAGTCTCTAATAAATGTATCTTAAATTATTTCAATTTCTCTTCTCAGCCAGAGAAATAAATGTGGGGATCTCCCAATTAGTAGTTGATCTCTGGAAATGTAACATCGATGATGTGTTAAAAGGAACATTGAAAATTTGCTGAATCAGGGAAAATCATTTTAATTTTTTTAAATGTATAAGCTGCTTATTACACCAAAAGGGACTGTGGTAAGGGGAAGTGAAAAGCACCTTACGTACTGTTGTACAAAAGTAATTTAATAATTCTCAATAACAATACAAGTTTTACATAACATAATATAGCTTCTGAACATTCAGAAATAAATCTATTGTTTAATCAGATTCTAAGTTTTGATATGGTAATGTAAAATGCCCATTAAATGTAATATTCCTTTAAAAATCAAAGCTAAAATAGCATTTTGGCAGTTAAATGTTTGAACAGAAAATTGTTGAACATTTTCTATATAAGCTTAATGGGCATATCATTAACTACACAGAATCCTAAAAGTTCTGTTATATAACAGATGTTATATACAAAGTTTGTACATTTGGCATAACTGAAGATATGCAGTAACAAAACTAGACTTCTGCTAACACATCTACTGAGTTGAACTTCACTTGCCAAACAATCTTATTCTGTGAAGTCTAACACATAACTGAATTCTACAATTTAACTAAAATTCCAAGCCTTAATGTTAATATGCTTTCAGCAGCAGAATGAGTTGCAGTAATAATCTTTGGCATTGTGCACTAAAATATCAGGGATTTTCCATTAAAATTCTGAAGGGAAGAGTATACATTAACTCAATGCTCACAAAAAAGTCTGAAGGCTGCTGTATCAAATTTGTGGGCATTGATGGCTAAAATTGTTTTTCACTGATCAATGTATGGCTCAGAATGATATATCCACCTTCAGTTTAAAATAAAAAAAGGCCCTTAATTACACATTTGGAAGAAGGCACATAGGAACCTCTTTACACATGTGATTGTCTGTGTAGCAGACCATACATTTAAATCTAGCATACCCCCTGCCTGCCTGAAGCCTGCTTGTGAGCTGGAGCACTGCTATGTAAATATGAAGCCCAGCTGCTGTCTTCTCCTACTCTTTATAAAATGTCACAAGCTTTGATATTATTTCAATTTCAAGAGATTAGCACATATCATATGTGTTGACCACCAGAAAATGACTAAAAAGTGAATCAGTGACATGGCATATCCTCTTAACAGAAAGTTAGTAGAGAATTGAATTTTGCTTTCAGCTCAAAGCAGTTTTGTGTAACTGTCATAATACTCTTCCTATCACAGATGTTTACAGTCTACTCCAACAGACTCTTTTTACTCAACACTTTGGGAAAACCAAACTATCTCAAACTTCTCAGTTTTTTTTGCATTTTCTTAACAAACAAATAAATAATTATAATTCAGCACAAATGTGTCTTTTGTGAAACAATACATCACTAACATAATTTTGCATTTTTAATTGCAATTGATGTCATTTTCACAAACTCAGGCAAAAATGATAATTTTTGATATGCAGACTGGCCTCCAAGCATTAGCTTATTTTAGATACTTGGTACATGAATAAAACTACCACTATATTGACTTAAATTCAAGTTGCAAGCTTTCTGCATTTTTTTCTTTTTATTTTTTGTGAAAATATATTGCCAGCTATGAGGATAATATCCAGACAGCTTCCATAGTGTAAGCATGGCATCTAGACCAATCTCTAATTGTAATTCAATTGACAATTCCTATAAATGTAATTCTAAAGTATAGCATTACCTTGTTTATAAAATGCGGGCCAATTGTCTTGGCAGTGCTGTTTAATATGGCACACAAAATCCACAAAGAAGGACATGATTTGACAATTATAAATTCAGGATTTTAATAGAAAAATGGCTAAATGAAAAAACAAAACATTTTGATGTTGATGAGAGAATATATCAGGTTTCACATGATCAAGAAATACTTCACTACTTAACAAGTTACACTTTTTTACTCATATTCCTTCATAAAAAATTCTTATTAAAATTTACCAAATTCTGATCTGAGCAGATGGATAATCCTTATCCTTGCTGAAATCTGGTGCACAACAGCTAAAAACATGAACCTGTCAACCAGTCTCATTTCAATTGTCTTTCAACACATTTAATACATGATAAAAGATTGATTGAATACTGAACATTGATCCATGGAATAATTCTTTTTATCTTTATACTGCAAATGAAAAATATCTGTCAAAAAAAAAACAAGTTATCTGAACAATACTTTTCTTGGTGTCCTTATGCAACTGATATCAGAAATTAAATTGAGATGCTTACATGGTAAGTTGCGTAATTAGCACAAATATCAGTCATTTTTTGTCAATCAAAATGGATAAATCATACATATTTGACCTCAACATATTATGGCTCAGCCTTTTCCCATCCACCATTGCTGCTCTTTCAGAATGTTTATCTTGTCTACAGCTATTTCAGCAAACAAGCTGCCAAACTTCTATTAATATCACAGCATTGAAATATTTCAACAGCACAACACGTATGGATCTATGTACCCCATTCCCTGGGCTCTTGCAGCTATTGAACTCTGCCACTTTTTGCACTTGTGGAAGAGCTAATAGCAGGCCTAGATGCCAGGTGTCCAGCCACCTCTCTGACAGTGCCCACTGATGTCCTATCATGCAAGCAGTTTTGGCCAGCTGATCCCATGACAGACTACTTGATACAGTATGATGACAATGGAGAAGATGATAATGATGATGAGTTTGTTTTATAAGTCATCTCAACAAGAACATGAGAAAATACTCAATGGCAAAAGTCTCTCCTGCTTGTGACATCATGTGTCATCCGTTTTGTCATCCTTACAAGTCACACAGCAGTGTCTGGCAACAAAGCGCTGATCACACAAACCTTTGCCCTTCAGAACTTCACATGTTGTTGACCTCATCTTGTCTATTCTGCAGTCCCCTTCTTCAAAGGCTACAAAAAATACAGAATTGTTGAAGCAAAATGCAATTTCATGACTTACATGGAAGTGCTAAAACCAATTTCAATCAATTTTAATGAAATCACTGAATGAGGACATGGAGGAAACAGGGGTTTCCAGACTTGGCCGGTCACACTGACTACATTACTGGCATCTGGGAGTAGCACTTAGACTCAACTTACTGCCACCAAGGCTGAGTGACTAGGGATAAAAAAAAAGTCATTACAAACTTACATTACTTATTAAATACTTACCTGCATTTTCATCACTGCAACCATCGGTATTGCACTGTTGCTTATCTACAGGTTTTATGCTGGAGTCACACCCATCTACTGGCTCATCTGATGATGTGTTTATACACTTTACATGCCGAATCTGCTCTCCTGTGCCACAGGACTTTGAACACTGAAAACACACCAAGTAACCAGTAGTGCATTTACACACAATGGATTACTCAAATCTTACTCTGTCAAATAAGAAATTACCCACAGCAATGAAAATAATATCACAATTATCTAGTCACCAAAAAAATAAAAAAACATATATATATATATATAACACAAATATATATAACACACACACACACACACACACACATATATATATATATATATATATATATATATATATATATATATATATATATATATATATATATTCCATAATAATCTACCTGTTTAAAAGTAGTTTTAATCATAGAGTTTCCTTCACAAAAGTGACAACTTACAGAGCTCCATGGTCCTGTCACCCACAGCAGACAGGACTTTTGATTACAGTGCTGATGTATTGCTGGCTTAATAGAGTGGTCACACCTATGTTTCTCTGGACACCGCACACTTCTTGCTTGGACTCCAGGTCCACAGCTTACAGAGCACTAAAATCCAAAAGAAAAATAAGATATCGAAGCATTGCATAAATTCAAGAGACTATTTGTTAGGGGTGGTTATTCTTAGAGAAGATACAGTAAAGATACAGCTGTCAGCATTCTATTTTGTACCCACCTCTCCCCAGTCAGAGACCTCCCACTCTAGACAGGGTTCATCATTACAGGCCTCCACTTCTGATGGCTTGTCTCCATCATGGCACATAGTGTCCCACGAAACTGTTTTAGTCACTTGGTTCACACATTTCATGGGGCGTGTCCTGACACCACCACCACATTCTTTACTACACTGTAAAGAAAACACATATATAGATCTTTCAAATACATTGGTTGTAAAGATATTTTGATGAGCTTGTAAAGAGCTTTTCATCATGATTCATAAAGCCTGAATCTATAAAATTATCATACAGTTCATTACCATAAACTTGTCAAAACAATAAGATTTACAGCACATAAATTAAACCATTTCCTTGAATAATAAATCGATAAAAGATGTTCATTGAAGTGATAGTGCTTACTGCAGATACTACAACATATTTCAAAATTCTTATCTCACTATTTCTATGTACCAGATCTCACATCTTGGTTGATTGGTCAATATTTTATATATTTCCAATAACAAAAAGACAAAATTAGCTCATCTGAATAAGTCCTTTGGGAGAAACTTACAGCTGACCATTCCAATGGCCTCCACTTGTATAACTGCATCTGTGTTGCCGTTACTAAAACTTCATTTCTTCCATCTTCACTTCCAAGACTGATTTCTTCATCTTCTTTATCTCCTGCATTGTTTCTAATATTTTTTGAACTATGTGTTCTATTTCTGTGACCATGATGATGTCTATGTCTTTGATTTATTGGGTGCTGTTTTTCTGTAAGTTCCTGGTTACTGGGAGTATCTACAGCTCCATCATCCAGATCAGCTTTGCTATTTGAAGAAAATGGAGACAGCACTTTGTAATCTTTGTCAGATGGATTGATGCCACTTTGTTGCTTATTGTTCAAATCATCAGTCTTTGCAGTTGTTGAAAATGAAGCTACTGTTGTTGGTGATGAAGTAACAATGGTCTGGTCTGTGTTGCTGTCATTGTTGCGACTTTGGACAGAATCCACCAGATTTGTCTTAAGACTGGAGTTGTCTTTTTGTGAAGAATCTCCAATGTTTTCCAGTTCTGGCACTACATTGCTGATGTCAGTGGGGCAAGGTATATTGCTGCACACCTGAAACAAAATGAGTTAATCTAAAATAAAG
>NW_019775401.1:12121-231304 GCF_001039355.2 Lingula anatina | reverse complement strand
TAAACCATTTCCTTGAATAATAAATCGATAAAAGATGTTCATTGAAGTGATAGTGCTTACTGCAGATACTACAACATATTTCAAAATTCTTATCTCACTATTTCTATGTACCAGATCTCACATCTTGGTTGATTGGTCAATATTTTATATATTTCCAATAACAAAAAGACAAAATTAGCTCATCTGAATAAGTCCTTTGGGAGAAACTTACAGCTGACCATTCCAATGGCCTCCACTTGTATAACTGCATCTGTGTTGCCGTTACTAAAACTTCATTTCTTCCATCTTCACTTCCAAGACTGATTTCTTCATCTTCTTTATCTCCTGCATTGTTTCTAATATTTTTTGAACTATGTGTTCTATTTCTGTGACCATGATGATGTCTATGTCTTTGATTTATTGGGTGCTGTTTTTCTGTAAGTTCCTGGTTACTGGGAGTATCTACAGCTCCATCATCCAGATCAGCTTTGCTATTTGAAGAAAATGGAGACAGCACTTTGTAATCTTTGTCAGATGGATTGATGCCACTTTGTTGCTTATTGTTCAAATCATCAGTCTTTGCAGTTGTTGAAAATGAAGCTACTGTTGTTGGTGATGAAGTAACAATGGTCTGGTCTGTGTTGCTGTCATTGTTGCGACTTTGGACAGAATCCACCAGATTTGTCTTAAGACTGGAGTTGTCTTTTTGTGAAGAATCTCCAATGTTTTCCAGTTCTGGCACTACATTGCTGATGTCAGTGGGGCAAGGTATATTGCTGCACACCTGAAACAAAATGAGTTAATCTAAAATAAAGAATTTCATTTCAAATGTCAAGAGCACTTCTTTATGTTTGATACAGTCAATTGAGACGTGTTCATAAGAGTCATACACACTGTAAATAAAGGAGAAATGTTTCCAAATCAATCAATTAATAAATAAAATCACTTCAAATCAAATTATTTGAGGCTACCCCTAGTAATGCATTACCTGTTGTGTCTTTGGTCTTGGGAGATGATTACACTTGTGACCACTCATACATTCTACTTGGCGGAACTGGATGCCTAGGCCACATTTTCTGGTACACTGATTGGTCAAAAAAGAACAAAAAATCAAAGAAAGTGAAAAATTTAAGTAAAAACCAAACTGACTTAAATATGTTCAATCTCGTCTAACAACTGTTAATATATTTTCAACTTAGTTTCATGTATTGATAACATTTGATATTACATGAACATATTTTAAAGTACAGCTTGCCAATTTATCTGACCTACCGCTGACCAAGGTCCAACCTGCCATTCCACCTTTACTGGACATGAATCTTTGTGATGACAGGGCCCAGTTTCCTCTGGTTTCACCTGGTCCTCACAGTCCTGATCCTCCAGAGCTATCTGCTGGTCCTGGCCCAGACTACGCACACAGATCACTGTACGACGATGCATGCCATTGTCACCGCATGTGACAGAACAGTGTCCCCAGGGTCCTGCCCACCATCTGATGATGACAATTTTGAGTTGATAAGAAAACAATTTTTTATGCCATCAAATAAACTTAATGCTAAATGCCCATACACAGTTAAGTGCTAAAATATTCTTTTTGTGACAACATGTTTTCTATATTTGAACTACCAGGATCCCTGGTACATTCCCCTCCCTAGTTACGCAATTAAACAGAATTTAAATCATTGATTATGTCACCAAAAAATGTCTAACTGACATGACCAGACAAACAGATCGTGTTGAGATCACTACAAGGAACCTTTGCATCTTGAAATTTTTGTTTTTAATGTTTATTGTTCAAGTCATTTGTGACCTGTTTCAGACCTGTTTTAAACAGTCATTTAAGCTCACAAAGGCAGCTACTGTGTCCCACGTCCTTACCTCAGACTCTAAAAAATATCATTATTATATATTATCATTATTTCAATAATTACCTTGCTGGACACAAGTGTTCATTACAGCTTTTCTGTTTGTCTTCAGGTCTGGATGTCATATTACAGTACTCATCATCCACCACACCCGCCTCCACCTCTGTACACACAACAACACGCCGCTGGAATCCTAAAAAGCAGCAATTGAATAAAATATAATGGTATACATTTTAAGGGAAAGGAAAGCAACTTGCTGGTGCAATGTATGTCCTAAAATGCCCCATTCATACTTACAGCTGTTTTAGATAAATTGGGGTATTTCCTCCATTACATAATCTAATTACAAATAGTGTTGGAACTAAGTTACCTCCACCACAGGAAGCAGTGCAGTGTGTCCAATCAGTGAACTCCCATAGGAACACTGGCTCCCTCTCTGTGGCATTTTCATTGGGTACTGTGTACTCAAACACAACGCCTGGGTTGATAGACTGGAACAAAAGCTAAAAGAACAAATGTTAAGGTATGATTAATCAAATTGTAAAGCGTTGTTATTTCAATGAAGGTGTTATAACACCTAAAATGCTTTTAACTTACGTAAATTATATACTAGCTCTTTATCAATTAATAAAAACATTTTTAGATATTCTATTCAGGTTTGTGTGGTAAGCAGATCACTGTTACGTCAGTTGCTTGAGATATCTGAAAAATGTTTTTGAAACAGAAAAAAACTAGCTACTGTATTTTTTAAGCACTGCAACTTGCCTGACAAGTCAGTATCTTCAACTCACATAAAAGAGAGGAAAAACTTGACAGTAACACATAATAATATCAGTGAATTACAGCAACAGCACAATTTAATTGTCTTGATAGCACAACCTGATTTTACCTACCATAATATGCAATGGTTCTTTGATAGGTCCAGCAGCACTGAAGCTCTCCTTGTTGCCAACTCTGTCATACCTCAGTGTGGTGCCTGCCACCTTGTAGTCCCCACTCCACTGAATATACCAGTGGCCATTGAGAAGATAGTCCCCTTTCTTGTCCTTTATAGCAAGATAGTTATTGGCCTCAGCCACCTCCTCAACTCGAATGTTCCTGGCTCCTTCTGGGATAACCGTGGCTTCCACATAGCCTGATAAATAGACAATGTAGTTGGTATATAAACAAGCAAACGTATCTAGAATATAAACAGATGATAAAATTACACAGATATTGTCTCACATATAAAAAATTTTTGACAAGACCTCTTTATGGACAATAGGGTAAAATTTGCACATGAAAGTTAACATTTTTAGTCTTCATTAAAGCTTCATGAAAACGGGGCCCACAGCCGCAGATAATGGAAGTGAGTGCTTACCTAAACCTTGTACATCTTTAAATTCTTTTTTGACTGTGGTACATGCCCTTCCATCACCATGACACACCCCACAGCGGTCTTCTTTAGCTTCAGAGTCTATTACCCAGTCACAACCAATATGCTAGAAATAAATGGTTACCACACAATTTCCTATTAAAAAGTGCTTCAGAAGCAATGATAAAATGAAACAAAAGTCAAATTTTCAACTAGCTCAATTTCAATAATACTAACATAACATACATGTTTTAGGTCAACTTGGGCATGTATATCTTGTTACAACCAATTTCAGTCTGTTAACTGATATACACTGGAAACAGGCCTGTTTATTTTTCCTGGAAAATCCTTGCACACTTACCCTACATCTTCCACTAATGCACATGTTTCTAGTCCCAAGCTTGCACGGAGTCCCATCTTTTACAATGTCTCTCAACATCACAGAGAAGAACTTGTTAACTGGTTTACAATGGAGCTGGCAGGGGTTCACTAGTTTAAATGAATTGAATTTTCATACAGGTTTAAATTAATAAAAAAAGTATTACAGCCATAAAACTGGTATATTACCTTAAATCATATCCAAAATATTTGGCAAATTACCAAAAATATCACCTTTAATTTGTGATGGTGTTTTAAAGCAAATGAAAGATAAAAGTATTCAAAACATAATTGTAATCATCTTAAACTATATATTATCAATGTCAAAAAGAGAAAAATTCTTACATGGTGAAGGAACCGGCTCCCATTCATATAAACCATTTTTGTAAGGAATGTAGTTAAACTCTGCACATTGGCTTTCTAAGAAATCTGGTTCTCCTTCTGGGCACGACTGAAAAAAAGGTCAGTCAGTTATATTTATATACTATAAATAAATATGGATTGGTTTATAGCTATGTAAACCTTAAAATGCATTCTAATAAAATGATCAAACAACAGGTCAATTTCAAACTATATTTCAAATTTTGTTAAAAATATCAACTAAAAAATTCAAATCAAGAAGGCATTTTTCTTGCTATATCTGCACCAAATGACACAACCATATATCACAAAAGGCTATTCACATATTTCTTTCTTCAGAATGATTGAAGCATTAAAATCAAGGACAAAAAACAAAGACTGTTTATACATTACTATGATAGATAGTGTACCAAGTAAGGTAATGGGGCTAACTTGACTTCAACCCTGACTGAGAGAGGCTGGTTAAGTTCAAATATGAAATGCTCTATAACCTCTTATAATGAAGTGCACTGAAACCAAATATTTTTCGGGGNTGGAACAAAATGAGTTAATCTAAAATAAAGGATTTCATTTCAAATGTCAAGAGCACTTCTTTATGTTTGATACAGTCAATTGAGATGTGTTCATAAGGAGTCATACACACTGTAAATAAAGGAGAAATGTTTCCAAATTAATCAATCAATATATATATATATATATATATCACTTCAAATCAATATTATTTGAGGCTACCCGTTGCATTACCTGTTGTGTCTTTGGTCTTGGGAGATGATTACACTTGTGACCACTCATACATTCTACTTGGCGGAACTGGATGCCTAGGCCACATTTTCTGGTACACTGATTGGTAAAAAAAGAACAAAAAATCAACATTCCCTCCTTTCTTTCAAAATCAAAGAAAGTGAAAAATTTAAGTAAAAACCAAACTGACTTAAATATGTTCAATCTCATCTAACAACTGTTAATGTATTTTCACCTTAGTTTCATGTATTGATAACATTTGATATTACATGAACATATTTTAAAGTACAGCTTGCCAATTTATCTGACCTACCGCTGACCAAGGTCCAACCTGCCATTCCACCTTTACTGGACATGAATCTTTGTGATGACAGGGCCCAGTTTCCTCTGGTTTCACCTGGTCCTCACAGTCCTGATCCTCCAGAGCTATCTGCTGGTCCTGGCCCAGACTACGCACACAGATCACTGTACGACGATGCATGCCATTGTCACCGCATGTGACAGAACAGTGTCCCCAGGGTCCTGCCCACCATCTGATGATGACAATTTTGAGTTGATAAGAAAACAATTTTTTTATGCCATCAAATAAACTTAATGCTAAATGCCCATACACAGTTAAGTGCTAAAATATTCTTTTTGTGACAACATGTTTTCTATATTTGAACTACCAGGATCCCTGGTACACTCCCCTCCCTAGTTATGCGATTAAACAGAATTTAAATCATATTGATTATTTCACCAAAAAATGCCTAACTGACATGACCAGACAAACAGATCGTGTTGAGATCACTACAAGGAACCTTTGCATCTTGAAATTTTTGTCATTTGTCATTTGTCACCCGTTTCAGACCTGTTTTAAACAGCCATTTAAGCTCACAAAGGCAGCTACTGTGTCCCACGTCCTTACCTTAGACTCTAAAAAATATCATTATCATATATTACCATTATTTCAATAATTACCTTGCTGGACACAAGTGTTCATTACAGCTTTTCTGTTTGTCTTCAGGTCTGGATGTCATATTACAGTACTCATCATCCACCACACCTGCCTCCACCTCTGTACACACAACAACACGCCGCTGGAATCCTAAAAAGCAGCAATTGAATAAAATATAATGGTATACATTTTAAGGGAAAGGAAAGCAACTTACTGGTGCAATGTATGTCCTAAAATGCCCCATTCATACTTACAGCTGTTTTAGATAAATTGGGGTATTTCCTCCATTACATAATTTAATTACAAATAGTGTTGGAACTGTTTTTGAACATATACTCATAAGTTACCTCCACCACAGGAAGCAGTGCAGTGTGTCCAATCAGTGAACTCCCATAGGAACACTGGCTCCCTCTCTGTGGCATTTTCATTGGGTACTGTGTACTCAAACACAACGCCTGGGTTGATAGACTGGAACAAAAGCTAAAAGAACAAAAGTAGAGGTATGATAAAACAAGCTGCAGTATGTTTTTATTTCAATGAAGATGTTACAACACAGAAAATGCTTTTAACTTACATAAATTATATACTAGCTTTTTATCAATTAATAAAAACATTTTTAGATATTCTATTCAGGTCTGTGTAGTAAGCAGAGCACTGTGACATCAACTGCTTGAAATATGTAACAAATGTTGATGAAACAGAAGAAAACTAGCTATTGTTTTTTTTTTTTTTTTTTTTGAAGCACTGCAACTTACCTGATAAGTCAGCATTTTGACTTACATAAAAAGGAGGGAAAGCTTGACAGTAACATAACAACATCAGTGAATAACAGGAACAGCACAATTTAATTGTCTTGATATCACAACTCAAATTTACCTACCATAATATGCAATGGTTCTTTGATAGGTCCAGCAGCACTGAAGCTCTCCTTGTTGCCAACTCTGTCATACCTCAGTGTGGTGCCTGCCACCTTGTAGTCCCCACTCCACTGAATATACCAGTGGCCATTGAGAAGATAGTCCCCTTTCTTGTCCTTTATAGCAAGATAGTTATTGGCCTCGGCCACCTCCTCAACTCGAATGTTCCTGGCTCCTTCTGGGATAACCGTGGCTTCCACATAGCCTGATAAATAGACAATGTAGTTGGTATATAAACAAGCAAAAATATCTAGAATATAAACAGATGATAAAATTACACAGATATTGTCTCACATCTAAAAAATTTTGACAAGACCTCTTTATGGACAATAGGGTAAAATTTGCACATGAAAGTTAACATTTTTAGTCTTCATTAAAGCTTCATGAAAACGGGGCCCACAGCTGCAGATAATGGAAGTGAGTGCTTACCTAAACCTTGTACATCTTTAAATTCTTTTTTGACTGTGGTACATGCCCTTCCATCACCATGACACACCCCACAGCGGTCTTCTTTAGCTTCAGAGTCTATTACCCAGTCACAACCAATATGCTAGAAATAAATGGTTACCACACAATTTCCTATTAAAAAGTGCTTCAGAAGCAACGATAAAATGAAACAAAAGTCAAATTTTCAACTAGCTCAATTTCAATAATACTAACATAACATACATGTTTTAGGTCAACTTGGGCATGTATATCTTTTTACAACCAATTTCAGTCTGTTAACTGATATACACTGGAAACAGGCCTGTCTATTTTTCCTGGAAAATCCTTGCACACTTACCCTACATCTTCCACTAATGCACATGTTTCTAGTCCCAAGCTTGCATGGAGTCCCATCTTTTACAATGTCCCTCAACATCACAGAGAAGAACTTGTTAACTGGTTTACAATGGAGCTGGCACGGGTTCACTAGTTTAAATGAATTGAATTTTCATACAGGTTTAAATTAATAAAAAAAGTATTACAGCCATAAAACTGGTATATTACCTTAAATCATATACAAAATATTTGGCAAATTACCAAAAATATCATCTTTAATTTGTGATGGTGTTTTAAAGCAAATGAAAGATAAAAGTATTCAAAACATAATTGTAATCATCTTAAACTATATATTATCAATGTCAAAAAGAGAAAAAACCTTACATGGTGAAGGAACTGGCTCCCATTCATATAAACCATTTTTGTAAGGAATGTAGTTGAACTCTGCACATTGACTTTCTAAGAAATCTGGTTCTCCTTCTGGGCACGACTGAAAAAAGGTCAGTCAGTTATATTTATATACTAAAAATAAATATGGATTGGTTTATAGCTATGTAAACCTTAAAATGCATTCTAATAAAATGATCAAACAACAGGTCAATTTCAAACTATATTTCAAAATTTGTTAAAAATATCAACTAAAAAATTCAAATCAAGAAGGCATTTTTCTTGCTGTATCTGCACCAAATGACACAACCATATATCACAAAGGGCTATTCACATATTTCTTTCTTCAGAATGATTGAAGCATTAAAATCAAGGACAAAAAACAAAGACTGTTTATACATTACTATGATAGATAGTGTACCAAGTAAGGTAATGGGGCTAACTTGACTTCAACCCTGACTGAGAGAGGCTGGTTAAGTTCAAATATGAAATGCACTATAACCTCTTATAATGAATTCGAAGTGCACTGAAACCAAATATTTTTGAGAGAGAGAGAGAGAGAGAGAGAGAGAGAGAGAGAGAGAATTACTCACTTTAGTATTGCATATTCTGTATCTTTTCCTCTCACCAAGGCAATATTTTCCTCCATTGGACGGACTAATAATAAAATTATATCTTTTATTTATTTACAAGGAAAAGTTTGTCCTTAACATTGAAATGAATGTATAAATTTTAAGAAAAATATTGTGCCATTTTCAAATTTCTTGCTTTTATTATTAATTTATAAGATATTTCATATATTTTTAAATCTTAAAGAATCGTATTGTTTTACATAAAAATATCCCTGAACTTCTGTTCTTAGGCTGAACTGTACATTCTTTTAAAAGTACTAGCAGATGCATGAAGATATGTGAGCATTCTGAAATTCAATATCAAGTAAAAAACAATTTTAACCTTGATTTTAGGTTGTTTAGTCGCCTGATGCAAGACAAAGTCCTTGTTGCAAAGTTTCAGGTCAGACTGATGGGACAGATAAAGACTTTTTGATACAGCTGTGCCAAAGCCCCCAGTGAAAGATTAGAGTGAGCTGTCGTAAACAGACGCGCAGCTGTTGGCAATATGATTATCTTCCACCCTTTTTAGAAAAAGTGATATTTGACTGATTTCCAATGCATTTTTTCACAAAGTCATTACAAACATGATTTACTGTCTCTGACAATGCTTCTCTAAACACTCTGGATGTGGTCGTAACAAACATGTTTGTCAATGTTTCTACCATCTTAAGCAGCAGCCAAAAGACTAAGTATGTGTCACATTGGTTGTGACAAATAACCATATGTGACACACCAACCATACCAGACTAGCTGGCAACCATGACCAAGTAAGACATTCACATCAGCACTCCCTCCTCCAGTCTGCAACAAGCCAGTCGGAAAACAAAAGAAACAGCTCCATTTTCCCCTCAATAACAATTACATTCAGGTTCACCTAAAATGCTTTCCAAAATATGTTGTTTTCCCTCCTAAGGTGATGAAAGAGATCTTAACAGAAAAAAAGCTATGGATCTTAAAAATCCATCTGATCACATTTGTGGTGAAATTACTGTTTTTAACTGCTTCACTTAAAGCAACAGATTGTTGGCTTGCTTAAGTAATTTGTTGATAAGTTTTTTATCACCTTGCTTATTTATCCATGAGTGATTATTTACAGTATCATTGAATATTTACAAGCACTCAATTTTGGATTTGCAATCAGATACTATTTAAAAGGACCAATTGCTTAGGTCATTTTCAAATATTGGCTAAATCTTATCAAACAAGGCTGAAATACTTCACAAGGGAAGCATTCATTTGGAAACTGAGAATTTAGAAATAAGTTTGCAAAATAAAGGTAATTTACAAACCTAGGAGTGTTTATGATAAATTCTCCGATATGAAAATTCTGCAAAACAGATGTACCTATATTGTTTCTTAAACTGATTTTGAAAGACACAGCCTGGATTATTTCAAATGATGGTTAAATATTTTAGTCATGTTATGGTTTGTTTTACAGTCAGTGTTTTTAACATATTAATTATTATGTAAGGCGCAATGCTCCATATAAGAAGTATATTGTCATTATCACTGCTTCCCTGTAAGCTACACTTACGGTGGGTTATCACAGTGTCTTTCAGAATACTTGACTCCTGCTCCACAGCTCCTACTACACCCAGTCCAGCCAGACCACATGCCCCAGTTGCCATCTATAGCCTCTGGCCGCTCTCCCATCACTGTACACTCTCCATTGAAACACCACTAAAACAAAGTACAGAAGACAATAAATATATCAATTCACAAGCAAGACATGGCTCCTGATTTTTTTCCATTCTTTAAATTTAAGATTATAAAGTAAAAAAGATTATTAATTAACTTGAACATTACAAGCCACTGAGTCACAGCTCTACAATTTGTGTCTTACAATGGCTTGCACCAAACTGTTATAAAATTTTCTTAGGATAGGATAAAAACTGTAATCATATAATTAATTTTCATTAAACTGTCACTACAGCTACTGTAATCATTATGGACGCACCATCTCAGAGTCAGATTCTGCCAGGTATCCCGTGATGTTCTCCTTACACCGCGTTCCTTCTGCTGCTGTCTCTAGACGTGTCAAGCAACGATTGTCAATACGACACCACAATATGGAACAAACATTCTAAAAAAAAAAAAAAATCAAGGGTAAAATTTAACACTGGGAAATGAGTAGCGAATTTCAAACTACCTAGCTAATTTTTGGCTTATATGGATAATGGGAAATTTCAGGAAAAATGATCAGGTTAATAAAACTTTCATATACAGAAACGACAATTTTAAAGACACATTCAGAGCAGATAATCCATGGACTAACTGGTCCATGGATCATATATGGCCTATCCCACTTAAAAGCCATGCTGCATAACCCCTTGGTGGTCTCCCTGCCTACCACACGCCAGGCGTGTAGGGACCTAGTAATGAAACGCATTGAATCTCAGCTCTGAATTGCTAAGGTCCTGTAGGGATGGCGAGTGTGGCAGGCGGGGAGATCATTAGGTGATTATGCAGCATTGCTTTTAAGTGGGATACACTATATTTGATCCGTGGATCAGCTAGTTCACGGATTGTCTGTTGTGAATGCGACTTAAGTTTTTATTCAACCAGTCACTTTGAACTGGATGCAGAGTATGCTTTCATAAATACTAAAACCAATTTATATACTCTGTTCTTTGAAAAAAAATGTGATTAAAACTTCAAATTAATTTAAAACAAACTCTGCAGTTGTAGGAGGCAACTCCAGAGATTCTCACGTGAAAACATGGCCTAAGAATTCTTTACATATCACTGAATTTGTTATACATAAATGCTGCTAAGGCAAAGTGCACAAGATTACCTCAATGCCCTTACAGTGTGAAGCCTCTGGCCCATATTGCAGACGACACTGGTGATCAGCATCGTACATGACACCTGGTGGCAAGTTTGTTTGCGCAAATTTGTGATCTGCAGGCTCGTCCTCCAAACAGTAACCCCAGTTACGACTGAAATGTAACAGTTGATTACATACCTATCTAGTAAAACTTTAAATTTTTCATTGCATAAACTCTTGTAAAAATTTCAATTGATATAATGCCACGTGGCTTTCAAAATTAGATACAAAACCCACTGCCCTCATCATTTAAAAAATCGTTAATTGGAGAGCACACAGAACTTTGTCTTGGCTGAAAATCTTCCACACAGTGCTTAGTTTCAGTGTCTTCAAATAAAAGTACATTACACCTTTTTTTACTCACTCAAGAAATCTTGTGATAGAAGTCCTACTACAATTAGACCATATCAAGGGCTTGTTGTCTGCTGTAAGCTGAGGTGCCATTACATGTTGATGTGCCCCAGGTACTGCCTCACAACCATTCTTCTCAGTGTCATGCTTCATGCCAAAACTGGAAAAATATCAATATCATTGCCAATGGATATACACTGTTCTTTTCTTTCTTATTTTTCTTTCATTTTTTAAATAAAAAAGAAAATAATATCCAGCCAAATTTGAAAACTTGTTTATTTTGAGAATCTGCAATTTTCAAAATCAGTTTGGTGAAAAATGCACAATTATGACATGGCAACACATGAAATAATGCCAAAACAAATGTCAGTGATGCTTTACAAGAGTGAGCTAAATGGAGCCCAGGTATAATATTGTTTCTGCAAAAATATTGACGGAGCTGGGCTCAATCTTACATGAATTTTACTTAAACTACAAGGGCAAGTGTCTTGCATTTTTATAATTCCAGCTTTCAGCATTTGAGACTGCAAGTATTCATTTCATTATTACTGCATTGTGTTCAATATTGAAACAAATTTTTTAATATTTAACAGATTTCTACCAGCTGAAGTAATTTCATTTTGGCAAGATGGCAAATTCTAAATAGAAAGAAGAGCCAAAAAAGGCATGGGTAAAAACGTTTTTAAATTGTTGAAACATTTTGACAACTTTTTCTTAACCAACACCATGTCCAAAATTTATGACTTAATGCTTTTAACATGGAATATATATGGATTTCGCCCTACAATGTCTTTTTCCTATAAATGGAGAAAAGCACGTGTAACTAAATAAAAGCTTATCGTTGTAATCTACTTACAATTTAAATGTGCATTTGAATCAAATCAATACGGCAGGGGGCTTCTGGCCCAAATGTATATTTTTGTAAGGAATTCCACCACTTCCAGAGGAAGGAAGCAATTTTGCATAATTTTTCCAAAATACCGCTTGAAAATGATGCTCCGTACTGTGCTAATGGGAAAGAAGGACATTTTTAGCTATTCCACCATGGCAATATAAACCTCTTAAAGAACTGATAAAAAAGCAGCACTATTATAAACAGAAGAGAACATGCATGAAAAGCATTTATTGACAAAATTACAATTTCTCCAGAAATTGTAGTCGTTTTTAAGAACAGAAAAACTAAAAGCATAACACCAAAGACCAAAACAGACACCTACAAACTTCAAAAGATGAAAAAGAAAGAAACAATAAAAATGCCAGTTATACTTCTGGTAACCATTTAACAAACCAATTAGGGGCAGGGGGAAGCCTGTCACATTCCAAACTAAAGGCACAGAGTACCCACACTTGGCTTTCGCAAAATTGTGCAAAGACAAAGTGGTTCTCCCCCACCCAGAGGTCAAACACTCAGTTCCTCAGGGCTTGCTATCTTGATGAGTTCTTTCCTGGATTAGGTGTTAATATTCTTTTCAATACATCCTCTTAGCGTGTGAAATTTGCCAGCAGATCATCAAAAGCTTGCTTCACAAGAAACAAGTGGGGGAACAAAAGACTAGAATTCAAGACCCAATTACACCTCTCTTGTCATCATGTTTCAAGTGACACAGCCCAACTTGACAAGAATTCCATCTTGTCCCACATCAGTAGTCTTGCAGGAGCATGTCTAATCATCTCTGTCTTCAGTATCATATAACCAGGACTAGACGCTCTTGTGTAATCTTATACGCTGTGTTAAACAGAAACCATGTAAGGGGAGCATCAATAAGAGGAACATATTATCCAGGTTTGAGACCAGAAGTAATGATGTTGGTAGGAAAATAAAGACTATTTTAATCAATTTTTTTTGGCAAAAGCCAAGCAGGTATTAAGAGATCTACAAAACAGATATCTAAACAGAATTTGAGAAGTTTCTCAAGATGACTAATTGGAACCTGAATTTAATTTTTTTCAAAAACAGGCCTTTCATTGACTCATTAATTGAGTATACTTGTAATGTTTACTATTGTCGCATTATTTCAGCAAACATCTTTCTTTCCTGCAGCTAATTACACCAACTTCTTTGATCTTGACAGTTAGTTTAGAAAGCCTTATGCACTGATGTAACATTCATGTTCTGAACACTACTTACTTGTGCCCAAGTTCGTGTGCAACTGTATACGCCAAGGCTAGGCCCGTGTCCTCATTGATGTTGCAACTTCGGTGCGGCTGACATAAACCAGTTACCTCTGCCAAACCCAAGGTACTACACGGCTCATTCAGACGAGAACAGATATTGTACCTAAAAGTTTATCAAAAAGTTACGTGTGTAATAATGGATTCATTCATTCAATGAATTGACATTAAGTTTTCTGTGTATCTTAAGAGGGAGCAAAAGATCTTAAGGTGTATTAACTATGACAGTTCTTCTTTACATTTATCAGTATGTTTTTCTCCAAACAATATTATGGAATTTTTATATTCAGATAATTCTGGCTGGTATTTTGATCCCCAATATTATATACAGAATGGTGAATAAGGATGTCTGTCTTTTTGATTAAAAAATACTGTTGGAGGCATAAATTAATTGTGAGCATTCCTGGGTATATAGATAGCGCTTAAATACAGCTTGTTCACACAAAATTCATCTTACCGTGTAAGCAGAACAGCCACATCATGGTGGTTTGGATGGGAATCATCCTTAGGGTTCATTGAATTCTGCCATTTACAGAAACTTTTCAAAGAATTGTCTGCATGATTGTTGATCTTTAAGCCCTCCTGTAAGACACAATTTATGTTAAATGATTTGATATCAAAAAGGTACCTGGGGATGTTTAACCAGTCCAATACAGACTGTACCATATAAATTGATTTATCATGGTAACATTAGGGCAGGGTTGAGACATTTATAACACATTATCACTCAATTCAATGTAAGATGTAATGCATTAGGCATACTGCTTCCTGGTCTAAACATGTTGTAAATGAAAACAACCTATCATGCTTCAAACAAAGATAAAAGTGAATATACCACTGTTTATCTGTATAGCCAGTCTGCATCTTGTTTATAGAAGAAGAAAAAAACTGATGACCTTAAATAATCAATATAATATGCCCACCATCTTCATTTTAATAAATTCTACAAATAGATATATTTAGTTGGTGGGAAGAGGGGATCTAGATCCCATATAATCAGTTCTCCTACCTCAGCCTTACCTCGTCCTTTTTCAACAGTAACATCCTGACAATGACCAAGTTGACAGCATTACCAATACTGGCATCATGGTACATGATAGCTACCTGGAAGAAGACAATGAAAAAGATTAACCTGAATAAGGAGCTTTTCTTCAGTTGTGAAAGACAAAACCTATAATATCTCAGTAGTCCATTAAATAATGATTGCTGCCATTTCTGTCACTGGGCATGTCTTCTATCTAAATACCTTGGTTTCTTTTTGGACGTCATCATTTTTTTTTCTTACAAATTCGTTTACTCTCATAGCCATCTTTTTTTTTTTTTTTTTTTTTTGATAAATACAAAGATAAGGCACTGAGTTAACCTTGCACTGTTCTCTAGAAATTATAGAATCCATTTACTAATTTTTGGAAGTTTAGTCTTCATCATGCCAAACAATGCCAACGTCAATTAGAATTTTCTTCTTACTCTCCTCATTGAACACACAAATTAGTTTTTTCAATTTAGTTATTACAAAGCCCTGTGTGAGCTGATATTTATTGATGTCACCTATGACTTCTAACAGCTTGTGCACCTGACCTATTCTGGTTTTAAAAGGGGGAAAAAACAACGAAAATGGATGGGATGAAAATACTTCATCACTTACTTTGACAGCAAATAACACACAGCAATCTAAATACCAAATAAAATCTAACAATCCAAGAAAAAGAAACTGAACAATTATATGATAAGGACTATTTCTAGTTCAACAGAGCAACTTGCCTGCTTACATTCTTCACACAAATTAAATTTGGTGACTTGCTCAGCCCACCAACACTGTGTATAGATCACTAGCACCATCTGAGATGTTGCAGCAACAGTGAATGTGTACTGAATACTGTGCTACAGACCCCATAATCACATTTGCTCTAATGTTAAAGGAGCAAGGCTTGATCATGGTGATATGCTATTGTTACTTGTGAGAAATGGTTTCACAAGGCGCTTTAGAGTACAGTTAAGACATTAAGTTTAGTAGTATCTCATTAGATTCTTTCATTTCATTTTTCACCACAGAATACCAGTCTATTTTCATCTTTGACCCCACACTTAATGTCAGCAGCTAAGGTGGTTTGCGATCATCTTCAGCTCTATTTTCTGAAAGCTTGGTATTCCAAAAAAAAAAAGGGGGGGGGGGATCAGTATTCTGAAGGTTTGGTATTCCAAAAAAGTTAATTGATGCAATAGCTGCATCAAGGGCGTAATCAGGGCCAGCACTGACCTCAGTGTCAAAGAAATGTATTTAAGGGTTTGTTCATATTTGCATTTATTTTTTGCAATCTACCCAGATTAATAATTCCTTATGATAACAACTAAGAGTTAAAATTTATAGCGCAATATAATGTGTTGTAATTATGCTGGAAGTGTAATGAGAATATCAACTTTTGCATTATGTGAAGAATGAAATGACTTTTACAACATAAGTACCGACTGGCAATTTGTTTACTATACATTGTTTGCAATTTTTGCGCTCTACTTGTACCTATACGCAAACCATTGGAATATAGAAGCGCACACCAAACCATGATCTGTTAGATGATTAAGTGAAGTAGCAATCACAACCGTAGTGTAAATGTTTCTACTGAGAAAGATAAGTTTTTTTTTCAATCAGACAACCACAGAGCATAGCAATTAATTCTTAAATATTAACATGATTAAAATTATACAAAACTTTTAAAAACAATTAAGGGAAAACCAGTTTGCACTTTTCAAACATTTAGAAAAAAGAGTTGGACACAAAGCCAATTCTTCCAAAATGTTGAAAAAAAGTTGCAGATAGCAAAAAAATTGTTTGTGCCTTTTAAATTAATACACAAAAATATCCAATTTCTGGAAAAGTGGCAAATAAGTAGTCTGGAAAATATCCCATTTGCAGGAGAGTGACCCTAGCAGAACTCACTGCCAGGCTAAAATGGTGCTACCAGGAGGTTGGCACCCAGTCCTCAGGCTTCTAATAGTAAGATGGTTTGCTGAGAATATATGTAGTAAGTTTGATCTACAAAATTTAAATGAAATGTGTCTTACTACAATTGGAAAGTAAATGGTATTTTTTGCCATTTGTGTTGAGACATAAGGTCCACAAGGTCCTTAACCATCAAGTTTATCTTCAAATCAAATATCCTTGAGAATTACTGTCTGTAACAATCACAGGTGAATTAATACCGTTCTCAAATCTTCTAAGCACTTGTTTCCTAGCTGAAGCATAATATCACTCAGCATGGAAAATTATCAGGGTAATCTGAACCGACACTCTGAAATGTAATTATTTTCATCATTTTAGTTTTTAACCAAAAAAAGGTAATGAAAATGTCCAGCTGTGGACCACCATTAGAGCTTGCTACATGGCTAATTCTGCAAGGTATTAACAAAGCTTGCTTTCACAGTTCAACAATTTAGTTGCAAACTTCTCAACCTTAGGTGACACACCAAATCAAAGTAACAAGTGGTGGCATCCCGAAAGGCGGTGGTCCACAGGCTTTTTCCCCCTGCCATAGCAAGTGTTTTCATAGCTTATCTGTAGTAAAATTCTAGTCCAAGAGGATGTGTACAACACACTAACAAATAAGTTATAAAAGGACAGGATTCTAGAATTACTGTATACTGTGCCTTGAGTAAAAAGGAGAACAGTACTACTGCAATTTTGTTTGCGTTTAGCCATGATCTAAGTGGGGTTAAAACAAACTGTTTTTCCCAAGCAAACAGAGAATTACAATCATTTATTATGACTTGTGTCCCATGTTATTGCAAAGCAAACAGACAGAATTATGTTCACAACGTGTGGGAACTTATGACCAATTAACTGTTTGTCTGGTACATTTTCTGTGGAAGTAAGACATTTCTTAGCATTTGAGCCCAAACTCAAACCCAGATTGTACCTCTTGACTTTTTGACCAGGTTAAATCCTGTCAAACATAAGGGATGTTCTCTTCTAATGATGATTTGTTGACATTCAATTTATACTTACTATTTAAACTGCCTTGAGTATTTAGCATTAGGGTTCGAAGTGGTCTTTATAGCATGTACAAATATCACACCTGATCATTATATTGCTATCATAGTGCTCAAAAGGTCAAGGCAAAAAAGTTTTGTACCTATTACTTTCTAAAGCTTGGCTAATCAAGGGCAAGATTAAACTAGGGAGAAAAACTATTTGCAAAAATCACCAGTTGGAGGTATTTGTCATACATTACCATGAGTATCTTGGAACCCAACTTCAATTTTTTTGTTCTACATTTCGATAAATGTATGTATATAACAATGTATTGATATTTGCTTTGCTCCATCGGAGTGATTCATCTTATATTGAGAGCTGAAGTGAAAAAAAAATGCCATGCTTTCTGTATGTCTATGCCAAAAGTTTCCATTTCATATAACCCATAAAGGGACCTGTAAAACAAAAGGATTAACTATTTTCTTCCTTTTTCACAGTACTTTTGCAACATAAGAACTGCTCAGACACACAAAAAACATACATCTGTCAGTGGTTGATATTAACCCATCTCTGCCTTGGTTTTCCCTAGTAACAGAATTAAGTCAGATAGCAAAAACTAAAGGGTTAAAATCACCTTACTGTCTCCCAGCCCCTGGCCTAATTAAGTGATGGCAGATGGTTGGAGGTTAAGAATGATGCACTCAGTTGTTTTTCTCAGTACAATCCAGGTCACACCATTATGTGCCATGGGAATCTCAAAGGGCAACTGTTAAACCATTTCTCTCACTTTTGGTTATAGGATTAGTAGTGTTCTGGATTTCTTTTTCTTAGAAATAATTGAATTGAAAAGGCCCTGCTGTTGTTTTTCAGTTAATGAAAAAGGAGAATTTAATAAATTTTTCAATTCAATCCAATGAAAATATATATTAAAAAATATATGTAACTAGAGGATCAGAGAAGCGATACCGCCTCCGAATATTGTACCACAAGCTCGAGCACGCGCCTTCGTATANTATATTAAAAAATATATGTAATAATGTGTAATTTTGCTTTTTCTTTTTCTAACTGCAATGGAGGTCCAAATGTTGCTTTCACTGCAGAATTCAGCAGCAACAAAAATAGAATTGGACATGCATGAAATCAATAATATAATTCAGTTGTTCAGGAAACAAACCAATCAGTCAAACTCTTGTGCAATTTCTCTTTGGTAATGATCATGATCCTGATATTTCCCAGGTTTGGGGTAACTGAAAACCTTTGTTTACTCTTCACTGTCCACTTCTCAACAAAACAAGTCCCTATCCCTCCATTAATTGCTGTCAACTTACATAACTAGCAGACTGCCTTTGGGACAGCTTTGATCTCTCTCAATCAGACACTGGATAGATCTTCCTTGTCTGTTTCCTAAGTAGTTTACCATCATTCTATCAAATTTTCAACCCTAGCCATTGGTCAATTTTTCACTGAATGAAATTCCAGATCTTCCTCAGTGCTATTTTTGGAGATGAGAGGTAGTGAAGGGCAGAGCAGGAAGATGAAGTGAATCTTCTCATTTATAGTGGACTCACTTTAGTACTGAAAATCTTAGTCAAATATCAAAGTCTTATAATAAAAAATTTTCTTTTCTTTCATTCTTTTTTCTCTTTCATTTTTTTCAAAAGTCTCATTGATTAGATTCATAATTTTAGTTCATCTAAAATTACCACTTACATGTAGCTGAAAGAAGTTCAAAGAAAGCAAACAGAACATTTGCAAGATTGCTAGATGAAACTGCTATTACTTCCTAGAATTTTTCCTTGAAACAACTAAAGAGGTGAAACTTGGATTACAAGTTTTCATTTATTTATCTTGACCTCAATACAAATTTCATTTTAAATCAACTGAATGGAAGGAACCCAGCATACAACACAAGTGGCACTAAGGTAAAATCTCTGGTTCACATACTTCTATTATACTACCACTCCTACGTCAGAATTGGGTTACATGCTGGTCTTATTTTTATTTCTGCTTCTGAGGACAAGCATGGGTGGTCAAATAATACATGTTAACATTCTGTAGAAAAAATGTAGGCATTACAATACATTCAGTCTTTTTACTGTTGTCTTTTTGAAGGCAGGGAAAGAATCAGAATAACTGCCAGGAAAAAACTCAATGAAAAACATTCGACCCCACCCTCTATTCATGCAATAGTAACTAACTAGGTTGAGATAATTTCATTATACTTTAAAACTGATCCCATTACTATGAGGAGAATGTTTTGATTTTATACTTACCATGTTCATAATAGTTAAAACATATGTGTCAATCTGATCATTCTTGTAGTATTCCATCATTTTGGGATCCACAACCACCAATATTTCCACATTTCTTTCCAAGCTGTAAGATCGCTTTTGTCGCCTTTTGTGGTTCTTTTTATTTTCATGTTCTTCCCACCTCTCCCGCTGTTTTTCTGCTACATCTTTTTCTTCTTCTTAAAATAAAAAGAAATAGAAATATCAATAATGCCATCTAATGCATGTAATGTTATCTACAATTCTATTAATTTTTATTGCACACCAGTTATCCACCACTTCTAGAAAATAAAGACGTAATATGCACATAAGGTTCACTTTAGCCTAAAAACCTATATACATTTCCTAGCATTAATACTTTTTGACCATTTAAAACTTTTCTGACAAAGATAAATGAATAAACTTATAAAATACCATATTAAAACGTGGGTAGAAACATATTTCTATTTATTTGGATAAATGCTTTCATTTGGCATGAAATTCTCAGCTCTTGCCTAAAACAATTAGTGTGTTGGCGATAGCTGTGGCAAGGAACAAGTAGATTTTACATGAAAAAGACATATATGAACACCAGTCTCAATGACAAAGAAGGCAACAAAAAATTCTCTTATTCTACAGATACCATGACCCAAAAAAGGGTAGTAATTTTTTGGTAATTTTACCTAACCCGACCAGCCTATCTATTATATGTCTTGAAACAGACAAAAGACTCCTCCTTCCTTCTACTGTTTAGTTGTGAAATGCAATACTGTTAAATTAGGATGACCCATCTCAGTGTAGAAACCCTATGACAAATGATCAGATGGCATGTTTACTTTGTACTTTAGACAATGAAACTGTTTTTATAATATTAACCTTTCTTTTTCTAAACCAATTACTGAGGTGGGAGTTAAATATGCTCACTGTGTTCTGGACAAGCTGTAAAAGCAGATCTGCTAGATATAAAATGTTGGGTTTGTAGAAGACAAACCCACAGGCCTACCCAACTACCAGACTCGGCACCTAAGGATCCTGAATTAACCGGTATATCGGACCACGCTACCCGTTTTCAAAGTGTGTGTCAGATCGCATTTTGGAGTATCATACCCCAGAACAAATTTTGTAGCACGACTGTGGGCTCATCCACGCTCGGCTGAACAACCTTAAACTGTACTCTTACTTTAGAGTACGGNGGGGACTTTACGACATTCGGTTTGAATGTTTTAACCACTTTTGATAGGGCTTTTTTGCATTGTATTAGATTAATGTGGCAGTCTAAGGTTCATCTAGGTGGCTTTCAAAATTATGCACCCGGTTTTAAAATCATATAGCGATTTTACGACAATCGTTTACTATCCAATCAAGGTGACAGCCGAGCATGTCAGGGCTCATCCTGTCGGTGTTCTGGCTGATACTCCGAAATGCGATCTGACACACACCTTGAAAACAGGTAGTGTGGTCCGATATACCGGTTAATTCAGGATCCTTAGGTGCCGAGTCTGGTAGTTGGGTAGGCCTGAACCCAGTAGACATACTATGTAAAGAACAGCCATTGTAAGTCCCAAGGGGGTCAGATATATGTAGCAAAGGTTCTTTGTGATGAAGGTCTGTGAAATGGGCTAAGGTTCTTTTTTTATGTCTAAAATCTGAGGTTCACTTTGACAAAGGTCTGCTATGCAGAGATACATAGTTATATTCCGAGTGTCTGGTGTTCTGAGGATCTACTGTTCCGAGGGTCCGCCATTCCAAAGGTACAGATAGAGTACAAACAGCACAGAGATAACAAATTAAATTCGCTTCTTTGAAATGGAGGTCAGTGCCCTTATTGTGCGACTAATACAATTTGTTTAAGCGCAGTTTTTGCATCAATCAAATTTTTTAGAAGAACTGACCCTCGAAATTGCAGACCCTCCACAATTTGAAATACTGGACCCTAAAACAGCGTTCGATTTCTGATTAGTGTTTGGAACTGCAGATCCTCAGAATATAGGGATGTCTCCCAATGCAGAAGGCACAAAGTTCGTATTCCGCTAGGTTAGCTGTGAGCATTTGGTTAAAGTTACGTTACAAGCCAAATCATAGTATAAATAGACCCATGGTCAAACCAACAAGCTGGGAAAACAATAGAGTTTCCGGTGCCATTGAATACGATGGATAGATTGTTACGTATTCGTAAATGTAGTCAGTAACCTGCTATCGCTTTTAACATTCCGGTAAGTGTTCCAGTATGCTAGCCTTTCCTGCCATATAGAACCTTAGCATACTTAGTGTCCACATGAAAATGTAGTGTATCTAAACAAATTTTATCCAAAACTTACCTTTTCCCAGCAAAAATGCCGGTTCGTTTTGGACTATTGTAAAAAAGTATATAGGGCATATAAATGAGCAAACATTGCCTTAAATAACTATTTTTGATATTCTTCCTCACTGACTGGATACGAACACTTGTATTCTGCAGGCTCGATCTGACAAGGGGATATAAACGCTGTAAATGTCACAGTACGCACAAACGGATTACCTATAAATCTGGCCATCATATTCCACTGGTAAAGGAAACTCTTTAATGAACCAGATCATCAGTAAACTTAGGAAAAAAGATGGACAAAACTGTACAGGCTGTCAACATTTCATTGTGTCTAATGATGTTCTTAGTGATAAAACATGTTAACATTGAAAAGAAGAATATTCAAAACTGTTCTTTATTTACTGAAAAACAGTTCATTTTATGACTATGCTAGGTAAACGTCCCATAAAATGTTGAACTATGAGTCAGCTGATCCTACAACATGGACCACTACACTAGTCCCAGGTGCCACTGATTTTGAAAATTTGATGATTCAGTAATTGTTTTGAAGTCAAATTGGACAGCAGCTGCTGAGTTAACAGAAGACAGCTAACAACACCCCTGCTTCCTCTGACTACAAAACGGAATGTAATAGAAAGGTGCAAATCTGACACAACCATCAAAACAAACTACAGCCACACCCATTCTGATATTGCTTTAATCAAAGATAATACCATGTTATACAGAAGTTGACATTACAAATGAAGACATCAATTTTCATATGTTTAAATGTATTTCTCAAAAAGACTTATTGAAAAATACCGCTGGTTGCAGAATTAAACAGTCATTTTCTCAATGAAGGGTGTTTTTTTGTCTTTAACAGTTTTATCCATTTCAAACTTTTTGGTTAGAATTTGACACATGTTTTAGTTAACCAGGCTTCAAATTATATGGATTTGACAATGTGTTTATTTTATGAGACACTCTGCCCCTTTCAGGTCTGGTTTTCGTCTTAAAACAAAAATACTTCTTGGCATGTTCACCCACTTGCCTTTTACTGACAGCTATTTCTAAATCCCCATTTAATTTTTAAAAGTTATAATTTCAAAGCATTCACACCATTATCAATAACTTTATTTTCCTTTAAAAATCTGAAAAAAAAAAATCCCATTGAAACTTTTCAATAAATAATTTAAAACTTGACTGCAATGGCAATTTTCACGTAATCTGTAATAGCTCTCCTTAGATTTTGTATCCAATAACTTGACAAAAGCTCAAAACATACAAAGCTAATCCAGTTAACCTTTTTCCTACTTTTGACACTTAGACAATTTTACACAATTTAAACTCATTTCAAGGGGATTTTGATTGCTTGCAAACCTTGGAGGTTACCAACCCCTTTAACAGGAAACAACTGCTGCTCTCCTTGGCACATGTTGATTAAAATATAATTGTGTCTGGTATTTCAATTTAAAAACAGTTACATGCATACAGCACACATTCTTACCAAATCTGTCTGTTTGAGTCGTTATACATAAGCCGTGTTCACAACTAGACTTACTTAGCCCAGGGAAAGTCCAACTGACAAACTGACATCACAAGTATGTAACCACTCTTAGGGGATTTCAAACCAAGGTGCCTTTGTGTTATGATCTTTATGGTGAAATCAGGACCAAGTCCAGTCTAAGCAAATAACTTTGTGAACATGGCCATATGCTGCTCAAAGTACAACTTACAACCCCATCACCATCACCCCCAGCAGCAGAGATGGACCATTTTCATTTCAATAAAAACTCCAAGGACAGAGTCTGTATTCAAACCAACTCATGATAACGTATCATTTGTATATGTACATTATTCAATTAAATTGCATAAAATGACACTCAAATGAACAAGAATGTTCCAAAAATGGCTCCCCTTCTAAGACACTGGTCTACAAATTTGGGAGCATAATTGATTATCTAAAAAGCCAACTGCATTGCAACCCACATGTATTGGTGTCTAACAGAGAACAAAGCATTATAATGTTTGTATTATACAACAAAAATAGTTCAGCCTTAAAGGTTCCATAAGCAATAAAGGTTGGAAATAAGGCCATCCACTGACTGCCAGAGTGTTTTACTTTGTTCAAACTTGCAATCACTTGAATTGTAAAAGTCAGAAGCTGAGTTTTCAAAGTAATTGACAGCAATTGCTTTAAGGCGGAGTGAAAATTTATGACTTTATTCTAGTTAATTTACATGGAACTGAAGCAAAAAAAAATCCTTATGCTGCAAAAGCTCTTTCACTGTATCAAGGGGCGTTTAATCAGATATGGTCTGTGTGATGCATTGCTCTACTCCTGGTAATGTAAAAACAAAACAGATGTTTAAAAAGAGAGACAGCAGGGCCCGCACTCAATTTAACACGACTTAAATGCAATCACACACACACAACCACATATCAACGCACTCATTGATCTATCTCTTTATACCATTTAATTCTAAAAGAACAAGTTACAAAAATGTTCCAACCACTTTCTGAAACAGCATACTTCCCTGGCATAAAACAAGGTACTTTTGTTTTCAAAGAACATCCAGTAACACACTTGATCTTAGTAGCACTCCATCACAGTGTGCACTGTTGACTTTTCACCGATCTACCAAAATATTTCAGAAAGAAGGATAAGCAATACCAACAAGGATATTTTCAATCCTGAAAATTCAGAACAAAATGATGAATGTCTTGAAAAATCTGTTGGGAAGTTTCATTTTATAAATGTTCCATTGCTATTTTTGTATTACATAATTCACAGGTCTTTCTCCAAATAAGTGCTGTAACCCATATTTAAAAGAAAGCCTTAAAGTCCATGTATTTTGAACTTCACACCTGACTGTGAATTACTCACCTGTTTACCATAACAAAACATTTGGTCAGGTTATTTTCTTGAGACTGTTTAAACAGAAACTTTGATAAAACAGTTTCAAATAACTGGATCACTTAATATCTGGCTACTTTGCACATAACAAAATACAATCGGCATATTGAATGATGACTTTAAAATATCTTTGGATAAGGCACCTATTTAAATGTCAAATGAAACAGATACATATTTGACTGATCAAGAGTTATTCAATGTCGTTTAACAATCTAATTCTCTAATTGGTAAACTGAATCACTTAATTCCTGGTTTTATAACTGCATTGAAGAGATACCAGAAAACTTCAAAGATGTCCAAACACCAAAATTAACTGACTATTTACCAAAGAGTGGTATTTCAAATATATTACAAGGTCATACGCTTGTCTAATGAGTTAATGCGATCAAGACAGTGTGTAGACAACAACATGCCCTTTTCCTCAATTTATTTTGGACTCGGCACAGTTTAACCAGACTCAGATACTCATGATTTAACTTGTATTGAAAGAGGTGTACCCTTCTTGCTACTTAATGAAATAAAAGAGCACAAACTCCGAGATAACAGAAAAATTTTCAAATGCATAATGAGATTTAGGCAACACTTTTTTTCTGTCGATTTAACAGAAGCTAGATCTTGTGAGAATCCACACACTTAATCTATCAACTATAATATTTGTATTGATTTTATATTACTGCAAAATATGAAAATGTGTAATTTCATCATTGTATTAGCATATCATTACACAGTTTCAGAAACTTTCACATCAGCAGTTGTTGCATACAGTAATTGTAGCCAGCCAATGCAGGTATGTGGGAATCTATCTCAAGTGAGGTAATCACAGCCATGTGTACCGAAAAACAGATTTAAGCCAGGAATCATCTTATATTTCTGTAATCTTGTCCGTCTGCTTGCCTTGCCCAAAGACTGCATTATGGGCAGGGCTACAGTCAGGTAAACAAGCAAAGATTTTATGAGGCAGCTACCAAATTTTGCATTTTTGCAGAATTTTTCATTTACTAAATTCAAATTTACATAACAATATAAAATATGGATTGCCTTCTATTGTATGATTTTCAGTAAAATTAACCCCACATCTAATTATGAATTTTTCACAACATGCAAATTTGTGAAGATATTATATCATAAACATTTCACACAAACATCAAAAACATTTTGCACAAAAAATCAGTCTTCTGAACTAATTCTGATGAAACTTAGATCAATTTCATGGTAACAGACACCTGGCCATAAAATGAAAACTTGCTCCCACACCAAAGGTCTAGTGGTGGTGAGTTGGTGAAAGTGACCGACCCCTTGGGTTCCGGTCAGTGACTGGCCAAAACAATTAAATGTCCCATATTTTTTATTGGATCCAGCAACTCTCAACCAGTCTTGGCCATCTCCACCAACTCAATGCCCTTGATGTTTATTCCACACTATTCTGTTCAGGGCAAGCATCGGGGTGAAAGTAAAGTAAAGCCAGATAACACTGCCAGTGAACCCATACACAGTCAACTCAGGTGAATGGACCAATTTTTCCACCATTGAATGCACATATCAATCAACTGGTTGGGTGTTCTAAAGAATACTGATAGGTACCAAGAAGAAACTGCGTGCACAAGTGGAATTGGGATTTGCTAAAAGTAAAGGGTATGATCAGTGCAGATAGCCAGAAAATACAATATTCTTATAGAATGACTAAACTATGAATATGGGCTTTTCTAGAAAAATGGGTCTCTGGCCAGATTGTAGGAAGTAACCATCCAGGGGCTAGGTGTGTTAATGTTGGGAATGAAGTGTTAATCTTCTTCATGTTGTATAACTGATATTAAGAACCAGTTCCCATACATATAGTATAGACAAATACTAAAGGTAAGACACTGAATGACATGAGAAAAAAATTCTGACTGATGACAGCACAGATATAAACAGTAAAAGAAGTGGTAATACGGTATTATACCAAACACCTTATCAATATTTGGGTGATGCTTAAATTTGATCCCCACTGAACCAGATTCAAGGAGCTTAATCCAATTTCTGGCTCACTTGAAGTGTCAAAAATTCCGGCCTCTTCACCAAAATTGTCTTTGGGACGTAATTCTGAAGATGTCAAATAAAAAGGAAGAACCGTGATCCGCTGGCCAAACACCACTATAAAACTAGACATCCGTTTTAACACAACTGCCGTCAAGGAGTCTGAGTAACAATGAGAAACAAATTGGATATTACAATCAGAACAAAGGGTCAAAATTTACATTAAGCACTCATTTAGAGTCAAGTGGATAGGGCAAGCATGGGGAGCACTAGGGCAAATATCCCTGTCCATAAATAAATTTCATAACAAACTGTCCACTTAAAACGGCATGTTCTCTGTTGTGTCTCTCCTTTCATTTTTGGACTATTAGACAATTTGTGTTTTAATTTCATACAAGTTGGTGGTATAATATTTCCTTAAGCACATTTTACCACTTTGTTAATATCATAGACAAGCAGGTGGCAGTGTGATTCTATATTATAAACAGAAGAATATGTTTATAATAAGTAAGTTCACCCTTTGTTATGGTAAGAAGAAAAGGTTGAAACTAAAATTACTTTTGCCAAAAAAAGTCTAAATTAGGTAACTATAGACAAACAAAATAAAAAAATACTTGAATTACTACAGAGAAAAAGGTGGGATACAAAAAATTCCAACAAGTGGTTCAAACAAAGACAAAAATAGTACAAACATTAGCAATTTGGACTCAGAATTAAATAAATGAATATCATCTGCAAAAGAAGAGAAAAATCAATGCAGGAATATTTTTATCATTTGGCATTTTGTCAAAGTATACAGACACATTTGAAGTGATCTGAAGTTGTGACTGCTCCTACTTTTCTTGCACCTGTGTTATGTAATGGTCACATACTGTGTTTAATGTCAATTCCAATTGTAAACTTCTCCCACGATTTCCAAATATTTAATGCAAATATATCAATTCAAGGAGCGGCATGCCATAAGGCACTGGATGTTGGGATTTGGTTTCTCTCTGTGAGATTATCAAAAAATAGAAATCTTTCTCTGTTTTTGTTTAACGTGTAAGATTAATCTACAAATGTTAAACAAGTTGCATGAAAAAAAACATCAATAGATTGATAACTGTTATTCAGATTATGATGGCATGTAATCTCTAAAACTTGTAAAGTGAACACAGTAAGCCAAAGTCTTTTTTTATGTAACATTTTTAAAACATATTTTTTGTATATGTATGCAACCCAAAAGTCAGCTGGGAAATGTTAATAGCTGGCAAAAACTCAGGTATAAAAAACACCAAATGAAAAATTTTAAAGCACAGAAATGATGTTCTGTCTGGTGAAACCCACCTTGAACACCACAATACCCCTCAGTGCTGTCACCATGGTGACTGTGGTCGGCATGGTAACCACCTAACTCAGGAAGTAATGCCGAGCGTTTGTAGAGTATATGTGGGTGCTTGGGATCTTTTGTTGTGTTGTGGCCCTTCACAGGTTCTATGAAGTATTCCCCATGGTCTGTCCATAAGAGTCCAGTCTATAAAGATAAAGAAGAATTATGGTTAGGAAGCTGGTGATTAAAATTGAGGATTATTGTTTTAATAATCAAACTTGAACTCCTAATAAGTTTTAATAATCAAAAGAAGAATTTACACAATTGCATGAATATTTCCAAAAGCAAATAAAGTATTATTTGACTTATTATATTACAATGCCCATTTTCTTGTAACTCCTGAGATACCTAATCCTTTTTATGTTCTACAAAAGACTTTCTGTAAGATAAACATAATAAAATAGTCAGATAAACTAGCATATGTGAAATCAAAGAAAAAATTGAGTTCACAAAAGCACTCATTTATCAAAAGTTTTTTCTTTTTAATTTACATGTATTAGAACTGAAATCATAATCTTGACTACCAGTCATCACAACTGACACTACACTGACACTATCCTGACTGACTGACACAACCATCACCACTGACACTATCCTGACTGACTGGCACAACCACCACCACAAACACTATCCTGACTGACTAACACAACCATCACCACTGACACTATCCTGACTGACTGACACAACCATCACCACTGACAACATCCTGACTGACTGGCACGCCAAATATGAAAGTAAAATTTGAGACTGTATTAGCATGGGAATACTTGAAATAATTTGAGAACCCATATCCACCAAACTAGTGTCTGGTCCATCAAGAATGAGGGAGGCACCTAGCTTCCTGTTTCCAGGCAGTCTAACCATAGAGCCCCTGCATTTCCTGCCTGGGCCTCTTAAACAGGTCAAGTAATAATAAAGAGACAGGAAAAGTATGTAATACCACCTAGAGTGGCAAGTTGCTCAAGATAAAATGCAAAACAGAATGTCACATCAGGCAACAAGGTTACAAGGAGTCTACCACACTTCCTATTAGAAAAGCAGTATATGAGAGAGAGAGAGAGAGAGAGAGAGAGAGAGAAAGAGAGACAGAGAGAGAGAGAGAGAGAGAGAGAGAGAGAAAATGAAAATATGGGTAGGGTAAGCTAAACTGTCAATAGTGTTAAATCAAAACATTTCTAAAAACACCTTGAACTCTTTGATGCCTAAGAATACTTTGGGACATGGCCTTTCTACTGACTGCCGAAACTTATCTAAGGGGCATGTAGTTTTCCAAAAATTTAGTAACTTGTCAAAATAATTTAAACTAAACTTTCAACTAAAAGGTTAGATCAAAGGTGACGTCATGTATCAATTAAACCTCAAGTCAATGAGTTACAATAAAGCAATTTAACCGTTAACGTGTGCCAAGAATCATAAATTTGTTCATTTTCCAGTGTTATAACGATAAATTTCTCCTGTTAATAAATTGGTATTGTCTCAGATTGTACCAAAAAGGTAGTATAATAGACCGACCACTTGCACACTTTGCCCTGCCAAATTCTCTAACAAAATTCACAATTTGATAACAAATCTAATCCTTTAAACTCAGTAAGCCAGGAGATCAAACACATACCAGTTTTTTTTTCATAGCACTTTCAAGGAAAAAACTAAACTGAATCATTTTCTCCCATTATTCAACTGTCAATCATACGCAACTGTCATTTCAGCAGTGAAACACTCCGCAGCTCACCACCACACTCTATTAGCTGCCACATTTTAGTGGCTATCAACTCTGTGCTAAAGCAAACCATATCTGACAGCAGATGAGTGGTCCAGTTGGCAGAAATTTCTTGACACAGCAGTTCCAATTGGACATTAGGGGTTGGATAACCTCAATGTTAATTTAGACGCAGGAGAGGCAGAAACCAAAGTGCAATCATGAAATAAGTTTGAAAAACATAACATGAAAGGAAAAAATATTTGCTGAAATATTAGACTGATTTCAACTCCAAAGTTCATTTGCATGGAGCTTGTCCTGGTATGACCTTGGGTGCAATAAGAAAGGCACAAGGTAGAGATTCTTATAGATAGATATTATAGATTTGGTATTGAAAATATACCAAATTTAATAATCTCAAATCAGTCAATCAGTTCTTTCTTCCCAATTGTTTTATCACAGCAGCTTAGCATATTCTTTAATACTCACTCTCTTTCTTTCTTTCATTTTTTTTCCATACCCTAATGCACATACAAATGTATATATTATGGCTTTACCATATACATAAACTTGACCCAATAGAAGTGGAAATTAGCCCTATTCCTGGACTGTCAACACTTTTTTATGACAAAACCAAACAGAGGTTTTATGGATCAAAATAAAAACAGCAAAAACAAATCAAAAGGCAAGATCCAACTCCAGAACAGTCACTTCAGTTGAGTTTTTTTCAGAACATAGACAGTGGGTAGGCCCTTAATATTATCTGTGATTATCAAGCCATTAAATTCTTTAAGTACATACCTGTTTACAGGTAGAAGAATGCTAGGTTATCAGCTACATCTCAACAGGTTAAATGTGTCAGGGCAAATGGTGAGAGAGAGAACACTTTTGTGAATATCCAGAAATAAAATAAAAGGTATAATACAAGTACATATTTTAGTTTTATGAAAGAAACTTCCAATGGCTTTTGGTAAAATATTAAAAAACACCTGGTTGGCTGGCCTGACAAATATGAAATATAAGGACTTAATTGGTTAATTAACTATGCTGTGTATGTGTATGTGTGTGGGGGAGGAGGGGCTTTAGTTAGTTCACTCTCTTATGTTAAAGCAAAGATATTATTTTGTCCTTCACTCAAAACATACTAGTTGTATTGCCAAGATATAACACCCGTGCCCCCACCCCCTCCCAAAATAAATATGTGAAAATGTCATAAGCCACCAGTTACGAATAATGTCGGTTTATGGTACTCAACAAAATCTTCAAAGTTTGACATTTGCAGGACCACCAAATTTCAAAACAATTTTTCATGAAATTTTGTTATGTAGGGGACCACCAGTTCACCATCTGCCTCCCCATACTTTTCCATGTATGCACCAATGTTCTGAGTGGATCTATCAGCTGCATTTATAGTCCATGTGGTATTTGCACACCAGACATACAATGGGAGGCAGACAGTTAACAAGAACAACTATGGCATATGGTGCTATGAAATGCCACAGGTTTCATCCATAAATAAAGTCTCAACTTTTCATACCACCTTTAAACAAATCAAGACATCTTCTTGTGAGAGTATAGCCCCATTCACACCTACATGGTTAATCGAGATTAAGGGAATCGCGATTCTAACGCGCTTAGCTAAATTCACTTTTTTGCGTTCACACATGTAAAAACGAAATCGCGATTTACCTTGCTGGATCTGGTAATTGCAACTGCGCTCCCTAGGGGAGTCACGGTATATCCTGTTGATCATGCGCAGTAGCTGCCTTCAAGACCATGCTTTCGGTGTGTACGGTGTTATTTTCTGTTTAATACTCTCATCGGCCCAAATATTTAGTTATGCTGCCACTGAGTTTTCAGACCAGTACGTCCTCGTGGCCATTTTGCTGACTGCTAAGAAACTTGAAATTGCGTGGACAGTTTCTTTTCTTTCACTTTCCAGTCGGCGAATAGATGTATTTAGCTAATGTTTCGTTTCAATTTATACCCGACATGAAATAAAATTTATTGTATTGTATTGTACTTTCGATATAAACTGTGCACGCGCCTAAGTCCTCAACTTCCGGTGTTAACATCGATCCCGTTCTCACTAGGAAATTTTATATCGCGATTTAAGTTTACATCGATAGAATCCACCTCTCGAGTAGGATTAATTTGAATCGCGATTTGGCGTCTCGACTGCGTTCACACTAGAAGCTTTACATCGATAGAATCGCGATTTGGGCTTAATCGCGATTGAAAGTGTCTCGTGTGAATGGGGTTAGTGAGCTCTTATCTTCCCTACACAAGAAAATTGTCTTGAAAATATTCAAATACTCAACTTTTGCTCATATATATAACCTATCTTAATCTAATCTTTTTGTCAAAAATATTATGTATGAATGGAGTTCATAAAAAATTTCATTAAAATGTGTTGTTTCAATCGAATCTATTTGAATTTTGCACTCGTGCATAGCTGTTTGCAAAAAATCCTCCTCGTTTCTATTTCATTTGCCAAGTTGCAGTTCTGGGATCACTTTTTTATATATTCTAATTAAAAGATAAGCCCATCTCAAATGGTATATAACTAGAACAAAAGCTTACATTTTCTTTTGCCAATAAATTTTACAACTTGCAATGACCTGAATTTTTCTGTATGGACTGAAATCTGTACCTTGAAATCAAAAGAAACTTTGTTCAAGAAAAACGAGTGCAAGTCAAAAGAGAGGAAATGCCACCACTCTGTATGCATGCACACCCAAAATTTTTTCACACTTTAAACGTGACAGTGCAGAATATTTATTGAAACACACTAATACCAGGCTGAAGACCAGGTGCAAGAGAAGCCATCACCTGTCACCTTCTGACGACTGAAACTACTCGTCATCCTCACACCTGCAAACTTCAAGGATAACAAACTTTTGACCTGATTCTCTGGAATCTTTAAGTGCAGTCTGCTATACTTGTCTATGAACTTAGTCCCCATAATTTTAATAATAATAATATAAATCCAGTTTGAAATAAAAAAAGTTAAAAGTTTAATGCTCCATCAAATTTGAAGTCAGATCAGTGATGGATAAAACAAAACTTTTTAGAAATGTAAATTTAACCAAAGTAATTTTTCTGTAGCACCTATCAACAAAATGATGTGCTTAATTAGTTTAGCTTTATTACTATCACCTCGAGTTTACAAAGAGTAATAGAATTGTAAATTTCATGTTCTGACAATCAACTGCATTACTTCAGACAGTGACTTATTTCATGAAACCACCATCACTGCCTTAAACTGGACACTTCAGTGGATTCTACTTAATGGATGGTTTCAAGTAGATCCCTCTTGTAAACATAACAAATGATCAAATACTGATCTTGCATTCTGACCAGACTACCACATTGAAAAAATCTCCTAGGCACAGCATGTACTTAGACACTGTTAACAAAGAGGAGGCTCTGTTCACAAAACCATGAAGATTCAAAAGTACCCAACTGTTTAAAAAACACATGAAACCCCCCTCAACCAACTCAAGTGGAACTTCAGTGCATTTGTGACAAGATCAAAGAGCGACAAAAAAAGTCCCTGAAGCTTTTAAACCACTAGCCTGTCTTTTCTCACTAAGTTTGTTCTTGGCTGTTTAAAAATCTTTTAACAATGCAGACAACATGTTGAGAGACACTTTTTTCTGCCAGACAGTTTGTTTTTTTCTGTAGCTCTGAACATTGTTGCAGACTTTTAAGGCAATCTTATTCCTACTGGGCTTTTACTCTTGGCCATTTACCAGTTACCTTATCAACATCATGCTGATCTTGTATCATCATTTATCTTATCACTGACCCTCCCATCCTTAGTAAACAATGATATCTAAGTATTTTACAACTTAAGGACTATTGTATGGTAAAGATTTCTAGACTTTTTTTCACTCTCACAGCAAGATCTCCATTAATCATATTACCTGGCTTAATACTGTCTCACCTGGAAACTACAAACCTAGTGAATGATACAAAACGTGGGGGAATTCTGCTGCCTGAAGCACTCCACCTCTGACTTGCAAACAGGAAGAAAGAAATTGCGAAGAGCAAGAGAGGAGAAACAGAAATAGCTCTTTAAAAAACCAAAAATTCCACAAAATCTAAAAACTGTTGTACTGAAATATAATTTTCTGAAGATTTTGGTTCAGGATTTGTACGGTTAATTTATTTCTTAGAAAGGAAATCTTTGAGAGGGCATGTCCTTTGAATGATATTAAAAGAACAGAAGAGAAAGGGAGTAAAAGGTAGTCATAAAATACCTAAAGAAGTGCAATGCATTGATGAACCATTTTTTCCCTCAATGTATCACTGTATATGTCAAAAAGTCAAGAAGCTATTTTCATGTGTTAAAGAATCACTGGTACAGCCCACAAGTGAATGAAGTAAGTGTGAAAAGGGGTGACAGAAACAAAACCATCAGTAAGTGACAGTTAAAAAGTTGACAAGTAACATTTGGGGGGAAAGGAAGGAATTTCTGGACACCACTCAACTTGGCATCTTAGTGAATTCTTACACCTGGTCTTTCTTGTGCATTATTTGCCAGTGTAACCATAGGTTTACCTCTAGACTACTTCCATGACAAAATGGCACAAAGTTTGCTTCAGGGTCTCTATTTTGGAATCATTAGTGACAGAGATTGTAACCCTCAGACTGACATTGCAGCACAATCACCTACAGGCTGCTCTTGAAAAATATTTGTATTTTTTCTCTCTTTTAATGCCAACAAAGTTGAACAGAACAATTTATGCACCAGTTAAATCTTTTAAAACCCACCAATTTTGAAATAATTTTCATATGACATTTTATCACAGCAGAACTTTAATCATAAAATATGCCGTCAGACAGAAAATCTTGAATTGCTATCTGTTCTCAGTGTCATTTAATTTACATGTATCTTTGAATACATTAATTAATAATTCTTTTGAAGTAAAGCTATTCATTTGGATAAGTACAGATGGATTGACTGACAAAGAAATGTATAAAAATGGTGCCACTTTACGTGCTAAACGATTGCATTCCACAGAGATCATAACAAATATTCTGTAGGCCTGAGGCAAATTATAGTACTACAAGGACACAGGAGGACCTTGATACAGATTGAGTGTTCTCAGGACACTGACATTTATTGTTTTTTAATTGCCCTATTTGCCATCATTTAGCAGCCACCTTGAGGACAAAGGTGCTGCACCTTGTCAATTTGGTCTGAACTTTTGTCACCAAAGGTTAAGTGGTCACAGATCTCTTCCACACTGCAGAGATGGCTTGCCGTGGACAAGGTGGTTCCGCAGACATTGGTCTTTGAGCTAAATTATACTTCTTTATATTATCCAACACAAAATGGAGATAAAGAGGTAGAGGTAAGAAGTGTCTGGTAGATTGAAAAAGTCACTGATCACATCAAAGAGCCACATGGAAACAATTTATTCATGATTTGGAGACCTGTAAAGGGGACAAAAGAAACAACGCATTTCTTTTGACCAGGCATGAAGTTGACAGGTGTCATCAAAGAAGACAGACACCAATGATATCATTGGAAATATAACTGTGCTTCTTACTATAAAAATACATTCTCATTCTTTTGCTGAATGTCTGAAATGCAATTTACATGCCTATCAAGTTTCATGTGTCTCATATGAGACCACCACACTTAAATTCCACCAAGCAGACATTTGCCTCCGAAGTCTGTGCTTTGTGACTGCGCAGCAGCGTCTGCACTTGCGCAGCAGCACACCTCATGCATTTCACCCGTCAATCTTGGCGCTACTTAATCTATACCATTGGGACCTGCCTTGGTATGAACCAGTTTGCTGTGTGTAAACCAGACTTTCTTCAGCTTCTACCAGTGAGATGCTGGTAACATATAATACTGCAGTTATCTATCACCTGATACGAGGAGAGGGTGACCAAACTTCACTGTTACCTGAAGGCACACCTCTATGGAAGGTTACAAGGTCCCAGCATTTCAAAACAGGCCTGTTACAGCCTGATTCTCCTGTAATTGTGATTTTACTGCACCATTACACTATAAAATTACATCCTATACATAAGAGTAATAAAAGAGAAAATAGCTCAGACGCATTTTTAGAGCAGCTCGAGCTGTCTACTTGGTCACAGATTATAGCACAAATAGATCTCCATCTACAACAAATACACTGACACAACTGATAAGGATTCATCCAGTAATAAACCTTACTAGTATGTTCTCCTATTATATGGGCAAGGGGGATTTGGAAGGATCAAAATACCCACTCTTTTGGCCAGAGAAGGCCTGCTCTGAGTCTAATTTTTATGCCATTTCTCAGGTTGGATCAGGTAAGATGTTAAAAGATCCTACTTTTTCAGAAAAAGAACCCCTCTGCAATTGCTGGCCACAGACCTGCTATATATTCATTTATCATTTTCAACATTGCAATACACATTGTTTTAACAAGGCTTTCCAAAATATTAAAGATGATCATGCTGGCTTATCAGTGCACTAGTACTTAATGATAAGACCACACAGATCATCAGAAAAAAAAACTTAAAGAGGAGTAATGATATCAATATATTTTCAGCAAGACTGAACTCTGTAATAGCACAACAGACACAGCCAATGACCCAATGACGCAGAAGTTGCTAATTTCACACTGTATTTATACTGCATATTCTCTTAACAAGTACCAGGTCCATTTTTAACACTCAGACAAGGTATCTGTAGACCATCATGTGGCAAGATATAGATGTATGAAGCTAAACAGAAGTACCTGCTCCACAAGGAACTGCCTCGTTACATGCACTTACAACGCCAGTATGTGTAAACACAGGAAGAACCTTCATACCATCTTTTAACTAATACACCTACGCTAGACAAAACTGACTGCATTAGACTAGATGTAATGTACTAGTTAGTAATTTAGAATTATCAGAACAAATTTGTGCAATTTCTCTTTTAAGTTGAAAGATTTTGTGGATTTTTTTAATTTTTGACCCGGCAGTTGACATCTACCTTTATATATACACAGGGCAATTAAAACAAGGAATGATACTTTGAAAAACGCCACGAGTTGGTTTTCTCTGTCCCCCACAGGAGCAAAACCTAAGACGGGAAACTTATTTTTTGAATTAAATACCATAATTGAATTTGCAGTTTACCCTCCTCTAAACATCAACTGTTAACAACAATATTCTGCAAAGAATTTGGTGAAAATGTCATGGCTTACACAGGAGCAACCATATTCTAATCACATTGGGTACAATTTCCCTCCTATGTAAAACTAGCTCAATTTCTTTAGACTGAAAATCTATTTTTCTTTCCTACTTATTTTGCACTGATTCAGAACAAGAACACAAATAACTGCAGCATGCTTCCAATATTATCTCACTGGAAACTTGTTAGATATTTTTTTCATGCAACACATTTTCTTTTAAAGGGCTAAAATAGGGATATATGTTTCAATGGCAAATATTGGTGATTTTGTCCAATTTCCTCTAAAGATTCTCCAATTACCAGCAATCATATTTAATCCAACACCTGATGTTCCCAATAACATGCATGCTGATAAAATGCTGAGCACAGTCCAACACTGCAGGAATATACTAAATTGTTAAAGTGAGCTTTTGACGGGAATAAACAAGCTCAACTGTAAGTTAAAATACTGAAATAATCAAAGCTGCACCAGCACGATGCTGCAAGTGTTAAACTGAGATTTAAGATAAATACTTAAAAATGCTACAAATGTAGTGCCTGCTAAAATTTTGATAAACACAAGTATTGCAAATTTTCTCATTTTCCAAGACAACCTTATGGCTACTAAATACAATGTGATTATATTATCCATGAAGCCTTTCTGTTCTAAAGTAAATTGCTTCAATGTATGTTCAAAAGTGACTCATTCAAATGTACTTATGAACAGCTTTGGCAAAAACCAATCATCAAATAATAAGAAAAAGAAATGGAAAAGCATTTCATTACTAGTATGCATATATAGTAGTAACAATATCAAAGCATAGACATATGAACATCCCTGAATTGGAATAATCAAGTGAGAATGCCTTAACAACATCTAAGGCATTAACAGCTACTATATAGCAGCAATATCACACCTGGAAAGATTCCTATGCCTGGTAAGTCTTGCACAGCGCATGCACCCCATAGTGCTGATAATAACAACCATTGATCAACAGACGACATTGATGCTAGTCGACAATTTCCCAGTCAATGGGAAACATGAAATAGGGGGAATTTTGATGAAGTTCATTAACTTTAGTCCTATAGATGGGTTATGTATCAGGTTTTTGCTAATTTCTTGGCTAAACACACTCCATAAAGAGCAGGGGTAAAAGTCAGGATGGGTCACATGGGAGTTGAGGTGGGTGTGTCTGTATACGGATTCAGACAATTATCTCAGCTGTTGCAATGACAGCATAATGAGGGGAGGAGAGTATCAAGAGTTAATGGGTTTCTTCACATTTTTTATAATCATGTCCACTTCATCAATGCATAGCCAATTAGCTTTTGGATATTTTCAGCTCTTAAATCATCCTATAGTTGATTGACAGTCAAACCAGTCATGTGAATGCGGCATAAATCAATGCTTTCTTGTATACACTATGATTCTTCAGACTGTCATTATAACTGCCTCCTTTACTTCTTCATTTTTAAATTATCTAATGGTACACATATTTGCATTTCTTTAATGAAAACTAACCTGAAAAATTCTTATAATTTCTAAAATCAGAACCCTCTATTCTATCCAGCTGTAAAGACAGAACTGCTATCAGCTCTAGACTGGAAAGGATTATATTTGGCCAAAAGCGTACAGTAATCTCATCAAGAATTTTGAAGGACATTTCAGACTGAATTCCGCAAGGTGTAATTTACTTTTAATGCTCCTTAAGTGAATAAACTTGGTCTGGCAAAGAATATGTATGGTAATAACACATAAACTTTGAACATATAATTCATTAAAATTTTTCTTTTAACTATGATTTGCCCAAAAATTCCCCAGATATATATATTTATAAAATTATGTGTAGTGAGTTTTGATTTCATTCAGAACATTTCTTTCTCAATGAAGCAACTAAAATGATTAAAGCCAGGCCTATAGCCAAGGGGGGGGGGGGGGGGGGGGTGTTGTTACGTTTGAATGAGCTGCCCTTCTTGGCAGGGAGTGGAAAGGTCTGCTCTGAGTAGCAAGTGATCTAGGTTTCACGGTAAATGGTCAATTTTTTAGAAAATGATACTCGTCTTGAAATTGCTGGCTTTGGGCCTGAAATCTTCAAATAATCAAATACTCACAAAAAGTAGGGTATTCTAAATTAGTGAGGAACTACTGTAAAAGATTGATGCCTACTAGACCAAAGTATACAAGAGCATGAAAGAGGATTACCTCATTTCATTAATTTTCCCCCTTCCCATAAGGTCCAGGATCCAAATCATCTCCCAAACTATAATATATTTTTCATGTTGATATTGATTTATAACAGACTGTACAACATGCACCTGTCTCTTTTTAAACAATCATATCTATTCTTTACTGGTCTGACATTATCATAGTCAAAATTGTCCCCAATCCAGGAAATGGATTTTCAAAAAGAAATAAAAATAGAAAGGAATACATACAAGTTAGAGCATGTAAACGGACACCCAACGAGGCTTAGTTGAAACATAAAACCCATCTTTTGTGCTTTACAGCAACCCATTTTGATACCATCTTGTATTTCTTCAAATTTCTATTTTTTTATTTGAAAACAAACATACCAAAACAATACCTCGATTCTTGCCTACCAAGACAAGAAAATTTCCTGTATGTAATGCTTTTTCATGCTGGTCCTGGGTGGTATAAACTTTCTGCATTCAAAATATCTAGCTGCCACCCACTTTATAACCATTCTTTATAATGGGGTATTAGGCCTGAACCTTCAGATCAGTGATAGTAACAGGGCCATGCTTCCGCTTTGTACACAATTCAATCCACATCTGTCATATACAATTGCAATGGTGCATAGTCATCTCATTCATAAAAATTTTACTGGAGAAGAACTGAAAGGTTAATGTTCACATCAAGACCAACTTAAACTATTTGCTGACAATGGGGGTGGGGGTGGGGGTGGAGAGAGAAACCATGAGATATCATACAAACTTAATTAAAAATACCACATTAAATTAATATTTCATGAAGTTGGTCAAAATAAGTCCTTATGTGAACATGCCCTGAGCTGACTACTGATCCAACGTCATTCAAAATAAAAATGAAGCGCAGATCTGCACACCTGTGCTTCTGTCTAGCAGAAATCAAGTCTGAATTCTTTCATTCATAATACATGCAACAAGTTACCTATTTGACCCTAAGACCCATAGTGAATTCATTTCACCGTTTATGTACTCCGTGCAAACAGAAGCCTTGGAACTGCTTTGTCAAATGTGCCCCCACATTTTCTATCACAACAGCCAAATGATCTTCTACTGACTTTGATCTTTCAGGCCCCAACCAATATTTGGCGATCTGTTTGGGCCACAGTCAAACTGAGGTGCTCATTCAGTCACAACACAAGGCACCTACTGTTTGACTCCTAATAACCCAAGACGGCAATGCAAGTCAAATCTTCTCTGTGACTCAACCCTTATTGACTTGAATCAATTACTGGTATTGACTGCAGTAACAATACAGCAGTGTACCTTAACAAAGAGGAGCAACAGTTGGTCTCTACCAAAGTTCCGCCAAGCAGAAAAGCTGTTGGTAATCAGCATGACAATGTGATGGCAGATTAACCTACCAACATTGCTGTATCCCTACAACCAGGCCCAGCTTCCCATCTCATAGCCAGGGAGGCCCAGCCTGGGGTGACACAGCCAATACTTATACAGCAACTGATGTTTCTATCCTTAAGTGAAGACCACAGCACGTGGATAGTCAGAAATCTAAGAGAAAACTGACAATCAACCTGTGCCAACAAGTGTGCTACTGTCAACTGTCAAAATGACTGAAAAAGGCTTCCTTTATGCTCCAATTTCTTTAGCTTCTGCATGGTAAAATCAGCAGAACAATACAATATTTATCCAATCTTATCACGTTTTGTGCTTAAGAGACAAGTTGAGGGGTAGGATTTCAGAGTCTTATCTTAGCATACGTGAGATAAATAAAAATGAATCATTTGACGATGTAATGAAAACAATAGGCCAATTTTTAGTAAGTAACATTATAACCCAGAGAGCCTTATAAAAACACATTTATATTTTTGTCTTCCACTGGAAAAAAAAGGGAAAAAAAATTAAAAAATCAATGCAAACAATATTTTTAAAAAGGCAAATCCAATCTAACAGTTATGTCACATCTAACCAACAGTACAAGATAGGCCAATAATGACAATCACAATACCATACGTGCAAACACGTTAAGTTTTATAAAAATATCCTTGGCTTGGGGGTTGGGACTTTTCACACTGTTAATCTCAGCAGCTGCAGTCACAATGTCACATAATACCCTGTAACTAGAGGCAAGGGATCCAGCCCATGATATCATGAATTACATTATTACTTTTTACACAGATAGAAAAGTTAGTAGAGGGTACACCAGAATACTGCAGGCCACTGTGCACTAAGCAGCATGAGACACACATTCCAATGGCTTGTGCCCCAGACAAATCTTGGCTAGACGCGCAAGGGAGATTACCAATTTTCTTAGTGCAATTATGCAATAAAATTTGAACCTGGTCCTTTCACTGAATGCAATTGGAGTAATGCTGAATTAAGATGGAAGGAAGTGGTTTTTATGTTTTAAATAACAAGAATGATTTTAGTTAATTGAGTCTTTTAAGAAAGTCTGACCCTTTGTGAGAGTTGTTCTTCAATTTCCCTGGTCTCAAATGGTTCATCATTTAATACAAATAATCCAGAATTCACTTTATTATTATATTTATTCACATTAAATCATCCTGAAAAAATGTAAAAAGTGAAAAGGAAAGCATTTTTCATCTTAAGATCATTTCTTGACAGAATTTGGAGAGCAGTGTTGCAGATTTTTCACTGTCTTTTAACATAATCAACATCAACACACGTTATTTCTACAGACAATAAATCATCAATGCCTTAAATAAATTCCATTTGCTCGGGAGATAAATCTTCAAATTGCTTCCTTAGAGATAACATCTGAACAACAAATTGTCCAGGCATGATCTGTCTCATAAAACTCCCATTTTGGCATCAAGGGCACTCACTCCATTTGCTACCTGTTGGCCCTTCGCCATGGCCCCAGTCTGAGGACAAATACGGCATAATTTCCTCATCTTCTATCAATGTAGAAGATAACTTTTCTGCATTTTTTCTCTAGTATGTGATCTTTTCAAAAGTACCCGATTGATTTATTTTCAGAGGAATCTTCTCTTCAGTAAATGTGACACAAACAAAATGCCATATTGTTATGTACTGATTTTACAAATATAAGCAGTTTAAAAGATAAAACCTTATTAAAAATCATGTTACTCATAAAAAAGTTGCATTAAGAACACACTGATGCATGCTTTTTCATGAACCATGCACTTGGCTTTCTTCTGAAAACATAACATTGAGAGAATAGATTGCCTGAACCTTTTCCAGAATGCCGATAGAAGAATGGATGTTTGAATTCTTTCATATCGGAAGCAATGTTAATGGTATAATTAACATTAGATACAGCCTTTTCTTAGCACTTCAATTTGCCCTGCAGTTCAGTGCATTCAGTTGTCCTTTGACACACATTCATCCAAGTGGATACTCAAACACAGACTGAAGCTAGATATGGGTAGATTTCATGGGAGGGCAAATACTTCTACTCACTGAAGAAAGACAATCTCCCAAACTCAAACACCAACAGACTAGCACTGTATACACAAATGATCACAAAGCACACTATAACATAAGATATCATGAATGAGTTCTTGCTTGGCTTACAAAAAACTTACACTTCATTGAAGTTAAAATCAGCTAGACATTACCTGCTGGAGGAGAAAAAAGTGCCTTCTAGCAAGGCAGGTCAACAATCTGCTTCTGAAGTTTTGATTGATTGGTAGTCCAGACATGAAAATCAGAAACATAACCTCCCAATATCTTTTCTAAATAATGCATGCCAGAGGAGAGGGTTTGCAGTGTGTTTCTGGATATCTCTGCTCAACCACTTAAGCGTTTTTTCTTGTCCAAAACTGACAGTGCTATGAAATGCCAGGTATCTTCTCTTGGTAAAAAACATACACAGGGAAAAACACCAAATAAAAAAGTTTTGCACTGAAATCAGGGAGCTGCAATAAAAAAGAGGGGAGGAGAAAAAAATGGCACATCTGATCAAAACTAAACATTATATGATTTTTAAGTAAAGCACCAGACACCAGATACATAATCTTTTAAGTATATACCAGAGCTTAGAAAAAGTCCTTGAAGGGAAGAATTTCAGGCTATGTCAATTTTCTTCTTTTGAAAGAGACACAAGTGTTGGTAAACTACTTTAAGTACAACCGGTCTGAGCACCTTCACTGACACAGTGACAGAAAGTATTGTGGATAATTTCACAGCTTTAAAGAATCTGAACAAGACCCAACATGTCTGAAAAATGCTTTAAACACCACAGAGACAAAACACCTAGACCAGGAACACTTTCACTGTATTTACAGGCATTAAGCATTAATGTGAATTCCCACATGTATATGTGCAGATATATATATATATATATATATATATATATATATATATATATATATATATATATATATATATATATTTATTTGAGCCTTGCTCAGGAATGGGGTGGAAAAAAAGTACACTCTTTATTCTTAGATACCAGATCATCTATCTGCATTGTGGTAAGATGGCATTCCAATCTCTTTTATCTGTAACAATTGTCACCTCACAGGAGTGGGGGATTCAAATGTCTAAATTCAGGAGCAACACTTGGACATAAATAAATCACTACAAATAAACTCTATACATGGTCCACAGATTAAAATCCATGATTGGTTTTGACATTTGTAAACATGCTACAACAGTTCTGCCTTTATATCTTCCCTTAGACCAAGAAATGATAATATTGAAACAAAAACTCCCATGCATATATTTACAGAGGAACAACAATGACAATTCTCAGACCTGACATGATGTGCAGTTATTAATGTAAACAAAAACATTTAAAATCTTTAATTTTGTTAACACATACAGAAAGTATGAAAACAAGTTACAGCAAGTGTGGCCAAACAATGACTGTTATCAAAACTTTCAGCTATTATGAAGGAATAAAGCGGAAACTGAATGAAATACTAAATGTCATATAACACTTTTTCTATATACAAAGACACTCCAATCTTTGCCACAAAAGCCAAGGCTCTAATGCAGGTACCATATACCAGCTGCCATATACCCAGTATAAGGAATGTCTGCATTTGCAGACAGTGGCACATGTCAGATTCTAAGTCAAAAAGAGCACAATTAAGGCATACTTAATGGGATAACAGTCCAGGTACTACAGTAGTAAAAATGTGATAAAAGGAAAAAGTATCATTTTCTGCCATGTGTAGTAGTACAGTAGTAAGCGAAGAATGCAATTATTACACCATCCATAAGGCTATGATGTTAATCACAGGTGCTGTATGCATTGAGCATCTTCTCTTTATATCCATAACTGCTGTTAGATCTGTGTGTCTCACATTAATTAGCCACATCGGGTTTCCCTTTTCATTTAAGATGATGTATTACAAGCTTAATCTAGTTAGATGAGGTAGAGGATCCCATCCCATTTATTTTACTCTTCAAAATAAACACTACTAATCCATTTTCCAACAAGCTTGCTCTGGTCCTGTCCGCAGTTTAATCCACCTTATCTGGGGGCTATCACTCATATCTAGCTATATTACAATGTTGTCAAACATTCCTCCTTCCTTCCCCTCCCTTCAGCTGGGTGCCCAAACCATTGGGGAGAATTCAAATCAAACTATCTAACTGGGGAGAGCAATTTATAACTTCATGAAATAACGTGATAGAAACAATTACTTTCTAAACACTCCTTTCTATGCAAACTTAACCACACAGAACGGACTATGATAAAAGTAATTACACTTTAAACACTTTTGTACTGAAATATTGCGTGAAACAATGAGTTAATTCTGGTGCTATCCTATTTTTACGTATTCTCATTTTTCCCACTATCATTATGAAGCTGTTTAAAATCCACACAGCAAGTTTTTTGTTCATCTTTTATTCAGCAATGCATACCAATCCTTTCTGCTTCACTAATAATCGCCACAAACCACATCAATTAAACACTCATTAGTGTTTCCCAGAAGCTGTTTTTCTAGTCACTTAAAATTACAGGTTCATCTGTAAGACATAAATCTAGGCACACACACACACTGGGGGAAATATGGAGAAAACTCACCTAGAAGTCCCAACAAGCAAGGTCATCTCTACTGGATCAGCTGTGACCCAGTAAAACTGTCTGGCAACTTGGAATTTGAGTAGACAATCCAATAGTACTTACATGTTTAATTTATCAGACTGTGTGCAGAGACTGAATCTGTCAGCGACACCAGTCTTTGGCCTGAGACAAAAGTGAGGGTGTAGCTGGGAGCACACAGGTGTGAAAATGAGCTTTCTCATATTCCCCAGACAGATCTAGGCTGTTAGAGAAGGCACTTTTTCTGCCCTTTCAAACCTAATCATGTTGATCTTAGATTAATTGTCGAGTCAAATTAGGAATGGGAGTTTCAATTTGATGAGTGATACCAATGCACCACCCAACAGCAAGGGAGCAAAGCAAATAGCCTCAACTACTTTAGGATAAAAAAACAACACCCAAATCTTACCAGACCCTGGCAGGTTGCTACGGCAACTTTCGACCCAATGTGTCCTTTGATATTCCCGATGAAATGACACTTGTTGAATCCATATCGCTGGACTTTAGAATCGCTGACGTTCCCAAACTTGCCGTTCCGCCTCTCAACCACCATTCCAGGTGCAAAGAGTTTGTGATTGGGTGTTAACTGAAGGTGCAGTTTGTGTTCTCCCACTTGGACATGGTAATGAATTTGTTCCTCCTCTTCGCTTTCTATACTCCGTTTGTGCACACTTGTGTCAAATCGTTCATGGTGAAGGGAGTGTGTCAAGAATTCACCCTCCTTGGTGACCCGAAGTGGGATTGAAATTTCATAGCTGTCGAGTTTGCTGACAAATTCAGCTGCAAGAAAAAATAATAAAATGATTTAGTACATGAATGCAACAGTGTGAAATGGCACCAATGTTCAGAATAATGAAGGATTTGATTAATACAAATTAAGAAGTTTGTATGCTATTAGAAATAATAACAAGTGAGTGAAATAATAAAGTCTGAAAAACAGGAAAGTGGATAACCAACTGTTCAATTCGTGCAAAGTATTAGTAAAAGACATTTTAAATGAAGCCATAACTTTTTGATAACAGAAAGATGGTGCAGAAAGCAGCTGCCATTAAGTATTAGGCGCACTTGGCAAAACAAACCACAGAGATGGAAAAATACATTTCATGCATAATGATGGCTGGATTAGACATAGCACATTCAAATCTGCCAGATATCAAATACATGTGGTCTTGATATTTGAATATACTATACGTAATCTTCAAACTTGACTCTGCTGTGAATAGTATGAAGCCAGCTTGACTGTGGTTTTAGCATCTAAAGCTTAGCTTAAAGTAAAGCGTGTCGGCTTTTCTACAGAAGGTGTTAATGTGCCATATGTTGTAAGTGATTACTAAAATGTTAATCTCACATAACAGAAGCCATGTTTTTAAAGCAATTCAGGCGATGAATTGTGTTCAACCTGATATTCTAAAAGAAAAATACTTAAGTTGAATAAAACATGCCATTTAAAAAATCACACCTGACAAAATGTATTAATGGTAGGGTGGAGCTTTGCTTACAAAATAACAAGATAACTTAAACACCTTTTAACACCTGTATTTTCCACAAGCATGGCTTTACAGGGATCAGTGCACGAGTACAGTTAAAAAAGTTTAGGAGATAAGTCACCGTCTCTTTGATCTCTCAGTACTAGTATTACAATTGCATGGTTGGGTGTACAGCAGGTGCCTCACTGGTCCTAACGGCCTGTTAGTACAACACAACATAAATCACAGCCAGTACCACATAACAAAAAGTTGGGTACTGTTACGCCGTGGTGTCGAACTGATTATAGTAAAGTCGTATTAAAAGTTAACAAGCACTCATGCTATGAATTTAATAATGAAATGTGTTTGCAGAGGCAAGCTGACAGCACTTACGGTAGAAAACCCTGTCTAGACTTTCATTGTAAAAAATTGTAAACAAACGAGGACATGTATATATTAATAGTAGCATGTAGAGCCCCTTTACAAACCCTGTCTATGATCGGAAAATTCTGTCAGCCGGTGACTGTCCAACGTCTTAAACTGGCTAGCTAGTACAACCAGTGAATACAAGAGAAAGTGCACTGTGCAGTCTACTGGCGGAGTTCTCATGTTCCTAGACTTTCCGTCCCGTCAAGTCTGTACACGGATCGCTTCCGTCACTGAGGCAGTCATAAACTGCGGTTATAGCATTAAGGGGCTTCCGTGTATGTAAGGTGCCTCGGTGTACCGTGCCGCAATGAATAACTGAGGTTCTCCTTATTTCTCCCTTCTATGAGCGAAAGCCGGTATGCATATCACAGGTCTGATTGAGCAAAGTAACTGAATGTCCACACCGGCAGTCTGCACGTTTTTACCGACTCGTGTCTGTTTCACTGTCTGACTAGCCCCAGACCTCCCAGCGAATGAAAGTTCGCGCTACCAAATTGGGCACTACCACTACCACAGGGGCGACGGGTTGGAGGATATATTTCAACTACATTGTCTGCGACACAAAATCGGGTTACCAAATGTCACAAGGTAAAAGATCAATCCCCCGGCATGATAAATGAAAGCTTAAATTGCATTAACTTGAGTCGTCTGATAGCTTTTCAATCAAAATGAGGAGCGCGCAGACCCGGTCTACCTTAGGATCTTCCACTATTAAAGGGTCCATTTACAACATGTCCATTTGTTTAGGTTGGAATAGCGGTCCATGTGTAAGCGCGGTCCCATTTATGTTTAATTGCTTAATTACTAACCTCAGCATGCAATCAAACCCAATGTAAAGGGGCTCCAAAGGGTGGAACTCATTACCCCCCCCCCCCTCAACACACACACTCACACAGACAGACAAAAAAGTCGCCCCGTCACCTCAACTTCCAGCGTAGGCCTACCTTGTTAGTAAAGTCGTCGCGGTCTTTTTTTATACATTAAGTCAGTTTCCTTTCGTGGTGAGATATATGTTAACATGCAATGCTAGTGATTCAACACAAGAAGGATTAATTTCAAGTACGTCGAGAGGGCAATTGCAATTTAATTGATATGGGTATTATTGCAAATGAATTGATGGATACATTATGCGACCGTCTAATCAGCAACAGCAATTTTACGATATCGGATTAAATCAAAGCCTAAAACGAGCCATTTCAGATGAGAACTTAAACAAGCAAATGAAACAAATAAAACAGTTCTAATAAATAAAAAATATATAAAGATGAAAAAATGGAGTCAGAGCACCCGCTCTACCTCTGACCCCTTCTGTCTGCTCTTTTGACGCACTTGACTGGATTTCAGAACAACTTTCGATGCAAAAAATGTATTTACTTTTGAATTTACCAATAAGCTGACCTATCCCAAATTTATCAAATTCCGTCGGATAACCCTTAAAGTGGCCCTCTAGTTTCTTATGACGTACTCGCGGACACATCAGCATCCAACTCACGGTGCAGACATGTACACGGTCTTGTGCGTTTTGGGATTCTGAACAAAACCGAAGGCAAATAGTTCTCATTTGTACTACCTGTGAACATCAAATTTCTATTAATACGTTTAGCTCTCGATATGAACAAAATCTTTCAGATACAATAGGGGATAAAAATAAAGAAATGATTAATGTAAACAAAAGTAAGGTGTATTGTTCTCTTAGCTGTCAACGTAAGATTGTTCGCAGTATTTTGACAATCAATTCGACACCTAAATGTGGGGATCGGCACCCGCAGGGAATACCGCTCTTTACTGATTAAGCCCTAACACGGCAATATGTCACCCGCTTGAACGCCGGAAGATTGTCAAGTATAATCTACCAGATTACTCGACGTGGACGACTGCGTTTACTGAACTTGGCAAAGTGCCAATACGTACTTTTTTACTGCACCATGGAGATGCGTATTCTTGAAATTATGAAATGCGTTTGTCATACTTATTAGCAGATTTACTCAAATTACAAGTGTTTTTCGTCTGGTTTATTCTATCAATTTGGTTGTTTGGTGGAGGGTGGGGTGCAGTTAACATAAAGATGTAACATTAGATAGGCTTATTATACAAAGATGTTATTTATCAACCACCGTGAACTCCGATGAACACTTTTTAATATCCCGTAGAAATAATGATTTTTTGTCTGGTAAACAACCCAACATTACAGGTTTTGTATCTGGTGAACTTACAGGTAGGCTATAAGCCCCCGCATCGACACACCGGTATTAACCTAGAAGTTTGTCGCGTACTTGTCACCCTCTTGCATTTCCTATTGCTCTAACCTTAGAGGCGACAGTCTTGACGGTAACAGCTTTGGAATGAATACAACGCCCCCTTCGCGTCTTCATTTAAGGCCGCACTCAACTGCGTTTTAACTGAACCCGCTTTAAAATCGACACCAGAAAGCTGACGATTTGGTTGCAACGTATACACGTACGTCTCGGTTACGATGGGAAGCCTGTTCGTACACAATCGTACTTGCAAGTTTCTAGTGGTATTTTCTGAAACAAGTTTGCAAAATGTCAAGTCTAGAATAGTGTTGGCCAAGGCTTTCTCTCATTAGTACTCTGCACTAGCCGCAGATAGAAAGAAGTGGGTGGTTCCCAACGTCCCTGCCTGACAGAAAAACCTATGCACAGTATCTAAGCGCTTTGGAATCATTACTATTATAGGAACTAATGAGTAACAATCTGATGAATCACTGTAACGTGATGGTAGAAAGGTGGAGACTTTTGATTATCATTGCTCATAGACTTAAAAACATTTTCGTTTTCTTTTTAATTAACATACATGTGACCAAAGGTTATTCTAAGTACACAAACGACCCCTTTATAAAATTGTTTGTAACATGCATGTGACCAAATGATATTTAAAATACACAAAACTAACTTTCTTATTATTAGAAAATCTAATTTATTCAAGAATCATGTACACTGTTACAGTTCAGAAAATGAAAAGACAGTTGACTGTATAATCATATGCTGGATCTGTGAAGAGAATTTACACAAAATACATCTATGTACATTCATAATAATTAATCAATGTTTTAAATAAGAGCATATTGTAAGAGATAAGATAAATATAATTACCAAAATCATTGTATACTCTGCAGTTAAAGTACATGTAAAACTGAAGTTTGTGACAATTCTTGAAGATTACAAGAAGGCCTTCAAACTGCTGAATTAAGAAATTACATATTTAGCATAGTGTCAATTTATTCAAAGAACCAATGATTCTGGGAATGCAGTAATAGTCACCTTAATCAAAAAGCACCATAATTTTTCATTGCTTTCAATAAGCAGCAAATCTATCATTAATGTTTAAATGCAAATACCTTTAAATATATTTACTTTGATATTGCGGGAGCCTAATCTTCACCTTACAGTGTTTGAATTGAAAAAATACCCAAACAACCCCATTTTGTTAGCATACCATCCTTAAATGACATATGATCAAAAGAGATTAAACGTGGGGACTAAAGAAAACTAATTCATAGCAACTGCCTTGTTCTTGGGATTACCATGGGCAAACTTTCAGATTAGAGAAAGACAAGGGTCTTATACCAGTCATTCAAAATTGTTCTGATGGTAAGAGAACAACTCCTCAAGATAAGAATATTTGGGTTTATCACTTGCCCAATGCAAATGCCCCCCTGACACTTACAATCTTAATGAGCGATAGCAACAAACTGGTAAAGAAAATATCACACCTCTGCAAGTGATAAAGTCTTATCAGTCAAAATGAATAATTTGCAAAAATGTCAATCACTGAGAAGATATAGTACCGAAAAAACCACACAGTGAAGAAATGCCAATATTTTCCGACCCACATCAATGATGTATTCTTGAGGTGCAGCTGCTATAATGTTAACTTTGCCAGATTATGTAGAAAAGATGGGACTGGATGTCAGTTTCTTGATGTCAAGGCCATCAGCTGAGGTAGGAGATCAAACTATTTGCTGAAAGTAATCATAAAGCATAAGATGCACATACAATGCACTCAAAAGTATTCCACTGATTTTCCTACATTTGAGTAAATAATGCATGAAACCTAATATATAGTAATTGTTATCATCTCTCTCTCAATCATGCAGACAATGCATTTGTCTAGTTCCCTGATCTAAATTCCATGTTTTCTCTATAACCGGTATTACCAATATGAGCCTAGAAATTGTACGTCTCTTCCTTTCACTAATACAATGTAAATTTACAGGTTTACGTGGCTCCTTTCTTAAATACTGTTATCCATTCCAGCAATTAAACTGCCAGTTCAGTAAAGTCTTCTGAATGCAAACATCTGAAGAATAACTCAATCTAAATTGAAGATTAAGACAGATGATAAAAGTTGTAGCATCTAAATATAGAAAATAACTGCAAGAAAATGAAGTCATTTATCAGTAACTTAATAAGCATTAACTATACTGAAAATATTCAATGTCTCTTTTATTTCATTTGACAGTGACACAATTTTAGATTTTCAGTTCCAAAGAGAAAAAAATCCCTGCATGTTAAACGATAATCACAGATGCATTGTTTTATGAAGTGTACACTGTTGAAATTCTTTTCTGTAGGATTGCAGGCTCCACAGACATCAGAATGTTAGGTTCTTAAAAAGGCTTCTGCTGCTCAAGTGAAATCAATGTATTCTCATATTTGTACAATCATCCCAGGTCTGTCCTGCAGAGTTGATCAATTGTAACCTGTAGCAAAGTTGTGAGACTAAAATATGTGAAGTACCGAAGCCTTATTAGGTTCTGAAGCTCCATAGGCAATGAATATATTGACTCTCCTCCCCTTTCCATTTCATACTACAGTCATCATGATTCTCAAAGCTCTAGGTGGCACTGGAGTAGTAATAGAAGCAGTAGTAGTGGTAGTATTCACAGAATCTGCCTCCGAGTTGCACATTTATCTCATTGCACCATCAATCCTAAAAGTAAAGAGAAAGATCATTTATAATTTATGGAAAAAAGTATTGAGTTGTTTAATATGTGATTCCATTAGAAGAAGAAAGAAATGGTTGGGTCTTAAATCACTAGTAATCATGCATTTGCTTTTTTTTTCCTATCAAAACTTTCTAACCACTGTATTGGTCTTCAGATACCAAATCCTCACACACTTGAAGTCCATCTTTTGAAGTTGATGCTTTTCCCCCCTTTAAGTGGAAAATGCTGTTTCTATATTTTTCTAAGCACTCTAAAATGATGTAACTGCTCAAGTTCAACCACAAAATTCAAAAACACCAAGAACTGGGGAGACTGCTGCTCACAGTAATTGAATTTTTGGCAAGAGAACTTTACCTGCTCAATTTTTTTGGGCTGATAGAACAATAAAGGAAAGGTGCCATTGATTCCAGTTTTTAAAGAGCTACCAATAAATGTCTGCTCACTATCAGTACCTATGCCCATTCTACTTGACTAACGGGTGGTCTTAAGGTAGGCAAATTACTTCTACCAAAAAGTGACGAGGATTAACTGTCTCTGGAACACAGAAGGTGCAGAACACAAAGTGTGCCTTGAACTATCCGAAAACATATTGTGAAAAAACCACCCCCTATGTATCTCCAATGTCATAATAAATCATTCACATCAAAGTTTTTTGAAGCTCAGGTCTACACTTTTTTCTTTAAGGAAACCTTGTAAATGTGCCCGCCTCTTTACAGAAGATCAACAAAAACTGGTTCAAAGGACAATGCCTCAAAATTGGGATAAAAAATTCTCGACTACCAAGTTTGTTTTAAAGGTCTCGGTCTTACATTTATTGAAAAAAATCTTGTAAACCTGCCCGAGTCTTGACAAAACAATCAACAATTACAGGTTCAAATGACAAAGCTTCATATTTGGATAATAAAAGTTGCTCAACTACATGTTTGGCTTAGTTTACTACAACACAGAAGTATTGTATGCACAACATGAAGAGGAAAATGCAAGATGGGTTAAGATTCTGCGACAGCCCGAAGCACAGAGAGAACACACAATCTAAGCTCTAGCAGTCTAATTTTTAACTTGAGCAAAACTGAGATAACCTTCCCGACTGTCAACTTCTTGTAGACAAATGATGTGTGCAATATGAGTGCTTAGGTCTGTATACTCCAATCAGTAAAATAAAAAAGGTACTTTTATATAAAATAACCTTTCACACCATTTCATATGAAGTTACAAAAGAACTTAGCATGGCAGATATCCATTAATAAAACTCTTTCCACCGACTGAACATCACCATTTCAAAAACTGATGACTTTTGACTTTCAGCAATTATTTCAGGAATCAAAAGCTAGTTCTCCAAATTTGAACCAGAGCAAAATTGATTGTACTTAACAAGCTTCCCAGACCACATCACTCAGAAAGATGAAAGGTAGAGCACAAGGAAGGAATAGACGGAACCTAATCAGGCCTTCCTGCTAATTAATTCCTGGTACAAGATGCACTGAGTGAGGTTCACAGGGCCTATCACTTTTCACAACACTGCTAATGAGCACCATGGAAGCTCCCAGGTTACTGACCTCAGGAAGCACTATTTTCTTTTCCTGATAATTTGTTATCAAGTGCAAATGGTGCAACTTGGCAGACACCCAGGTAACTGCAGACACCAGGTAAAAGGCATGCACGCACATGTTAATGTGTTAGCACATGTGCAAGTAAGACTTCAAATGTACAGAGAAAATAACAAGGCAACGACAAGGGAGGGGGTTCTCCCTAGAAATGCTGCTCTCTTCTGTATGCACTTTGTTTGAGCTCCTTGGAAATTGCTTGAAATACACCCCAGACTATGAACAATGACAAGACAAGAAGGCAGATTTACCAGAAAAGATTTTGGTATCAGCATTCTAGCTGAACATATTTACCTGTAAAGAGTGGCAATGGTAAAAGAAAGAGATCTCAACTTCTACTGCTTGCAGTATTTACTTGTCGTGATTGTTAGATTACTCTTGGCGACATGACTCAGGTTTTGAGGTGTATTATCAACCTTATCCTACAACTGAATCATCCATCAGTCGCCACCTAAAATATTGAAAGGCAATGGGATTTGAACATCTATGCCTCAAACCAAATAGAAAAAAAATTTTGTTCAAAAAAAAGTATACTCTGACTTACAGTAAATAAACTGCTAGAAAATCATCAAAAATAGCACACTCACAAGTTGCACTTATTATATCAAATATAAAGTGTATCAGAAAGGCAAATTGCAACTTTAAGGTGAGGAGTATAACCACAAAAGAGTATCTGAACTATTTCCTGAATTTTTTTCATTCTTCCTTTCCTGTTATTAAGTTTCCACTTCCATAATGGATATTCATCAAAATGCAGACTACAAAAACAAAGCTTCATTAACAAATTGAACGTCAGCTGGTGCTCAATACTGGAAAGTCCCTCTTTAACTTTCCTGATCACAATATTGAAACTTTGGTGAAAAAAAACTAAGATCTTTATTCAGATATCAAATAATCAAATGGCAGTTTATTTTTACAATTGGTTTAAAGATGCATCAAATGTTACCTCAAATAACAGCAACAATTTGCGTCAGTGATTAAAATAAGAAAAGATCCACTACTATGATTAATTATTGTGCCAGACACTGTCAACAAAAAAGAGTAAGCAGTAAATAAAATCTATACAGTAATAATATGCTTGTATGTGTTGACCAATTCATTATGGTGACACGTCGAAGAATGGAAGGCATGTGCATGCTTTCATCAAAGAGCACTACAGTCTGTAACATAAGCATCTCCTGAACTTTTAGTGAAAAAGTTTAATAAAAGATAAAACATTTTCTTTTCATTTCAAATGTCATAATTCTGATATATTAAGCAGAATAACAGACCAAAATCTGAACTCAGCTGAACTGAATCAAGAGGCCAGTGCGGTAACACCAGCCTGGGGTACCTATGGGTTGCCTACTTGTATTGCAGCTTAATGGCAGTGTAATTCATCAATACCCACAGCTGAATGAAACATAGTAGTCAACTAGGCCTAAACAATTTTATCCAAATTGGAGTGTGCCTTGGGGTCACAGGTTCTTTAATAGCTCTGCACCCAATGTGAATTCTCCTCTCTAATTACATTACCCATGGATGCAGCTGATTACAAAAATCTTTCAAAATATTTTTTGATAATCAAAGAATATAAAAATTATATACATCACAACTCTGTATAAAATATTGTATAAAAATTCAATTTAGTAAAAAAAAAAGTCAGAGGAAATGAACGATATCAAGACGTGCTATGCCCTTAAAAATTTTTTTTTCTAAATTCTCAACATAATATACCAAATCAAAGAGAGACAGACACACCCAATTCAACGATTGTAAAAGAGACACCAAAGAACCCCCTTCCTTCTGATGAACTCTCACTAGAGTGCTTCAGATTACCAGGAAGAAGCAAAAACTACACCATTATCATGTCTGTACTTCAACCTGGCTCCTCAAACTATGTGGCAAATTGAGTCAATATTAAAATAAGAACCTGATCACACATTAAGTACACCAGAGTATGAATTTACATTAAACATGTAACATCATAGAAAACAATCAAAAGTCAATTTTAGAAGGTTTACTAAAGATAAATCCTTCTGCAAAAAAGATCTAAAGGATTTGAATGAAGGCTTCGAGGTTCATTTAAGGACAAGGATTCCTATGAAATAAACATGCTGCAGATGCAAGGAAGAAGCCATTGTCACCTGAACTTATAACAAAATTTGATAAACTTGATTAATATTGCCTCTTAGTATCTTAATAAGAATCTTGATTTCTAGATTGCCTGAGATGCCCCCAATCCTCATATAAACTGTATGCAAAGTTTTCTTATTGCTAAACAGTAGTGACAAACCAAACTCACACCTCGATGAAGATTCCTTTTTTTAGCACCTAGACCAGGTGAACCCAATGAGTCTTCCACATGTGGCCCTATCTATTTAGTTGATCTTGGCAAACTTCAAGCAATTCTAACTCATGAGGAAACAACAACAAAGTTGTGGAAGAAGACCTTTAACTGGACATCATGCTCCCCCAAATATAAATTGCTTCTCTTGGCAAAGCTGACCAAAAGAAATTGGCTCCTCTTGTTGCTTTACCTCCACTGGTAAATTTCTGTGGTATTACTATCTATACAAAGTGCACTATCCTAGACAAAAAGACATTCTATCTTAAAGCCCACTCTGTCCCATCATCCTAGTTCATTTCGCTTTCAAATGCACAAAAATTCAAGGGATATCATATGAGCAGCAACTCAGTAAGGAAGTAGAAATATCCCCCCCCTTTTTTCCCAATCATGCCATTTTTACATCAGATTTGCACAACTTTCAGTGCTGACCATTTAAAATTCCTGTGTCTTACATTTGGCAAATCAAACTTCCAAATACTCTATTTAACCATTAACTGCTTTTAGAAAAGTACCCTTTCCTTTCAACTAATTAATTAAAAGAAACAAATAGAGGAAATGTTCTGAAGTGTGTGGTCTTCAAAAAACTATATACACTTAGTTTGCTTTCAAAAAGAAAGCCAAATTCAATTACTTTGCTTGCTTAATTTGAGTTCTGGATTTGAAAAAGTGAAGTGCATATAGTAATCCACTGGTCTGTCTGGCTTTAATCAGGTTACTTCCAAGAATAAGGCCAGAACCAGTACAGATCTGAGGTCAGATCTGAAGTCTTTAAAACAAATTATTAATTTTTCCACAGATAAAACACATTGTATATTAAGAGACCTTAATCTTTTAAATACTGATCTGCTGAATTTAACTTTCAGTCAAAAATAAACTCACCTTATTATAGGATTTCGAAACATTTAGAAATATATCACACTTTGGTCCTTCTTTCCTGCAGACTGAGGAGAAGACATGGACTGACTCCTCTCTTTACTGTCACTTCTACTCCTCTCAGCCAGCTTCATAGGCAGCATCCCGCCTCCCCCAGAGCTGTTATGCTTTAAACTGGCACTCTTATTCGACTGACTGTTGTGAGAGCTGGGCTGACTACTACTTGAGCTGCTAGCCAGTTTTTTAGGAATAATTCCACTGAAAGATGGAGAGCTGTTGCTGCTTCCAAGTTTGTGAGGAAACTGCTGTTTTAAGGCAGCACCTTGCAGTTTCTGTTCATTGGTGGCACTCACTAGATGTATAGGCAAGTTTTCCCTAGTGTCTCTCTTACTTATACCTAAACTAGGCATGGTGTCTGCCCGTCTGTTTTGACCCTCAAACACATGGTGTGATATGCGCCGATCATCTGAACGCGTTTTGCGATTTAAAGGTTCTTGTAAACTCCTAGCATATTCCTCTTTCATTGGCTCGAAAGCTTCACCCTCTGTTGCACGTTTATCATTTGAATCTTTATTCCAATCTGCTGAAGCTGAACGCCTATGACTGATAACCAAACCCTGTGGGCTTAAACGTGTTGGATCCAAGGAATTATTTTCCTTTCCTGTAGTGGAAAACTTGTCATTTTTTACACTTGTAGAGTTGACATCTTTTAATCCACTTTTTATCATATTTCCAGAAGAGAGTTGCTTTTGTAGTTGTTGTTGCTGCTGTTGTAATTGTAACAGTTGCTGTTGCTCCTTCTGCTGTTCTTGCTGTATTTGTTGCTGACGCTGTTCAAACAAGTCAATCTGTCTTTGGAAAGCAGCTCTCTGCCTTTTTAATTCTTCTCTCTGTTGCTCCATCTCAGCCTTGAAAATGAATAGGAATCAACTGAGATGCCTTGTAACAATCTCTCTGCACTTAGCCTGCTCCTACTAACTACAGTATATGAAAATTTCTACTAATTACACTTTAACTTTAGCCAAAAGGCCGAGAAGCAAACATATTTTTGGCATGACAGTTTACACTTGAAAATTTAAAAGCAACTATAAAACCCACACTTTTCAGAAAAAGATAGGATCAGATTTACCAAATTCATCACAAGGCAAAAAAAAAAGTATCAAAAATATGATCACGTTTAAAAAAGGAAAACAAAAGAAGAAAACTGCCCCAGTCTACCTGTTGTTTCTCTATATCTTTCCTGTGTTCTTCCACAGTCTCTCTCTCTGCCTCCAGTCGCATCCTCTCCCTTTCCTTGGTCTTCTCCCAATCTGTTCTCTCAGTGTTAATGGAACTCTGAAACATGGCAAATGATGTCAAACAATCATATTTCAATTAACATATTAACACAATATCACAGACAGGTTTTAAAAAATCTGTGAAATTCATTGTGTGACAAAACACATAATCTCATGAACCATCAGAATTAAATTTAGAATCTTGGAATTCCATGATTCTAAGGAAAAAAGCTTATGTCTGACATAAAACTAGATTTGACTTATTTGGGTTGACATTCATTTCACAGGCAAAGACTACTTTAAATAAGAAATTTAATGAGCTTGCATCATCAATAAAAACTGATTTATCAGGTATCTAGATGTCTGAGGAGAATTGAGTTAGATGTCTGAACAGATCTTAAATTAACTGAAAGAAATTGGTAGTTGACAATTACATGTAAACTGCCTATATTTATCCAAGGGTGCAATTTTTTACTTAAAGAATAAAAAAAATTGATAAACTAGTTAAAAAGTTTAAAGAGATGCAATCTCAGGAATCAGCTGGGATTGCCTGTTGTATACCTGGAGTCGACGTAGTTCTTCCAGTTGTTGGTTATGTCGAAAGGTTCCTTTCCTCTCCTGGTACTGCTTGGTCTCTGCCGTCAATTTCTCCACTTTTTCATTAGACTCCACAAGGTGAGCTTTGCATCTGAAGAGATCAATCAAAATTGTTACTTAATAGGTCTGATTGTAAAACCAATAGACATGTAAAGCACAGTGATAGAAACTAAAAGTAAACATCTCCTAGCATTTTAACTTTTGGATACACTTGTGTGTATTTGGTGGGTGGGGTTTTGATAGGGTTGTCATCAAACTCTTTTGTAATTTCAACATTTTAATTTGCAATAAAACTACATGACAATTTTCAATGGATATTATTTTACAGTAAAGATATCATATTATGGAGTAAGTAACCAATCGTCTCCAAGTTACCTACAAAAACAGGTTACAATTACAAATGAAGTCTACAGCCTCTAGTAGCATCCACATTAAATTGTCACCCTTTACTCAAATTTTGGTAAATAAGGACATGTTAATGGGTTTTTAAAACGCCCTTAACATATCTTAATGGCCATTTTCTCTCCTTTAGACATGGCTTGATCAAAGGCAAGAATGCATCAGTCTATGGTGTTATGTGATGTTGCATGGACAAAATCAAAGTAAGCCCAGGAATGTCACAGTGTCCCCATGTTTATAAAGCTTGCAGACAAACTTAAAGCCACAAAAATCTTAAAAGACAGAACACTTAGTCCCTGCAAAAGAGAAGACTCCAGGGGAATAACAAACATTCTTCCACTAAGGAATGCTGGATAGAACAACAAGACTCTGCAAGCAATAAAAAAAAAAAGTTTCGAGTTTGAGGGGGTAATAATACATAACAATCTGCCAACTTTTCTTGTGCAGCCAGGTAGCGGTAGACTTACACACAGGAAGGGCACATCACAAGGTTAAACACGCGACCACTTAGTCTAGTCTTTTGTAGAAAGAGGCATGAAATTATGCAACACAACACTCAAAGATTTTGTTCAAAATTGCTCATGCCTGCTACACTTGGTCTACTGTTCTGGATCCGGTTGCCAATTTTGCTATCCCCTTTCTCTTAATAACTTATGCTGACAAGCACGATTTGTTGTCATCTTTTATAAGCGAGTTAAACAGAACCAACCTCAGGTATCTGATATGCTGAGGCAGACTCCTCAGGTTCAGGCTTGGGTCATTTGAGGCATGAAATGCCACACCAAATGTAGAGTATACTTGTTAATTATGAATGGATATGACCAACCATCCATCAATCATAAACAAATAGAACAGGAGTAAGATATTAACGCTTTTGGTAGAGAGCAGAAAACAAGTTGAGCCAGGTAATGACTGTGATTTGAGAGATATGTTACGTGTTTTTTTGTGACATTCAGTGCAATTAGGGGGTTGAATAATGGCAATCAGAGCACAGGTTAACAACACCGGCTGTTGTATGTGGAGTTTCTCTTTACTCAGATTTCCATGACAAAAAAGAAAATACAGTAAGAACTAAATAGACCAAAAACTAGACTGTGAAGCTGGCTAATGTACAGAAACTTACTAGAAAAAAGTTATTTCCACAGCCCTTTTCCACATAAATTAAACACTGAAAAATTTTTCAAGTTTGCAATGTTTGCAGTGATCACTTCTGAATCATGAAAAGTATATTTCCGCCTTCCAAAACATTATTCATTTTTCACTTATCTTGATATTTTACACCAGTTCTCTATCTTAAACATGCATGTAAACACGACTTTTCATTTCACATTTCAATTCATGAAAATTGCAGCAACCACAGTTTCAAATAATTCACGTAACTGGAAGAGGTTACTTCACTGCCAATGAGAAGAGTACTTTCAGTCTTAGTTGAGTTGCAAACACAGCCTATGTAAGTCTGGTGATGTCAGTGAGAGTACTTTCAGTTTTAGTTAGTCCTGTTGTAAACACAGTCCATGGATAAGAGCCCCAGTGTGCATGTTCCATACAACCTATCTCAGTCCTGTCTTCATTAATATGCTGAGAAAACATCTCTCACAGTTCATCTTTTCAGTGACTACTGGATGAAATTTCAGCTCACTCCAAACACTGGCTCTATGAAGAACTGTGTTATGAAAGTCATACTTACAATAGCAGTCTAGACGAGAAAAGTTGTTAGATACAAGGGTGGCATTATTTTGCTCATATCAGAAGAGCAAAAAGGAAGGTAGCCCTACATTTTCCATACTCTTGTAAGTTTACTGAACAAAAAGGAGCTTGTATCTCTCAAACGACAGATCATGTTCCCCTACTGGGTCACCAACATAAAGAGAAAAAGACCTTATAGCCAAATATAAATATGAAACACAAAAGTTTACCCCCGTCTGGGAAAAAAAGGCAAAGTGAAAAGATTAGAGAAGATAAGTCTCTTAAAGAAACCATATCCTTGATTTGAAGTGAATTAAAGTGGGAAACAAAACATTGGAGTTCCAAATAGGTGTCAGAGTACCATTAATTTTTCTTGTCATACAGCGTAATTATTTTTCTCACTATTTACAAATGTGTTGTATTAGGGTCTCAGAGCCTGTAGCTATTGTTCAATCTCAACATGTCCCGCACAACTATAGACATTTATCTTATCAATAACAAAACAACCTCAGCAGAGTTTTTTCCCAAAAGGGGATCAAATGTTTCTCCAGCAGAGTGATGGAAACAAAGCTTGAACAGAATAGAAGAAGACAAAAAATCAGTATTTTAATGTCATTGAAACCTATGAAGAGCACCCTTTAAATCCAGACTTAATTTATCTTGGTAAAAAACAGATAAAAAAAGGCAAGACCAAAAAAAAAAAATCTTCCATGATACCTTGAGCTGGTTTTCTTTCTGAATGTAGATGAGAGGATCTCTGTTTGATCCTAAATCAGACACTTACAAAGGTTTTCCGCTTTCCACAAATTGAGTAAATGGTTTGAAAGAAGTTTCGCTGTTTCTTTAACAAGATTATCTCATTTTTTGTCCAAAATAAATATAACCATGCCAAATCCCCACAATCTTTTTACAATAATTCAATTTTGTTAACAGGTTAGACATTTTATAAATTTTGTTTATAACACCGCAGATACTTACCTCTCAAGTCTTGTATTCTGGTGGATTGATGCATGCTAAAAATATAAAAACATTAAATTTAATGCTGTTTTAAATAGGAATACATTGAATCATATTGCAAACAAAATACATATTGGTCTACACATGCAAGCACGCATGAACACACACACACACACACACACACACACACACACACACACACACACACACACACACACACACGAACCAAGCCAAGAACAATGCGCAGGTATTTTTTTTCAAAGAGAGGGAATTTTATCTTGATCATAAATCTGGATAAATGTTAAAAAGCAATTTTCTATTTTTGACCTTGATGAGTCAAAATGTCAAATCCCAAGGGCATCGCTGACTGAATGAATATGACATGCTACCTAACACATTATGAAATAATTACTTAGTCCTCTGCTAAATAATAAATAACTGTGACATTTGAATTCTGAATTTGAATTCATTGAACGGCTGTCTGTAAAATCAGCACAGACAGTACACAAGAAAACCGTCCACTTCAAATAGCAACCATGCACGTGAATTCTCAGATGTCAACAAAAAATGTCTTCAACTGATCACGGGACCATTCACTTTGGTGTGTAAGTATGATTATTTGTCCACAGTAACATCAAATGACACTTGTCATATATCAAGGTGACCTGTTTATTGCATGCCTGAGCTTTATTAGATAGTCACACTATCCGCATAGAGAGGCCGCCAGCCAGACACTTGGTCACCTGAAACAACTTTCTGTGACAGGTGAGCAGCGTGCTCTTTTGTCTGGGGGAGTCTGGACTGTAATGTACATCATCAGCATGTTAGTTCTAACTGCATGGAAATGTGGAATGGATATCAAAATAGTTTTGAATGGATTTTTTTTTGCCCTGAAAATAATTCTTTGCTAAAATGACTACATTTTCCATAAAATGAAATGCAGCATTTTTTCCTCATAGTTGGTATGTTTGAAGTAACTTCGAGGGCAACAAAGATTTTTTCCTAAATTTTGATGACAATGATTTACTTTTAATAAACAATTTGCAACAGCTTCCCCAAGATCTGAAAGCCATGCCTACATGTTCAGGCAAGCCTTATCCAGCATATATAGTTAACAGACATACCAAACACCACTATGTGCTTGCAATAATCATCCATATAAATCCTCCTACACAGAACTAGACAGACACAACTCATGCCTTATCAAGAAAAAAAAAAGAATTCACTTGAGAAAAGTACTTTTTATTTCACCTGTGGAATGTTAAACATGCAGACACCTTAGTCTGGCAGGTAACAAAGAGAGAGGGGTTTTAGAAACTCTACCAAGAGAGACTGGCTAAAATCTGACCATTGCTGATATTTTAATTTTATAAAGGCCTACAATTGCATGTAATGATACCTTTTGCAATGAAACTCTTCACAAAAACATTTTTTATCTTTTGAGTTAAATTTCCCATCATTGCCCATTAAAATAGTGTTCAATTCCAACCCAGAGGCCTAAAAACACAAATGCTTTCTATTTTCCAAAGTTGAACAACTTTGATCAAATTTCTTTTATCTCTCAGACATCTATAAGTCCCCCTCCAAATCTGTCAAAATAGACTCAATCTCAAATGTTATGTACCCACTGACTGAATATGGAAGGGTGTTTGATTTCAGATGACACAATAACAGATAGCTTCCACCTGTTTACTAAATGGAAAATGCCACTAAGTACTTCTAGAACATTTCTAAAACATCTCCATGTTGGAACTGGCCCTTTTTTCACAACTTCAAAATGCCGACATCTATGTAGACATTCTTTCCCCTGACCTAAAGACTAAGGATTTGTTTTAATAATTCTTGCATCATGTCAAAATGACAGAAGTTGCATAGTTTTCTTAACAGAAAGTTATGCTACATATATATCAATAGATTGTCACTTATTTCTCCAACTAAATACCATCCTCTCATCGTGATGATGTATTCAAATCTGTGCTCTTTGGGATGTTAAAAACATGCAGAAAATTTGACTTGTGCATAGTTTCTACAAACACCTGTCACTGTTTCATGTGATACTGAACATTTCAGAGTTTAGATACTCTTTACTTGTCACTTGATCATCTCAGCACAAATTCTTACAGCTCAAGTCTAAGAGCCATGTCAAGTGAGTCCAAATCTGGTGTTAATGCAAAATCACAGCCAAAAGCTAGAACTCAAATGTTCATGTGGGAAAATGGCTTGTTCAGGTGCCAAACAATGCAAATGGTCACTGGTAATTGACAGTTCTGTTGTTTTTTTCTGTTTATTTACCAACATGGGGAGTGCTGAGCCCCATGCTGACACCCACGTGTAAAAACTCCACTGACCACATCTGCCGTAGGATAGTGTTTGCCTTGAAATTCCACTATTACATGTCACCTGGGTTGGTTTGGTAGGTAGATAGGGAGGGGGGTTATCTGAGGATGTACAAACAGGTGCATTGGAATGGCTCCAATGGCACACTCACTGGTTACTACTATAGGTACTGTACTGTCTTTCTTTCTTTCTGTATTTTTGTTCTTGTTTATCTTCCTGAGATAAATGGGGCGACTTGTTTAAAAAAGTGACCAAGGTAGGAAATTTTTTCCTGACAAATTAACTTAACCCTGTTTAGGTTATCAATTGATCACCAATAACTACCCAAACAGGCACATTACTGTGTTTTCTTGTCAGGACAAAAAATAAGGCATCGTATTTCCAAGGATAAAAAAAAATCATAAGCAAACAAAACCAGTTTGATCCCTCCATGTGTCGTTGGTGAATTGCTTTCATCTGTACAGATGAGTTGTCTCTCTCAGAGTGGAGGGGTAACACAAACATGGCTCTTGAATTCTGAGCCTGCTGAGAACAATTTACTGATCCTTCATTTTGATAGTGGCCCAGACCAAACAATTGCCTTACATAATATATGTACTGCCAGAGCTGTATTCTAAAATAACTTGAGAGCCTACAGGCACGCAAATACAACATGAAACAGTCTGGGCTGTGATACTTAGGATAAGGTTGCAAGTGCTCTTTCAGGTTAATTTAAGAAAATCATTTTTACCTACATTTAACGGCTCCCTACCCCTGTCCAGAAAGTTATTTTTAACAAAACTATCATCTTTGTAACTTATATAACTTATAAATAATCTTTTTTCATTGTCACTCAAACTAGTTTGATAAGTAGGATATCAGATATTTCAGTCAGCCTAGTGTATCTAACAAATACATGCTACTTGATACTTGAAATGACATGAAATGAGGCGTCAAACATAAAATCTGCTGTAATTCAATTTGAAAGGAAAAAAACCCAGCAATTTTCTTAAATCAAATATCAGAATTTGTGCTCTTGACATGCTGCTGGTCACAAGAACTGGTACAATTTGCTGTAACACAATACAGACTGTTGACAGCTAGATCAAGGCCACATTTGAAAGGACCACAGTTTCAGCAATTAATGTAATGTCTACATACTGCCACTGTCACTGTGATGGATGTTTACATGGAACCTCTGCCACACCCACTTCAACAATCTGTAAACCCTAAAAACACCTTTAAAATAGAAAGATCCTTTGATATTTGATTTGGGAGAAAAAAAAAAAAAAAACGGTCTGGACTAAGACAGCATTTGTCCCCACTGACCCTGTCTGGCAAATGAGAAAGTCAACTGGAGAGCTAATATATTGTGATGTCTTCAACTAACTGGAAGATCTTGTGTAATGGCAAGTTCAACGGCAGCACCTGACTAATGAAAATGACTTCACTACTTTGCAAAGAATGACTGAGGACATACATGAGGAACAATATCATCAAAAATAATTTTTTAAAAAAATATTGTCCTATTTGACCATAATTTGCAGTTCAATTGATCTAAAGATTTTTTGCATGAAATGTCATTTTGTCGTAGCCATCTATGAACAGTTATAACAGTTTATATTCTTTTGAGAAAACCAGTTCCAATAACTTTTCAAAAAAAAAAAATTTTTTTTTAACCTTGCATGTTGCATCCATTTAGTAATACTTTTTTTAAATGCTATTAGTAGCTACTCATATTCCCTGCAATACTCCATTTCATGACATTAAATAATATGTTTTTGAAAATAAAATTATATTCTGTGCTCCACTGTTCCATTGTTTCATTTGCCATGAGCAGCTTCTTATGTCATGATTCAGATCTTTTCTCCACCCCAATTAACCACACTTGGCTGACTTCCAAGTCACGATGATACATTCAATACACCCAGTCTGTTAGCGCATGACATAATCCAACAATGTCATTTTTCAATTGCTGTCATTTTTTTCCTTTATATATTGTCATGTAGAACACATTTCTTTTGTTTGTGTTCATCTGCCAAATTGCAGCAATCAAGGCTTATTACCTTCACAAATATGACAAGGAAATGTTTCAGGTCTAAAACAGTTGACAATGGAAATGGGGTTCCCAGGAAGATAAAACCTATGAAAAACATATCATCATCAGGCAAAACTGTATCAGAAATGCTGTAAGCTGCATTAGTATTGGAATACATGGTGGGGTAGCCCTGTACTCCTGATAACATTCAAGGTGCTTTCTCTCTTGATATGACTACAAGCTGCATCATGTCACTGTCTGGAGAGAACTTTGTCCAAAATTTTTGTCATCAGTTTTAAAAGGGAGCAGGATTGGCCATGGGATTCTTGCCATGTAAACATTAAACATGAAAAACAAAGCAACCTTTCAAATAGTAAATGAAAAAAAATTAACTTGTAAGATTTAAAAAAAATTCAAGGACGTGGTAGAGCAGTATATAAAGGACCTTTGGATAACCTACAACTGAATTCGGTAAAGGACATACAGTTGATATAAACAATTGCAATTCACTTGTCACTTTCTAAGGATTCTGAGAAATAAACAACAGTTTACTTGTCAAAATGTCACAATCTCAAGTGTTCTTTTCCTGTTAAAATATATAAATCATTGTTTTTGAAAAGATTGCCCTTTCTTTCAGTTTATTGCACTCTTTGAAAGATACTCAAAACTACATTCTAGATTTTCAATTTAATTCTTGCTTTAATAGGTGCACGTTTACATCACAACCAATACTTCATTTTGTGATGATTTCTTTTAGACACTTGTTTATTCTATAATAACAAAGAGCTAATTTTAGGTAAAAACTACAACAATGGTTCAGAAATTGCTAAACAACAATAGCGACTCTTTCCATTGTTGACTTTCATTGCCAAAATCTTACTTTTTATTTCTGCCTTCTGTGGCTTCCAGGCAATGATTGTGAAGAGTGTAGATATACAGGCTGATGACAGACATGTAGTCCTAAATTGTGGGTATTAGTCAGTTGGAACAAAAATGAGCCAGCCAATGTGAAAACAATTGTCTTGTTAACCCAAACTGCTGGCCATTTTTTGCCACCTGGTGTGAGGAATATGGGTTAAAGTCTCATTTAGTAACATAGTTACGCCAGACAGCGATAATTGTCAAATAGCACAATTACACCATGTTACCCCATAGGGCCATGGAAATAAAAACGGCAGTTCATGTAATTTATTTCACTACTCCCAGTATGGTGTCTTATGTCGATGGTGGTTCGGATTGCACACCAAAGTACACATAGCTTACTTTGTATGTAGCAGCTTATTAAGTAAGAACAAATTCTGAACAATGGCCATATTTATCCTCTGTTACGCTGCATTTGGTCATTTGGTCTTCAGGCAGAACAGGACTTTTTTTCTTCTAAACTTAATCTTTAACATGGCAAAGATCAATCTTGAGTTACTTTGATCAAACTGTACCTCAAGTCTGACCAGCCTTGCAGGGTGCAATTAGTCCTGAAGAAACTGACAGATCTTACACAGCATTAGAACAAAACTCATGCTGAGTGGGGGAGAAGCCATTTCAGTACACTTGCATTGACATTTCCATTTCATATTTACATTGACATATTCATTTTGTGCCGTTCCACACCTTTATTTATCAAATTTTGCAAAATCTTTTATAAGGTTCACTTCATACATCTACAGCATAACTTTAGATCACCTCACACACACACACACACACACACACACACACACACACACACACACACACACACACACACACACACACACCAATCACAAACAAGTTAACATTATCTCCTCACCATGGCCTGTGCTAGATACCGCAGAATCTGCTCCAAGCAGGCCGCCTGCTCCCTCACAGGGGGTATTAGACTCACTGAGCTGATGGAGAACTCGCTGATAGACCCCAAGTCACTGGATTTGTCACTGTGTCGAACATCTGGGGAATCGTCCTTCTCAGCATTTCGCGTTGGCAAAAGCCCAGATAGGAACGTGCTCGTACGTTTTAATTTCTGAAGAGCAGGATCCTGGATAAAACAAGTTATGGAAATAAATAACGAATTCTGGATTTGCTTTTAAATTAGAAGTTAATGAGAATTCATTTATTTCATTAATGCAATCATTAAAAATTAAAATTGTCAAATTGTTGTGAAACAAAAGAGTAAAACTAAAAATATTTAAATAACTATTTGCATATTAAACCAAATACTTTAAACACATTTCGCAAAACTAATTCATCAAAATGTAAAAATAAATAAATGCAATATTTGACACTGATAAATTATGCTCAAGACCAATGGTGTCTTCCTATAGGTATTCATGCGCAGTTTGTGACATAGCATCAGCTTCTATTGTATTGTGTACAACAATGCAAAACTTAATGCTATAAGTGGTTATCTCACTCATGCACAGCTATAATAAGAACACTGAATAAGACACTTCACAGACATAGACAGTCACAGACACGGGTACTTTACAGGCACAAACATGTATGAGCAAATACTAAGACTGACTAATAAGTGACTATTTATTTCTTTAGCTCTATGATGCAATATTATAGTCTACCATATTTCAGATTTTAAGCCAATTTTACAGAAAACTGTTTATATCTATTGCTAGTTGCTATCATAACTCACCATGCAAATGTCAATAGTGACAAGTTCAGTTTCCTTCTATATATCTGTTTTAGGAATAGTGATGTTTCTTTTGTTAGACTACATGTAACTAGTATAAATTTGATTAAACAAAAGTTACTCAAGTCCCATGCTTAGACAGAAATAGAGTGTAACGCACCCTTTGGGGCCGATATACGCCCTCATGTGAAACCAAAATATTGCCACTACCTCTGCGAATAAGTTTCTGGAGAAAAAGTTGTTAGAGTTATAGGATTACCTGAAATCTTTATATTAGGAGACATGAAGGGAGAAAGAAATTTGAACAAGGAGTTTTCAATAATAAATCAAGATTTCTGGTTTGCTCTAAATTGGAAAAAATCACAAAGTCCCCCCAAAATTTTAATTCACCTTATCTTAATTAGGTTTCTCTTCTTAGATATTTCTAGCCATTTTTAGTTAATATGTGTTTCTAAAATGTGTCAGTTTTACTGTGTTAGCTGATAGACTTTGGGAGAAAAATTTGTCCAAAGCAAAGCTTTCAAGAAAGATGATGAAAATAATACTACTATCAAGAAGTTATTCAGCGCTCAGTATAAAGGGTGAAGAGACAAGACTGCCTACTCTTTTTTTTCTAGGTAAGTGCTTGTATCTGGGTAAGGTCAAAATTCCTTTCAATTGCAATGATATGTACCTTTATAACCAGATCACATTGCAATACCTCAATATAATCTTATCACCTTTATCCTCACAAAAAATAATGTCACAGCCTCAAAAATGACATGAATATAAATTGTTGTCCTCTAAACAGGATTCGTCTTGGTATCTCCACCCCCCTTCCCCTCAACACACACATACACACTTCTAAACTTTCTTGGTGCCAGAAATGACACCTAACATAAATCTTTGAACCACAATTTCAATAAAACTGCATATCATCTTTTTTTAAGAAATGAGTTCAACACAAAATTGCCAAAGTCAGGGAAGTTTGGAGTAACAGGATACCAGCACTATTGTAACAGTAAGCAAAGTTGTCTCTAATGTGGAACTTAGAAATACAAAAACTGTTATTATATTTAATTATACGGAAACTGTTGACAAGTAGTTTTCATAAGTATAAATCATATCATATTTAAGACTTATTAGATTGCACTTGGTAACAATTAGCTTGCAACTTGCATAATAAATTTTGGATTATTGCCAAGAATTGTCAAAGATGTGCCTTCTTAAAAGCATCAATCATGCTGGCTTTGTAACTTAAATTTTACCCCTCCAAATTTTCTGAAAATTTATCAAAAAATATCAAGGAGAATGGGGGAAAGGGGATTTCAAGTAGGACAAGTTGAAAAAACTTCAACACCATGTTTATCCAAACCATGAAAGGTCACTTGTCTTATTTTTTTGAACTTGACTAAATGCGTGCCATTTTTGACAGTTTGAAAATCACTTAATGGCACCCGATGATAAATATTGTTGAAGTTATACACCCTTTCAAATTCCAATTCAGGTGAATCATTCCAGCACTGCCATCTGCAGCACAACACTGTCAAGCTTATCAGTTGGAAATAAAAAATGAAAACTTCCAGAGCTGTGTCCATGTCTGTTTTTCTTGGCAACTGGCATTTTAAACTCAAATTGAGCCTAGGAAGAGTTATCGGTGCCTTCTTTAAAGCAATTTGGATTTTTTTCTTTTGTAAACTGTCTGTTGTTATCGTTGTTGTGGTTGATATAATTACAATGAATCAGAATCTCAGGACAGGATCAAATTAACTTCTTACAGTTCACTGTTACTGAGATTGCTACCATAACAATAGTTTTATCTTGTAACAGTATTGTATTCCACTTTGTTCTCAGAAATCTGAGATTTATTTAAACTGTACACAAACAATGCTTGACAACTCTAGCAACAACAAGTCACAGAGCTCAGTCAGGTTTGCAGGGAATCACTCACAGTTCTATCACAATAAAAGCAATATCAGTTTGTTTTGACAATTAAAGCACACCAATGCAAAGCTATCCGATTTGAATGATTATATCATTCCCCCCCTCTAAAGGAAGATAACGTCGGGTTCACTCAAAAACTTACCAAAAACAAAGGATAGCGCTTAAGTTTGTTGCAAAATTATAATTAAACTAAATAAAAATGAAAGTTAAGTATAAATACCATGAAAGATACCATACCTTACTGGAACTAGAATTACTGACTGTTGTTGTATCACTTGCGATGGCAGAATCTGTATCAACTCCACCATCTTTGTTGAAGCTTTGGAAACTGGAAAACGACCCATCATCATCTTTTGGAAATGGTGGTGGTCTTCTTTTTACTGAACCTAATTTGGTGAAATCACAAATTAGATTAGTTATAACCACTTAAATCATGAGAATTCTAAAATAATAATGAATTAGCATTTGTTTTCTTGTTATACAATAGTTAATTGTTCACACTTTAAATAAAACTTAAAGAAAACTAAAAATAAAGTTTTCTATAGAAATCAAATATCCCTATCACTGTATGCAAGTGTTATCTTTGGTTAGACAGACTGGACCAAAACCGAAGAATGACCAAAAGATATATTAGCTTGTTACAGGCATCTTTTGTTATATCTTTCATTTGGTAATATAATACAAATCAGTAGCTCAGTTTGTAATTTTATCCCCTTTTTTTCCAAGCTGAATAAATGATGATCTAATAATATGTCTTTAAAAATATGTCTTTATGATGAATACAGGAGTGTTACTGTTGAATATAGAAGTGTTACTGATGGTCCTGAGCCCTTGTGCTGAATTTCTGCCATTTGAAAAAATGCAAGTTAAATTGTATAATGAGACTAGACAAAAAACATATATATATATATATACATATGAGTACACATAAATAAATAGACAAGTAAAATTATAACATATTCATTTTAACACACACGAGACAACACAATTCATGCTGCATGCAAGCCAGGCACCCACCACCATGCTATATACATGCAAATTAAAGAAGCTGTTTAACTTCTTTCAGATATAATAAGTAAGATTTTAGCTAATCGCCTTCATTTTTAATTAATCACCTGGCATCTCTTTACCTTTTCTTTTTAATCAAAACTTGGGGTCAAATGTTAAGGATTGGTGTATAGAGAGGACTCGTACAGACAAGTGACCATGGATGGCCAGCTTACAGTTGGAGCCTGGTTAGAGTGAGAAGTCTTAAAGGCAGGTTACTTATTAATTAGTCTAACAGGCCATTAGTCTACATGGTAGTCTATGTCTACAACACTGATCATGCAGCTACTGCCTAGAACCAACCTGAGCTCCCGTCAGATTGACCAAACCCAGCAAATGACTCCACACGGCGTAGCTGTGGACCAGAGCGAGAAGCTTGCACGCTTTTGTGTTCCCCGGCATCGCTATTGTGACGCAAAATACTAGATCTGCGCATTTTTGCAATTTTTGTGCGAGAGCTCCAGAAGGGCTTGGTTGCTTCCCCCAACAATTCATGAGAGGTCGTAACCTGCAGGCTGGCCTTGCGTTTGATCCAGTCTAATGGGCTACGGGACTTACGTCGTACTCTTAGTTTTTCTTCACTACTAGCCAAGTTCTGCCCTTCTTCAATCCCAATTCCCATTACACTGTATCTTTTCTTTTGCAAATACACCCCATGCTCAATACTTTCTCCTGTGTCCACACTTTCTCTGCTCTCTTCAATGTCATTCAGTTTCTGGTGAGCAATATTTCTATCATCATAACTGTTTACACATGCACCAGTGTCCAAGTTCAAGGGGACTGCCCCTGACATGCTGTCAATACTACATTCAAACTGGTTGTTAGTCACTTTAGTTAGATGGTCTAACATTTTATCCACCACAATATCACTGTCTACAGTTTCAGTGTCTAGAAGGAAAGAGACACAGCAAGCATGTATGCAGGTACAAAGAGAAACATAAACATTATATATGAAAACATGAATCGGGAAGATATGTACAGGAAACAAAACAAAAATCAAGAAGCAATCTCAAAGATGGGAGATACGATACACACGGTAACCAGCACAATAGCAGAGCCTATTCTCAGGACAAGGTCCTTTTTTTAGCATAACCTGTATTATTTTATTAAATGTTTTGGTTGTAAGATACTTGACCAAAATGATATCCAAAACCAATAAAACCCAAAATAAAATGAGAACAAAAATGAAAACCTCAGAAAGAACATCACTTGCTTAATTCTTGTTCATTGAACAATACTGGTCACGTGGTTAGTATAATAAAATACAAGCCAAGCTACAGGGGAAAGCTACGGGCTGCAGGCCATGATCGTACAAGTGAACTTAAATGTCTTCTAATTTCTTGACAAAAACAAGCAGAATTCAGCTTCCAAATCAAAGTCCCCTGGGAGGGGGAAACGTAAACAAAACACTGACAGCATAGGGGGAAAAACGCAGAAGCAAGTGCAGAAATTCCAAGGCCTCTCTCCGTATCCTACCTGCAGACACCTCGAATCCTCCAAAAGTCTCGGAGCGTTTAGGAACTGGTGGCGGAGTGTAAGACCCACTTTGGTGTTCCCCAACACTGCTGACACTGCGGCTGAGATTTGTGCTGCCACTTTGGAGGAGCCAGGACAGACGCTCAGCTGGAACAGAAATACAGTACAATAGGTCAAGTATGGCCAATTCTTTAGTGAACATTTTTCTGTGAATAAAAATTCTGTGAATGAAAATTTACAATTTACTCTGTTTTGCATTAAATGTAAGATCTGACTGAAATATAAATACATGTGCATCATATATAAATGTATGTGCAGTGAAGAGCATGAGTACCTTCCTTAGCTGCTCTGTCAATCCACTCTGCAGGGTTGGCATCCTCATCTTGACCATAGGGCTGCAACTGAGCAAACAAAATACTTTATTTGTCAATCAGTTACCATGTGAATGAAAAAACATTGAAATAGATATGCATCATAATATCATATAAATCTTTAAAATCTCAATAAACGTCAAGCTTTCTTACAAGGTGTTCTTCCTTGGGCTGGTGGTCGAACATGTCAAAAACAGCATGTAAGCGATCCTTGAGCAATTCTCTTATTTGATCTTGTGATCTTTGCAGGAAGCCTGGAAATGGGAACAAAATGGTTCAATTTTTTATAAATAAGGGTTTCTGTAACTGCCTGTTTGAGTATTTCCATGCTAGTAGAGCAAATAACAAAAATCGAATCTACTGTAAAAAAAACTCAGTCACTTATAACAAGGAAAAATTTGGCCAGGTACTTACTAAGACACTCTCTGACTTTCTGTGCCCGGGCTTCCCTAATTTTTCTCTCTTCTTCACTTTCTGATGGCACTCCTTCATCATCATCTGCAATATATACATTTCAAATATTCAACACCAAGTATCAGCATGTAGATGTACTTGGTTAACAGTAGAACAGGAGTGAACTTTGTTAAACTGCACTGACATCAATAGTGCCACTACTTTTCATCATATCTTTAACAATCAAACTAACTTTCTTTGAAATAAGTAACATTTACCACCCAAAAAAGCAAATAAATCACCTTATTCATCATTCAAAATAATACTATTATAAAGGAAGGAAAAGTTTAAAATAAAAGTTCCTTAAACTAAATCTCTACCTTCTTCTGGACAATTCCTTATGGCAGCACTGACAATGTTAATCATCTGTTTCCTCTCCTCTCCTGACTTGCAGACAAACTCGTACATCTCAGGGGTGTCCTTGCTCTGGCTGATCACATAAACTCCCTTGTTGTCCCGTGTGGCCCCCTTCTCTCTGACCAGCAGTTTGTACAGAGACACCACACTCGCCTGCGGGAACACAGAGGATCTGTTAGTCACTAGTACTTGATTATTACAGATTATTTACAAAATCATATTTTCGTCCTTTTTATGTGATTATGCAGTATAAAATACTTATCTGTCAAAACTTCTTATAAGAAGAAATTCAAAATTTTTCATTTATTGAGTGTACTGATATCATCTTTACACAAAAATATTGGAAAAAACTATGGGGGGAATAAAACCATCTTCCATACCTTATTATCCTGGGTGAAAAATGTGTACTTCTGATTATTTTCTTGAAGGAAAAATACTAAGTCAGAGAGGACAACAATAAGTACATCTGGAAGGGAAAAAAATCAAACAAATCAATTTCAATTCTAAATTTTCCAGAACAATTTCTATTGCTAATCACTCATTTTTGCCATGGTTTTTGACAAAAATATATTGCAACTGATTTCATTTATGATCACCATTATTAACAACTACAATGATATGGACCAATTTGACAAGGTCAGCATGCATTGGGTACGGGAAGTCCACTGTTATCTCCCAACTCAATCACATTTAAATTAAGTGACTTTTTCTTTTCCTAAACTGACAAAGATAAACAAAGGTAGATGTGATAATTCCATTCAAAATTGGATAGTTGTTCTAAGAGTAACATCAGACAAAGCACATACCAATTGTTTTTCCTCTGGCGGTTTTCCATGCTATAGTTGACTCATACACCAGTTTCCGATTATTTGATAAAAGATCAGATTTCTGAAAAGAACAATAACATTCTTGTTGGTCATTGTAAAGGATACTGAATGATTCATCAAACAATCTGACATGAAAGCAAGCAACCCCAACTGATAATTTTTAAACAATGAAAACAAGTAGAACACAAAATGATAGCACTTGGCAGTAAAAATAGAAAAAGACAAGTTATCTCTGTAATCTTTATACCAGACAAGAGACACAACTGTCTTCTGTGCTGTCTACTGTTTGAAACTATCGTTAAAAGGAGGGTGTGACCAAGAAAGCACAACTCTCCATAACTGCAGAGAAAAACGGACAATTCTGAAACTGCTAATACATGATATCAGAAGGCAATAATCAAAGCCTTTAAAATGTGTATAATTAGGTCCAAACCTTGAATTTTTTGCCCTTGTAAACTGCTGTGGACCTGACATCCAGTTTGTTGTAGATTTCAATGAGCCTCTGTTCTTTTTCTTTGGCGTCTACCTGGGCATCTATGGCATTGAGGATATTTCTAGCCAGCATGTCTGCCTTCTTCAGCAGGGCATGGTCTGGATTGGTCTCTGCAAAACACAAAATAATTCAAAATGATGCTCTATTTCTGTGGAACTTCTCAAGGTATTTTACAGTTATCCATTGCTTGGCTAAACAGATATATTTAACAATAGTCATTCAATCAAGTTAACATCCTCCTTCAAACTTTATCAGGACACCTATAACACCTTAGAATTTTATATGGCAAGTTAAACTAGATGTTCATCTTATGACATCAAATGATTTGATTGTTAGTCCAAGTTAACTGAGCTGTGAACTTGTCCTATATAGGAATGATCACTTCTTGCTGTTACCTTGTGTTTTCTTGATCACAGCTTCAATTAGGGTTGGCATCTTAGTGAGCCTCTGGGTCACCAGTAAGATACAGTCTGGGATACTGTGGTGCTTGCACAACCCATTCCCACTGCATTTCTATATGAACAGAATTCTGATTATCAGTACAAATATTCTTAATGAACTGATATCAGGTATATTGATAAGGAATTTCCAAATATCTGAATAACTGCATACTGGTCCATTTCAAAATATACCTTGATATAATATAAGTAAAATTTTCTTTGAGCTACAAAAGAGTTTTATCTGTAATTACACACTTTACAGAAGTTTACTGAGTTATTCACAGGTATTTGAAAGCAGCACAAGGAAAAATATGAAATTGTTTCACAGTAAACATATCATTCTGGAATTGGAAACATCATTTTTACTACCATCAAACATCCACTGACAATTTCTTGATCACAGCTTTTTAAAAAATCCTTCTTTATTACTTACCCTTATAAAGTTCTGAAACTTTTTCTCCTGTTTAAAAAGGTCCTTATACAAAGCCTCGGCTTCTTTTTTCTTGCTACAAAACTCCCCAAATGCCGACACCATCCTGGTGCTGGATGGTGAATCAAACTGTTCAATCAGCAAGTCTCCTATCTGTGAGACAAACTTGTTGGGGTGCTCATCTTGTCTTTCTTGTAGCCTTTGTAGGAATGTGGCTGATATGTCAATAAGATCTTCAAGGCGTGGAAACAGTCTGTCCACCAGTTCTGGTGGCAGGCCTACCTCATGCACCAAACCATGGCTGTAAACCTGAAATCACAATGAATGATGTAAATAATTGTTTTACTGAAAAGTTTTTATTCAAAAGATTTTAATCAATATTTAAATACTACAGTTTATATGTATAAGATTACTTTCGCATAAATATATATTTATACCATACTTTTAATAATATTTCTTTTACATAAAAAAAGTTTTAATAAAAAGCTGCATAGTTCCAATATTATCAACCAACCCTTTGCATGATCTTCAAAGTTCGCAGATGATGTTTTTCTGTCATAACGATTTCTGGAAAAAAATTCAACAATCTTGGGATTAACCAATCAAAAAAATAAAATAAAATAAAATAAAATAAAAATAAAAATAAATAAAAAAATTTAAACATTTTTTGCACCAATGTGAATCCAATTATTGTTTCTTAACCTAAAACATGCTACATATGTAACTGTCCACTAAATCTCTGAAAGGTGTCATCTTAGAACTGAAAACCACATTATATATCAAACTTACCCCAAAGGTGATCCTGCCTCTTGACGTCTTTCTTACTAAGGCCAAGTTTGGAGATTTCTTTTTTGTTGACATAGACACTCCAAGCTTCAGGTTCAGGGCCTCTGATCATCAGGTCTTCATCATCCTCAAACTCCACTTGAGCACCTATGGAAGATAAAAATTGAAATATCTTGCTTAATGAGCTCCAGGATAGACTTCTGGAAATATATTCTGATAGTGCCTGGAAATGTCTGAAACTGAACACTTTACAATAAGTAGAACTATGATGTCTAAATACTCCTGAAGAGAAAAACTTCTCATCCACTTTTTAAAAAAAAATTAATCACTCCTAAACCAATTGTGAATCAAATAATTATCTACCTACACTGAGATTGTGTTTTGTATTTTATCAAATTCAAGGTGACACTAAAGTTCATAATCATNACAGGTTTGTTGTAAACGAGCTTTTATACCATACTTTTAATAATATTTCTTTTACATAAAAAAAAGTTTTAATAAAAAACTGCATAGTTCCAATATTATCAACCAACCCTTTGCATGATCTTCAAAGTTCGCAGATGGTGTTTTTCTGTCATAACGATTTCTGGAAAAAAATTCAACAATCTTGGGATTAACCAATCAAAAAAAAATAAAATAAAATAAAATAAAAATAAAAATAAATAAAAAAATTTAAACATTTTTTGCACCAATGTGAATCCAATTATTGTTTCTTAACCTAAAACATGCTACATATGTAACTGTCCACTAAATCTCTGAAAGGTGTCATCTTAGAATTGAAAACCACATTATATATCAAACTTACCCCAAAGGTGATCCTGCCTCTTGACATCTTTCTTACTAAGGCCAAGTTTGGAGATTTCTTTTTTGTTGACATAGACACTCCAAGCTTCAGGTTCAGGGCCTCTGATCATCAGGTCTTCATCATCCTCAAACTCCACTTGAGCACCTATGGAAGATAAAAATTGAAATATCTTGCTTAATGAGCTCCAGGATAGACTTCTGGAAATATATTCTGATAGTGCCTGGAAATGTCTGAAACTGAACACTTTACAATAAGTAGAACTATGATGTCTAAATACTCCTGAAGAGAAAAACTTCTCATCCACTTTTTTTTAAAAAAAATTAATCACTCCTAAACCAATTGTGAATCAAATAATTATCTACCTACACTGAGATTGTGTTTTGTATTTTATCAAATTCAAGGTGACACTGAAGTTCACAATCACAGGTTTATGTGATTGTGTTAGCTGAGAAGATTGAGTAATGGAGACTGATTGTGACGGAGAAGAAATAAGAATGTGCTGGTATCTTTACCTTCATCCAGTGATTCCATTGAGAGAGAGACTGTGTCTTCCAGGTTATTGCGCAGTCTGCTTTGTAATGAGCTAAAGAAAAAAATAAATAATGGAAAACCAATTAAAGTGTGACAAAACAAAATACCAAATAACATATACTGGCTGTAAATGGGGGTTTTCATTTACCTGCTTGTATCCCATTAAAAGTTCACAATTCACTAAAAAGAGAACTTGGTAATTCTGTAGAGAGACTTACAGTGTTGAAGGGTCCTGCCCCATAGATATCGAAGCGCCATCTAGAGACTCTTGGGATTCCTCAGCTATGGCTTTACTGGAAAATACAAGCAAAATATACAGTTACTCTCCTATAAATATAAACCACAACTGTATTAATAACCAATAATAGTACTTAGCTAAGATGTCAGAAAGAACATTGAGAATTTGAACCAATAATTCAAGGCTTTTAAGTTTTACTTTATCTTTTCTAATGTACAGTGATTTTATAAATGATCAAGGTTATGAATCCTGAAAGCTTCAAGCACAGATGTAATATGGGATTGCAGAGGCAGAGAAAACATGTAATTTTACTATTTCTCCTTATTCCTCTTTGTTCTTACTACTGTCAGTCTACTGTAAACTGCAATATTTAAGATTATGCATCCTAAAGTTTAGTGAAATCTGAAATAAAAGCATGATCTAAATATTGCTAAATTTACAACTAAATGCACACAAGATACCTAAGTTTAAATATGTAGAAATAACTTAGATGCTGACTGACAAAATACAGAAAAAAATTAATAAAGTTAATGTTTAAAGTTTTCAGTCTTAGAATTGAGGTTAATGTCACTTATTAACATTAGAAAAACACTCATGCTTTTGTAGAATAAATTATTCCACCTTTTACAAGGCCAATTTTTTTTTCAAATAAAACATGGCAGTTATTTAATCTATTTCAAAGGGCAACACCATCCATATCCAAGTACTTAAAAATTGGCTGAAAAGAATGCTTTACAAAATAGGTACACGTAAGTACAAATACATGGTGAAGGGGCACTAATGCACTGAAATACTAATATGACTGCACATATGTGCTTAAGGCAAGCTGAAGAAAAAATTTCTGGGATGAAGTTTGTGCACAAAATTAAAGCATGTTTCCCTATATGATGAAGTCCTACACAAGGCAGTGTGTTCAATGCATTGCTTTAAATCACTTAAAGTGCAGATGCATTATACCAGGCCCGTAGCCAGCAATTTCAAAAGGGGGGTTCGTTTTCTGAAAAAGTGGACCTTTTCCCATGAAAACTTCATGTACCTAGATCAAATTTTACCCAGAGTGGACCTTTTCCCAGCAAAAGGGGCGGTTCTTTCGAACCCCCCGAACCCCCCCCTGGCTACGGGCCTGTTATACATATTCTTTTTGTCAACATATTGCCAGTCTTCAACTTTGGTACCAAGAGTGTATAAAAGGGACATTTGGAGTATATGCCATGACCAAGTTTCATCACTTCTTGTTACATAGTGTTAAATATATTTATATATGCAGCAAATGCAGTAAACAATACCGTAATGGCAATGCTGGTTTCATGACAATGACCCGAGGAAATCAGCTCTACTAACACAGGCAACTTTCTCTGTTATAGACTAAGAGAAAACATATTCTTCTAGGATGTTATTCTTTTCAACTCTTGCATTCAAATAACAGTTGGTGTCATGATGAACCCAGTTTAATGGGGAAGATGACCTTTCAATGAAATATTAGTGTTTTGATAACATTTTCTGATATAAATCATACATCCATAAACCCTACAGATATATGTCACCTAATATGTTTGTAATTTTACTATTAAAACTGAAAATAACATGCAAGTAAACTTTTTTTTCCCAAAATGTACTACTCTGTTGGAATAGTCATCACAAACTTTACCATGCCAAAATCAAAATATAATGCAGTGATTTAAAAAAATAGAATAATAAATAAGAAACTAAACGTGCACCTGATTGTGGACATGCTTCTCCATTTTCCATTTTTATACACCAATGAACACCAAATTAAATGGCATTCATCTGTTACCTTGCTTCTCTTTAATAACAAAAATACTAATGAAAAAACCTAACTTTACCAAGTAACAAGATTTCCCAACATTTATGCATTTCTAACAAATAACAATCTGTCATCATTAATATCCATAAAATTCAACATTTAAAGCGCAGTTTGCACAAAAGCCTTTGCCTATTCAAAGCCCAAAGCAGCTTGCTACTATTACATGCATGCCATTAGAACAATGACCCAAACTTGCCAAGATCTGGCAAGGAACACTTCAAAAGCCATCTCACCATAATACCAAAAGGGATGCTGAACACTGATAAACACTGGGACTCACATGCCACAGAACACATGGTGATGCAGCCAGTTGATTAGTAACTTGCAAGCATAGACAAATACATACATTACAAACATATCATTGTACATCTATATATGTATACTTTGTATCCCAGCATGGTTGTATTAGTAGACATGAGCCAAAGGTTAGTAAATGGCATCACTTACTCTATCCCAAGTTTAGCTGCAACCCGCCGCCATTGAGAATATGCCCCTGAGGACCATCGGCCAGCATTCAATCAATTAGTGAAAATGCATGCCATTAGGTTTCAAAGTGGTGTTTAATGAAATAAATTAACTAATCAAATAATATATGACAAAAATTTTAAATGAAATAAAAAGAATTAATTATGCAGTGACTTGTGATTAGTATAGGATACAAAATCAATAGCCTGTCACATTTTACTCCTGCTTGGTAAAGTAAAAGTGAAAGCTGGTAACATACTTTCAATCCTTTTATTCATTCCTAACAAGTTCGTTGACCCACAATAAAGCAAACTAATATCCTGACACTTCACCCGCTTTCTAAAGGTTACACATTTATCTACTCAAGAGCTACAGCATGTATGTTCATTTGAAAAGTATATTTCAGGTCCATATTCAGAGTTCCTCTCTCCATTAGACAGGCAATACATTTGTTGCACACCTTGGTGGAATAAGCATCATTAAGCTGCTTTGTTCTTCTTCCAATTTACTGGCAGATGTACACATGAAGCATTCTTTAAACTTTCTGCCAATATATATTTGCTGTGAGAAGCTTCTTTAAGCAGCCATCAAACCAACACATTTTTATATCACAGAAGATAATTCAGCAAATAAAGCCTCAGTTTCAGCACAGACCATCGCATGCCATGCCAGTGAAGCACCCAAGATGGGTGTGAAAATTCTGAAGCTAGTGCCAAATACTTGGACAAAATAGAAAAGACGAGACTTCAACCATGTATGAGGTAGTTGTTGCGAGGAAGCAAGACAGGCTTGTGTTTTGAGGAGTTGATACTTACTGATCATTTGGAGATGAATTCCTGTTTGGCAGTGAACTAAAGGAAACAGATGTCTGCAATAAAAAAACATTCTAAAGTTAGGTAACTGATTAATACTTTCAGGGCGACCAGCATACAAATCACATCAGAAATACATATTATTTTACCCAAGAAAACAAAACAAAACAAAAAAAAAATACGAATGGATTAACTTATCATATAGTTATCTTTTAAAATTTTTTGGTAAAAAAAATGATACATTACAAGGTTAAAATGCATCACAAAACTGAGGTATATAGGTATAATAGGCATGATTCCACTACTATGATTACACAACTTCATCATTAATGTTAGCAAGTCTCATTTACAGTAAACCCTAACTATAAGTCAGGTCTCCTGAAAAAATATAAAATCATTACAATAGAATTTTATCATTTTAGAATTCATCAATTTTTATCAAATTTATATGCCAAGGTAATTTTTACCATTTTGCCCAAATTAAGTTAGGCAGGTTTGGCTGGTAGCAGATACTACAACATCTGGATTCCCTGATGTTATTTTAAGTTAACTTAAAGACGCACACTTACCTGTTTAACCCGACCAGCGGGCACTGACCCTGCCTCCACAAAAGACTGTGATGATTTCAATATTGGTCCACCTTGCTGCCCTCCTACTTAAATACAGGTTTGTTCATAAGTGAAAAATGAAACAAAGTATGCAAGCAATTATAAAGACTATTACTAACTAGCAGAACTGACTTTCTTCGTCAATAACAAAATTTTACAATATTCACCTAATAACTGTTCCTTTATTAACTTCTAAGAAGTACAGCTCAAATCTGTCAAAATTTTTGGCAGGAATATTAAATAATTAAACACACACACACTGATTTCAACCAAATATTTGGCATTTAAATGTTTTGCTTGATTAGAGATACATGTATAAAAGGCTATGCAGTATGATCCATCACTACAGTTTTCTGCAAAAATTCCTTACAAGTTTTCCTGTTTGATTTATCTATCAATAAGGCTTCTTCCTGTTTTTTGGCAGAAATTAATACTTTCCACTTGGCAATAGTACACTGCCTTTTCAATCCTTTTGCACCCAAAAAACGTAGAAAAATATGCACCCAGAATATTTGTCAATCTTTCTTTTTTAGAAGTGAGAAAGGGGGGCAAGATGGCTCCTTCCTTGATTTCACAAAGCAGTTTTTTTTTAAATATCTAACTGAACTTTATGGACAAAAATCCCCATTTGAAACAATAATGGCACCATCTGGCACAAATTAAGTATCAAATACCAAGGTAAAGTTTAGTCCCCACCTTTAGGTACTGAACATCAACCCCATGTTTATAAATTTGGTAACATTTACTGTGTGTATTGAAAGTTGAGTCTGCCAACAACATAGAAGTTTACCCAAGCTATCAGTTGATTTACATTATCCAGTGATCTGTGCTGTCTGCCATGATACTTAGTGCACTCAAGACAAAACTGAGTAGAAAAATCCTTTTAAATATGGAATGTTTTGAAAATTAACATTAATCATCCCACACAATTTGTTCCAGTAATATCCCCCCCCTCCCCTCTGACCTCAACACTCCTAGCCAATTGCATATCAATAAATACTTCATTGTTTTTAGGAATGTGACCAACATTACAGTAATAACAGTAAAGTGATCAGGCATAATATGGTAAGGGCCCAAATAGTAAGGGAGAACACATGACACCTTCATCAATTTCTGTTGTACAGAGAATTCCTTTCAGAATTTGTACCTTAACTGAAAAAGAAGGTAAATACCAGGGATTCTCTTAAAAGAAACCATCATTGGGGGTTTCCTGAAGTTATGGTATGGGATGAAAGGAAACCTAGCTTTTTCAGCTTACTGGCAAATCCAAAATATGGATTAGACTCATTTGGTGCATACAACTGCACCTCCCCCCTCCCCAAACCCCCCAATGTCCAAAAGTTACCATGAAAACATGCACTGACTATAAGTTTGCACGGTTGGTTAGCAGTGAGGTTGTTTAGCAGTCACGCTGGGTGCATACAGGAGAGGTGATCTAAAGGTTGAAAAGGGAGATGTGATGAATGAAAACACCTACCTGGAGGGGGGCATCTTTCCTGTATTTCCCGACGATATGGCCTCTGTAAGAAATTCACAAAAGTGCATCAAAAATAAATAAAGCAAAAACTACAAATGATACACTGTTTTTCATCAATAATTGTTGGGGCTTTTCCTGAAATTTGATTTTTTTATCACAAACCATTTTTTTCACAATATGTAGCAACTGGGTATACCAGATTATATTAAATTCACATCTCATATAAAATTTACTCTTGGCTTTATCTGCCCATCCTAAAGATAGGTAAGGGAACATTTTTGAAAACTATACTTCGCTGTTCCAAGTAACCATTTTTGGTTCAAATTAATTACAACACTTCATCCATTTTCTTTCCATTATCATTCACGTGACAAGTGGGCTTGACAGTGTTAACCATTTCAACTGACCAAGGACATTTTATTGTTCAACTGTTCTCTTATCTACCTAGACTAAATCACAAGATGTTTTCCATATCTAATGTTTCTAATGATAATCCCATATCTTGTTTTCATTCATCTTATAATCTATATACGCCATATTTTCATGTCTGCCTGCATTAAAGATTTCAAAGAAAAATCTTAACATTTAGTTTACTAAAAGAAGTGTTTTCAGCAAATCAATTTACTGGAAATAAAGTACTTGAACTTGCAAATAACTGACAATAAAGAGAATCAAATACTGACAAGAAAACAAGTTTAAAATACAAACAAAGTGATTTTCTACTCTTAAGTCACCTTTTCTTCCTCAGGGTATGTCACTTTGAACTGCAGAGTAAGTCTAGCCATGGTTCTCTGACACAGCTAGCATCGAAACAGAGGGATGGAAGGGGCTCCGAAACTATAACAACTGTTAATATTGTATAACTCCATCAAACTTTAGATATTTAAGTCTCCATTCAACACTGATGATCAATATGCACTGGTATTACAAAGGATAGATGCAACAAAGGAAAGAAATGAGTAAATGGGATCCATCTTTGGACTAGCAGTATAGAGAGTAGTTAAAGTTGACTAGATAGTGGAGATTCCTGTACTATTTGACATGTACCACTGCCAAACAAATGTTCAATCCAACAACACTGAAGAAGTCACAGTTGTGCAGTGGTATAAACCACTAAATCAAGATATAGAAGATATTCCACAAAATATGAATTCTCCAGATTCTCTGATTTTCCTGGAATCTTACATGGCCTGGCGGATCACACTGGTTCAGCAGTAAGATATCAACCTAAATGATACATACTCAACCACATGGTTCACATTTGACAGTTCAACATATCCCCTCTGCTGCCACTTAGTACAGACTGTGTGCATCTTCCAGGTAATCCATTCCAAACCTTCACAGTGCCACAAAGAGATGTAACACTTAGGTAAAACAGCAGTATCGCTGCTGGCATCTAGTGCCCCTTCTCCCCAGATACCATGTCCTCTCTTAAATGGTATCTGCTGAGACTTTTAACCAAATAGAAACACACCAGCAGCACAATGAATCCATAGCAGACCCAGGGCCTGATTTCTTTCACCTTGGTAGAACTATAGCCCCTCCTTAATCATCCCTCTTTTAATGGACCAGAAACACGAGGTGTACTTCAGCTTGGCGGTGCTCTCAGAAGAATTTATTCAAAGGAAAATTTCCAAGTTCTACAGCTATGACCTTGACTTTACTACCTGTGCAGCTAATGAGGCAGTGCTATCTTTCACCCTCAGGTGTGGACTAGAAGAGGGGAAGGGGGGGGGGGCAAATTTTTTAGGACCAGTAAACGGAACTTTTCATGCACATATACTGTAACCATTTTTAATCAGAATAGTATCAATTATGTTCTACTTTTTCCAGTGCTTATATGTCATCATTCAGAGAAAACCATTTTTGGTTGATGCAAAAAGCTACTAATGCGAGGCTCATGCCATAAAATTAAGAAAATTTACAGCTATTTCCAGCTCCAAGTTTACCAACTGCAACCATATGTGAAAAGTTTGTTTATAAATTGCTGGGCAGGAAAAAATCATAACACACAACTTCAGCATTGCCAGACTTTCTGTAGTTTATAAAACACCAAGTTCTCTATTCTGGCATCAATGCAAATGTTATCTGATATTTGTTCCAAGCTGCTTTAATCTATTTAAACACAAGCTTATTTTCTATATTAAAATTATAGGATCACCCAATGGTGCAAAACGGTATCAAAGCCACTTTGTTAGAATCTAAACGCTCTCGCACATTGAAATTGATGCTGCATTTCTTATTTCAACATGGAAAAACACCAGTCTTACTAAATATATCCAAAGAAGACCATCTAAGTGACTTTTCTGACTAAGCTTGAAATTCAAAGTGGCATATATTACTTTCAGGATGAGAATATAAAAGTAGACTTTATGCAATTATAGCACCTCTTCAAACCTGTTCAGGTAACTCACAGTCATCAGCATTGCTGAAGAGTTTATTCATGAGAACTGATAGTTACAGTAGCACTTCACAGGCGGATGTTTTTGCTCATAGTATCAGGAGCAGAAGATAATTACCAACACATCTCTACCTAGGCTGAAAGTCTATCTGGTGAGCCTTCTATATTAACCCATCCATGCCAAGTTTATTTTAAACCACAAAATAAAAAACATTTTTCAAAGTTAATTTTTTTTTTACTTACGTTTTCTACAGATATTACTGAATTCTTTATTTCTGTTTGAGTATATAAATGCCTAGATTATAATATGTAATAAAAAATAAATAAGGCCAGCATTCACATAAAGAGCACAAATAATCAGGGAGGCACTAAGTACTCTTTGCAACACTAGTTGTCAACTTTATGCAACATATAAGAGTGCAGCTGAGATGTAATTTGCTCTTGTATGTCGCATACAGGGGACGACGAGTAGTTGAAACTAACTTATACCTGGTGCTTTGAACAAGGATAAAAGCACTGAAGCAAATGAAAATACAGACAAGCCTGTATGCAAAATACAAGTGCAATTATCTTCATTTTTGAAGTGCTAGCCATGGTATAATTATATATTATATATATATATATATGAATTGCTACATATTTATAATGGGTATACTTAATGCAGTTTTACTTCAAACTGGCTTATTCTGAATGAATGTACATATAAACAGATCTCACAAAAACATGGGCTGGTTGAAGATAAATTAAGATTAACTTCTACTTGATATAAACTGGCCTAAAAGTTAATGTGTTGCACCTTCCAACATTAAGGTGTGCTACTCTCCCTGTTTTTATCATCTTTTTTTGTCTTACAGAGAGATACTCTGATAAGGCGGAAGAAGGCAATTTTGCACTTAACTTGTCAATTTGGTAGAATAGTAAAATTTCATCAGAAAGAAAATGTTAACCAGTGGAGCCCAAGTGTGCTGAACTTGTAGCAATCAGAAGTCTTGCCCTCCAGCCTTGCCTCCTATAGACCTGACCATGTGTTACAGCAGCTCAGCACACAGATATCAAGCCTCTGTGCATCATTTTCTAGACACGAGATGAGGCCAGATTAAATGGTGCTTAATTTCAACACCAGGTAAAAAAAAGGAGGCCATTCAGGACAGTTTTTACTGAAACAGTTTTTAGAAAAACTTGAAGATATCTGTAACCATCCATGTGAGAATATTAACATAGGGATGGCTCTGGCTTACATTGATCAGGATCTCAAACAACTGACTTAGAACAATGCTGAATGCCTTCATTATTTTACTTGTGTTAATTCTTTATTTTGCCTTAATGGGATATTACTGACTATATGGTATAGTTGGAATGGCAACTGCTGGACAAAGGTGTTGTGCAATGAAAGAAGATAGCACTCTGACCAAGGTCTAACAAACAATATTTTAAACCATATATTATCAATAATTGCAAACTGTCTTGATGTGTACCTCATGATGTATTCCTCTTTATGACCAGCCAGAATGTGGTAGTTGAGTCCATTCATTGCGTGAGGTGGTGTTCTACAACTTATTCTCACCTCACATTAAAAAATGTGTGATTTGCTGAACAACACTATCTCCTGATGATGAAATACATTCTTTCCAAAACATAATTTCATTATTTAAGCTTAATGATTTCTCATTTCTTTTAACTACCACAGATTTTCCCACTGAAGTAAGCTAGTCTCTGAAATGTGCCTATCCTGAAGAACAAAACATGCCAAATATTTCTTTAAAACAAGTCAGACTTTTTTGTTTATCAAAACCAAATTTCATTTGCTATGTTTTTAAAACAACCTTCAGGAAAAAGACCTATACACATGATCTCGTTTATCTTACCTTGTCTTTTTTGAGCTTTAGACAGGGAGGGACAGAATCTTTGCACGAGCTGTCATGGACGTTAATGCTACAGTCTGAAATTTTCAACAATAATGTATTTAAATTCAATTTCAAACCATAAACAAAAGGAACAGACCAATTAAACAGTTTGATCTCTACAATGTAAATCCATTGCTTTCAAAAACCTTGTATGGAAACAATATAATAATCTCTGTACCATCAAACTTCTCACATATTCATCATAAAAATAAATAAAACAGATGGCTGCACCTACGTAATGAACAATTTACTTAAATCTTATTTAAATCTCTAAGTAAATTATTAATCACACATTTTCAAATCTATATTATTGATTTGTTTATGGAATGAAGAGAACTTACTTTCACAGCTGACTGCAGGTTTGTTAGCAAGTGTTTTACCACAGATATCACAGGAAGTAGAATTACTAAAGGAGACACTGACAAACTGGTGAGTTTTCTTTCCTTCTTTATCCTTCTGTAAGTATTAAAATACACAATTTTAAAAAATGACAGCCATGATAATTTTTTGGTTAACACATCAACATCAGTAATTAAATTTATCATTTTATTACAAAGATCACGTTGAAAAGATCCTTAATTCTAATGAGCAGCTTATTTGTAAGTGTGCATAAATACTACACTGAGTTTCAACCATGTATTTCTACCACCTTTTACATGCTGATAAGACAGTAACACTGAGGTGCAAGGTCACCAATTAGAGATAATGAAAAAGGTACAAGGTTGTGAGTTTCTGTCTTCAAAACATGAGCGATGTTAGCTCTTACAGACAAAAATGCATGCTTTCACATCATAGCATGTTTAGAGAAACTGGATATATTTGCAACCTTTTAATCTGATGGGGATGTGACAGAAGGCATGCTAAAAGTTATGCTTACTCGTTTTTGCCTATGGCTCCCGAACTTCTGCATAAAACTCAACTTTCTTTTCTTTTCTTCTTTTGGTTCTTTTTTCTGTTCTTGTTCCATGTTCTCTTCATCTTCTTCGAAATTTGCAGGACTGAAAAGAAATACTGGGAATGAGAGCCATTTTCTATGTTCTGGCAATGTGTGAACTGTGCAGAGAAAAATCCAGCATGAGACGGATATCAATAAAAACTAGGAGAGCTATGTCCATAAAAATAAAGACCAGAGTTTTGCATTTCCACCTGTATAGAATCTGAAATGTTAATTAACCCCAAAAGCAACAATCTGGCCACCATAACAATAGGCAGTAAAGTTGGTCTGACACACAATTGTGGCCTTATAAAATAATGATCACTGGCAGCAATATGCTCCATAAGATGACATGCAATTCCACCAAGAACATTTTGATGAGAAGTTGTTTCCATGAGACTAATAAGTTTCCCTTCATTAGAATGATAGGTCAAAATAATTGCACAAATAATGACACCTTGTTGAATTTCCTTTTAAATGGGACAAATATCAGATATAAATCAATATTTGAACACAGAAGTAGAAGCCTGAAAAACAAAACAGGAAGCTTTTCCTTATCACTACAATAAAAGCTCTTCATTCATTTCATTCAGGGACAAAAACACCTTGATAAGATTGGTAACCAAAATGTTCTACTGAAAATTAATACACTGTCTACTTGTGAGGGTAAGGTTTTATAAAGGAAAATGTGACACGGGAAAAAGAATTAAACCAAAGTTTCCTACAGTACTTTTGCACCACCATCACTACTACTACCTAAAATTAGGATTGGGAGTTTTAAGATTCAGCTATGAAATTCACAAAATCACAACATGGTGGACTAGATAAGCTACAAAATTCTTTCTAAAACTTCAGCTACGTTACACAACTTCTGATATTAGAAATTAAACAACAACAAACACTATTCAAAACACAGACAAACAAAAAACATGGATATTTTTTCTTCAAATTATAATGAATTTGGTGGGTACATAAAAACATGGCAGTAATTTGGTACAAAGGCCTTAGATCTTCAAAGCAATCACCACACATCTGCATCTACATCTACCCCTCTACTTTGAAAAAGGATAACAATGTGAATAATGTCTCCCTTCCAACTGTACAAACATACAGAAGGTATAAAAGATAGTCACAACATATTGTTTGGGATAAAGAAAGCACCGTTTTACCCAGCATTACTTACAGCCAGAACTCGCGCATTGTCTCTATCACTGACCGTCGCCCCCACTGCTTGACACTTTTCTTCCTGTGAGGGAGGTTGGAAAATGAAAGCAAAACATTGCAAAATGGTGGAAACATTTATGGGACTGGGATCCATCAGCCATTATTTGTTTGTAGGCTTATCATTAAAAACACTAAGACAAAAAAAAGCACAAACAAATATATAAATATGTCTAGTCATACATGAACCTGAATGCCAGTGCTGCTAATACAACTGACAAACATTTCCCCAATTGGTCTGTCCAACTTTCTTAGTGAATTGAACTGACCAATGAGGATTTTATAAGGATGGCGATAAGCTAAAACACCCACAGCCTAGGAAATACAAAAAAATACCTAATAGGTTTGAGAAATGTACAGTAGAGCCCAAGAAGTGAAACATCCTTGAATACACATGTAAGAAGATGCCAACGCAGAGAAACATTGCCAGAACTTACACCATATGTTTTCCGTAGACCTTCCAAAGATACCCACAATAGCTTAAAAGCCTCATACTAAAAACCTAAGATCTTAAGAAGGGAGAGGGAAAATGGACAAGATGGTGTTAATATTGATTTATGTTGGGTTAAAACTGCTACCTAGTCACTACAACACTTCACAACAGAATGCCTGTAAATGTTTAGGCACAAGCTATGTGAAATATGTGTGAAAACTTGGCATCACTTTTCTTTGTGACACAGAAGTAACACCATAAACAAATGGTTAGTATTTTTTTGAAGAGTTGTCCTTCTTGATGTTTGGGTTTAGTAAGACTCCTCTCCGCAAATTATCTTCAAAGGAAAAGGGAAATCTATGACCACTGCGATTTTGTCCCTTAATCTATAATGGAGTATAATTACTTCTAAAGACAGAAGCTAGCCAGTGTTTGTCTATAGATTTCCTATGATCAAAACACTGCATGAATCCCTACTATATATATATATATATATATATATATATATATATATATATATATATTGCTACGTTGAGAGATTTCAGAGGTTGCAAAAACTGTTATCTTTTGTTACACATATTTCAAATAAAAAACACTGCATACAAGATGTTAAAATAAGTATTTTAGTAGTTCAGAACAAACAGATAATCATGCTGGGATATCACACTGCATTATAAAATGAAATGGGTGAAAAAAATTATTTACACAACAATTTAATTTTTTTTTAAATTGTGCAAAAACTTGAGATTTTACCCCTTTTCAATTTCTAAATCACTGAAGTTAATAAGGTGGGTACTAGCAAAACAGGGTTTGAATTCATTAAGAATAAGCAGGAATAAGTAACTTCATGCAATTTTACAAATACTTTGGAGAATGCCCCAAAATTTGAACAACAAGTTAATATACAAACGTCTGTTAATTCCTGGGATAGCGCCACATTAAGGTTTTGTCCAAAAACCAACAAATTTCATGCAGGAATCAAATCTTCAAGAAAGAAAGGGTAGGTTTTTTCAATCTAGTTCCTCAATTACTTACTCATTTAAGAATTCAATCATGGAAACCCGGGCTTTACGTTTACTTTCCTCGTCTGTCATCCCATTTTCTTGAGATTTTCTAAGTGCACTGGAAGATAAAACAGAGCTCTTTGCATGAGGCAATATTGTAATACTGTTAAAGTGTGCCAGACCCACCCCTATGCCCTTATCAGAAGTTCATCTTAGATGATTTCACAATCAGTTGAAGACAGATTACAGAGTAACTCCAGCGATATCTTTTCTAGATGTCACGGTCATCCAGCCTCTTCCACATAATACGAAAAATTGGCCTGCTTGCTTTTGCTATTCACTCAAACAAACAAAAAGTAGCTCACCTTAACCATCCATTTTGAAATATTTTGTTAGTCAATGTATTATTCAATATAAGTAAAAATTTTAATCCTATTAATCAACGTGTTTGTTTAGAAATTCCCAACAACTGAACCCACTTTTCTGATCAAAAAGAAGAGTGATGTTAGGTGCATGGTGTTAATAGCATGCGCCAAGTCAAGGAAACAAGGATACTCTTTCTCTCTGAACTTTTTTTATTAAGTTCATGTATCCCTCCTAACACAAGGATTGGCAATCGTGCCTTCATGTCAAATAACTTCATATGCACCCAGGCTATTTACGAACATAGGAGGCAAGGAAAAGTCATCAAAGTAAGTCAAGGAATATGTTTGTAGCTCAAGGTCTGCTATTATTACATAGTCGCTCAAAGGCCTCTGGGAAAGTTCTGGATTAACATTCTTGGAATCCAGGTATTTGATTGGTGTGAATCATGTTTTCATTGGTTGGGAAGGGCATAAATTTCTGACTGTATGTCCACAGCACCTGAGTTTATTAAATACACTTGTGACTTTGCAAAGCATTTTTAAAACAAGCTGAAAAACGTGGCGACAGAGTAGAGCAATGGCACCTTGGATGCCCCATCGTTAAATTTATATGACATTAATTACTAGCAAGTCAATTAAATGCAGAATGCTTTTTTTCCCTTTGACCACATATCAATACATTTAAAAAAGGCTATGTAATTTCTGCTAAACAAAGCATATCAAAAAATGCAAAATTCCAAACCCAATTACAAAAAAAAAAAAAAAAAAAAAATTCCACCTGTTTTGAATGGTTGCAAGGAATTTGTTTCAGAATTATTTCTTTTGGCATGTTATAATTCTACCAGATTGTTCACAAATGACAATTCAATAAACTGTAATGAACTATAGACTGATAAGCAGGAATCCATAATAATACAGATTTTGTATAACAATAAAATAGCTTCATCTACATTTCTATAATGACAGGAAGTGGAAATCAATGGATGACAGACAGGAGTCCAGCTGCAATAAGATTTAATAATAATTTCTGACAGGCCTTCTAAAAGCATGGATATCACATTTCATAAAAGTAATGTCAATATATCTGTTATAAGACATACCAATATATATTTATATATTTATTAACTGTTGTTATACATTTAAAAGCTAGCATGGTCAGAAAGCAAGTCAAAAGAAAAACTAGATGACAAAAGTAAAAACGAAGAATCTAACAAGCAAAAGCAAGAAGTGAAGTGAAAAGTGACAAATACAATACAGCAAAAGAGATGCTAATGGGAATGTTGCCTTTATACAGAACATACATATATAGTCATAATGGTGCTTTATGGAGACACTGACGGTAACAGTTTTCAGTGACATTTCTCAATTTTTTTTTCTAAAAATTGATAATTTTTGCTAATCACCAAAATGTGCTACCTCACTTATACTAAGATTTTGTAAAAAAAAAGAAAAAAAAAAAAAAATTGGGAAATCCATTTCAATACATCTGTTGAAAGTTATAAAGCAATAACTACATTCCTAATTATCTCCTTGCAACAAAATGCTGAGACATTATGATAAAACTTTCTTCAACATGGCTGGCAATACATTAGCAAATTTTATCAGTCATCAATGGATAATGTTAAAACAGAAAATATAAAGGCACATCCCTTGAGCATCAGCCTTTTAAGCTGCATTGAGTATAACAGATAAAAGGAAAGGTGAAGGGCATCACTCACTCGTGTTCTTCTACTAGCTTTCGAATTGTTACATGACTCTGCTTCTCAGTGCTATTTATGTTAAAGAAAATAAAATTGAAAGAAGGGTCAATTTAAGTCACTGCAGTTCAGCAACATACAGCTCGCTCATCTTTTTATGCAATAAGTAAAATACACATCCCTCATTTTAGGGACTAACAAGGTAGAGTGGATTTTGGAATCTAAAAGATCAACTTGTACACCCATATTAATTTCAACTGAAAGTTGCTAAACATACAGATATAATATGACAAGATTTTTGAAAACAAATTTTTCTTTGTTATTCAATAATAGTGTACAGGAAGTGACAATCAGCGAAATCATTCAAATTCTGCAGAGACCCCCTAATAAAAGCTGTATCATACTTGTCACTGATTGACAAAATACACCACATACAAACAAACAATCATTAATTAAGTTATCAAAAAAATAATCAAATAGCTACTACGTGGTGAATAATAAAGAAATAGTGAGATAAATAAGACTTTCTAAAGTAAATCTAAAAGGGGAGAAAAAGCAAACTAAACAAAATCAAGAGTCACACAATAATAAAAAATACATCACAATTAAATCTGGAACTAAGGAAATGCATTTTAAAGAATTCTAGGTTATGGAGTTAGAGCAGACAGGGAGAGTGACAACAGAGAAGACCAGTTACTTACAAGGCCTCTTCCTTTGTGATATGCCCTTCATTGAACGTGCCAGATCTCCGACAATCTGCAACTGAAGTACCAGTAATTACACATAAACGACAATGATTTAACTGATCGGATAACTTACTAGAGGAATTAAACTTTGTTTCAACATGCTTTAATTTCAAAGTTAACAGCATCTTTAATAATTCATCCCATTTTTGTCTTTCAATAATTTAAACAGCACAACGTACATTACCAGTATTGCACATGAATCATTATATCTAAATCGATTCCAACCAGAAAGTCAAAATGCATCAATGAAACCCTGGCATATGAGAGGGAAAATAAAGTGGCAAATGTCCATACCTTCTCCTTCCTTTACAGAAGACAGAGATGGAGTGGAGACAGACATCTTGGACTGCTGCAAAAGAGTCACATTTTTCTGTTTGGGTGTCCTCACAGACATGGGGGGATTACTAGTAGCTGTGGTAGAGACATTGGTCTGGTTTGGAGCCATAGCATCCTTCTGAAATAACAGAGAAAAAGTTTTCTTAGACATTAAAACAAGATGACACTTAAAACATCATATATCACTTTACAATTGTATAATTTTCAGCACACCAGTATTTAGGAGAAATATATTTCTACCAAAATAAAACAATTTTTGTCATTGATAACCATCACATTCACATTCCTAAAATATACCATGTTCAAAAACATATGTATTTCATTTGATGTAAAATTATGCTTGAAGCTTTTCATTAGACCAATGATAATGAAGTACTTTCCAAAACTTTAAAGTGTGTTTTGAATGAATGTATAGACATCATCTGACATAAGACAGTAAGGATAGAGTAGAAAGCACAGTCAAAGTTCTTAACACTTTTTTTTTTTTTTTGTGCCAATAAACTGCCCCTACACCATAAGAATGGGAGGGGGGCTGAAAGTACACAAGGAGTCAGACTACATTGTGAACTGTACATATTGATCCTTGCGTCCTTTTGTAAGCAGAACATCTTGAAAGATCATTGGCAGAGGAAATAAAGTAAACTGGCTGCCAAGAACATGCAATTACCAAGCAACTACAGATAATTTCAGTGTTTCACATGTATTGGAATGGTGAAGGGCAGCAAATAAGCCAAAGGTCTCATATGCCAAGGAAAGAAGTTTATTCGCCAGTCTTTTTATTTACATTGATCAATTTCATTAATTGTATAAAATCCCTATAGATTAATATAATCTTATAGCCAAACAACAGAATTACAAAAACATGCTTAAAAATCACTAGTCCTGTAACTTGGCAAATATGTCTCATTAGATTCTAATTCAATCCATTTATGTGTAGTAATTGTTCATTAGCAAACTGGCAAATTAATAAACTTCCGTCTTATCTCTAGCTAGCCACAGCTCAAGATGTTCAAGCTATATATGCTGATAGCTACTGAGACATTTAATGCCCTTACAATTCCTGAAATCACATATACAACAGTCTTATTCTTTTAATATGACTTTTATTCAAATGATTGTCCTTTTAACTTGGCCATCAATCAATCAATTAATCAGTACAAAAACAAAATAAATAGTGTTTTGACGGCCTGAGGACAGTGCGCACTTACATACAGCTCTTCTACCAGTGACAGGGCACAACCATTTCTCAGCTATACGTGCAGCAAGTGTACATCAACCATTGAACCCATATTATCACACAGACACTGTTCAAAATAGCTTGTATTGACAACGCATATCCCTCTTCATGAACCACTTAGTCTGAATTGCCTGAAAGTTCACTGGTTAAGTGCCTATATTATAGATAATACAATCTAACTTTACATCAACCAGAATGTCAAATCCAAGCAATTTTGACCTGCCAATAAATAAAAGCCACTTAGCATATCCACCAGACTACAGCAGAAAAGGTCACATACATATTTCTTTCTAGAGGGCACACAGGTGATCAGCTCCCATTACGGGTAATTAAAAGTCAGGGGTAATAATTAACAAGAAACCATAGACTGAATACTGCTACAGTAGATAAGAGTGATTATTTCTACCCACCAGCAGCTAGTTGCAGGTGGTTTCTTCCCTTAACAGGACAGACATTTCCAGCTCCATAAAGCATCATAAAAAGTCTGAAGAAATTTCTCAAACCCATCTTGGCAGCAGTCAAAAATAAGAACCTGTTCAGTTCAGAGTCCAATTAGACTAAGGGTTGTAAGGGGGGAGTCTTTTTATTAAGTAAAATGCTTTTTTTAAAGAAAAAATACACATGGAACCTGATCTGATCTGACAGCAGAATCCACAGAGCAAGGCATCCCAGTGCTTCTTCAGTCCTTTGGCAGGTGTAAAAATGACAGCTAAGTCTGAATGGGCAGGCAAGGTAAATTCTCAACAAATGGCCTCCTAAATCTAGAGTGAAATTTACCCGAAAAGTGCATGTCTACAGCGATTAACCTGCCAGTTTAAGAGGGTTCCAAACACCATGGTTCATCACCACTAGATCTACCTCCAAGTGCTATGGAACATGTCTCAAACTGGTGCATCAAGATGCATCAAGCCCCGTGGAATGCAGGAAAAAAAGAACATGGAACTACTGAGATCTTGTTGAAATATTTTTAAAGAGGTTGCAGACTCTATGGGCCACTGGTCTCCCTGTCACTGCACAGACATAAAGATATTTTTCTCTTTAAAAATAAACCTATTACCATGCCTTATATACTACAGCCAGCAGTGGAAAGCTTCTCTGGATGTCCAAGTGATCTTTAAAGTAGTCCTGTTCTTTGACCAACAGACTTACCATATCCTCAGCAAAGTTTATCAACTGGCTGTATGTAAACCACTTCTGTAAATGGTTTCTTTTATGTAAAATCCAGTGAAATCATGGCCATTTTCTGTGAATCCTTCTCCGTGACATGGTCCATTAATGGGGCATCAAATATAATAACAGGATATGTTGTAGAAATCAATATTAGCCAGTTCACTGAATGTGGATTAAGCAGGGAATGAGATTGTGATTACAAAATACAGAGAAAGGAAGTCCAGTACTTTCTCAGCACTCAGACAGCATAGAATGGCCACCTTGGATTTATTGAAGTCATTTTATGCTCCTACATCACAGAATTTCAATAAGGTTCCAAGAAAACACACCAGAGGGTGCCATCAGCCCAATCTAAAGTTTATGTCCAATTTTTATCAAATCCTACTGATGGTTGGCAAAGTTGCAAAGGTAAATCAATAATCCACCTTTGCTTTTTCCTCGGTCATGCAGATTGCACCTTAGAGACCTAGAAAAATTGCAAACCTTTTCAAATGGGTACCAGCTCTTTTGACAGGTGAAATATTAAGTGGCAGGTCACTGAGGATGAAAAGAAAATAATAAATATGAACTGGATTGAATCTTTTTTCTTTGAGTAATGCAGTAAGGTTAAAAGGAAGACCCTGTTATAAGAAACTCAAAACTCCAAGTTAACTTAAAATATGGTGCCAAACAAACAAGGTAAACAAGTGAAGCAAAGAAATAAATATTTTAATATTACCAGTAGGATTTTCGTATGCTTGGAAAAGAAACGCTGTATAACATGTATAAGTAATCTTAATGTTCAGATCAATGGCATCATACCAAACAAAAGTCAAAATTGGGATAACATGCACAACCTCCCCATCCCTTTAACATACAAACATGCCAAGCTCTCTTGCTAACCTCTTCCTGGCAAAAAAAAAAAAAAAAAAAAAAAAAAAAAAAACTTGATCTTCCATTGGACATGTCTCTCCCCTGTAAAGTTTCATAACACATGGCTTCTGCAGTGAGACAAACACCATTCTGTGTCAATTTGGTTCATGGGTGATAAAAAATTGTAATTGCAAGGAATAAAAGATACGTGAAAGAAATCATGTTCTTTCACTTGCTGAGGAAAGCATTGTGTTTTGATACTGAGAGCAGCCAGCTCAATCTTATTTTAACTATACAAATTTTCAAAAATATTTTTATTCTTAAACCCTGCAAATGTATAAGTCTTAGATGTTCCAAAAAATCTAAATCTAAAAGCTTTTGAGTATCAATCTTCTATTCCAAAAGTACCTTGCCTTTTATAACAATCTTAAAAGACTAGAAACGTAAGTCATAGTACAAAATGACAGAAAATTGTTTAGAATTAATTAAACTGAGAATTACTCAGAACTGCTAAAATATTTGACAGCAGATTTTGAGCCCATTATCTGTAAATTTCCCTGTAAGTCTGCTGGGGGGGGGGGGGGGGGGGGGGCACTGCAATGTGTTCCAAAAGCTAACCTACAGGCACAGAGCACCTTAGAAAATATAATATCCTACAGATTCTTGGTTTTCCACTCTGAACACAAACTGGATGAACAGATACTTCAGGTCTGACAACAAACAAATTTCATTTGAAACACCTTTCTTGGAAGCAATATCTTCTCGAGTCCATTCATAAAAATCACATTACCTATTTCCAAAAACCCTCCAACATTTATTCATCATGAAAAAAATCAAAGCAAGGGCATATGTATTCACCTTCCAGCGCAGAAGAAATATGCACACTTTATCACTGACACTGAATGGAAGATCAATGAATGCCACTCCAGCAAATGATGTTAGATTATTCTATATTTCTAACTCAATATAATTCTAGTCTTCTTTAAATTTTCTACCCTCCAATCCATCTATTCCCTATCAGAATTACCCACCTTCTGTACATCGCAACTGGTTTTCAATTCTGTATCCTTCCATCCCAATTTCTGAAGAATAAAACTGACCATAACAGCCCACAAAGCCAGCCTGATATGACTAACAAACTATGTGCTTAGATCATACTGGAAGCTCCGGGACTATCAGCTCACAGTTCCTGCACTAGAGCACAATGTCAAAGTTTGCAAGGCTGAAGGAGAATTCTACTGTTCACCAGGTTGCTTCAAAGAAGAGAAATAAATTTGCCTGGTCATTCAACTAAACCTCCCTATAGATCAGGGCTAATTGCTGGGTCCTAGACAGACTTTCAAACCAAGGACAGAAACAAAATCCAAGCTGCGTAATATACAGATTGCAGGCCTTTCTGAGAACTCTCAATTTCCTGTTGTGGATGGTGCTCAGCCTTTTATCGATTGTGCTGAAATGGCAATCTAGCCACTACTTACAAGTCTATTATTGAGGAGGGTCCCTTGGGAACAAGCCTAGGTTATCTAGGGTATATATATATATGGCAACTATCACAAGGCAGTTTACTTGGCAACTTGAACTGTCACCAATTCTGATGAGGAATCTAGGTACCATCATAATGTATCCATTCTATTAAATCTATTTGTGAAAAATGCCTATTTATGCAACTGATACAGCAGAGAGAAAGGGTAAAGTGAGGTTGGAAGGGAGGATTTAAATGGGCCTTCCTATAATCTTATCTAAAATCATCCTCTATCATTTTGCTGATAAAATACCATTATAGATCCTCTGAGCAACTGGCTTTGAACATACATAAAAATCATTAATATGAGACAGTGAGTTCAATTTCTGATGATATATCTGCTGACAAGTTTTTAAAAGGCAAAAGACTGGTTTCAGTTCACACTAATTCCACGTGAAATATAGAGGAGAAGATACTAGAGAAAAAAAATTAATAGAATATACACTAGCTATAATCAAAAGATCCCGCTGTCTATTTCTAAGTTTGTCTTGCAAGGATAAGAAATATCTAAAAAAATATATAATAACTCAAGTTTATTTGTGTGATAACATAAAAGAATACTAATAATATTTTGATTTGATTATATAAATAGCTTTTTCTCTTCACTACCAGACTATAATCTGCAAACGTACTCAGGGCTAGTTAATGTTGCAAGCAGCAAACAGATACTGCAGCCTTGGACATATTTGTTTCCTCTTGTAACAGAGAAACCAAAACAATCATATTAGTGATTGCAGTGGGACCAAACCCTGGATCCGAATACTGTCAGCCATGCAGATGTACCATAGGAAGAGATTTAATAAAGACTATCAAGAGATATGTGTACCAGGCACACGTTCTTTTCCTACTTCTGGTGAGTTTACTCATGGGATGAATGGGGGCGTGAAACTTGCTGCACATGCAAATAGACCGTAGATACATGAATCCCAACAGAAAAAATGCCAGGTCCTGCTGTAAGTATTACAGAAAGATTGTGTGTTTTATGGTGCAGTGTTGCATGTTGCAACAGGCTGTTGAGAATATTTTCTGTTAAACTTGCTGTGTGCAAAACACTTGCAAACCCAGTGAGATATACCCTGTATTGAAAGAAGTATCTTGCGAAATCCCTCAACAGTAAACTTGAAACAATAAGCTAGCAGATATTAATATAAATATTAATTTTTATCCTCCAGATGGGCAGTTTTAACTCAAGGGAAAAAGGAAGGTGTGTGTGTGTGTGTGTGTGTGTGTGTGTGTGTGTGAGCTTGCATGCATGTACGCACATGTGTGACTATGTGTGCTATATTAATTAACAATGCAGGAAAACAAAAAGCACTATGATAGACCAAAGATTTGACTTACAAACCTTATTCCTCGAAATTTCTACTAACCTGAGACTCATTGGAGCTGTTTAAATCCAGGCCAATGTCTGTCAGCGAGCGAATGGAGCTGTTTCCTTGGCTGAGTGGTCGGTCTGGCGGAGACATCCCATTCCTGGCACCACTTGCTGTTTTGAAGATTAAGACACATTAAAAAATTAAAAATATCACAGATTTCACCTTAATTTCTACGCAGTATATTTGATAAATAACGAGGTGCCCTTGTCTTGTTTTCCATTTCATAACCCTCCATTTCCCAGAATATCCAGGCAAGCCATCCTGGCACTTTCCACTCCATACAGGGGTTCTTTAAAATAATTTAGCTTTGCATTATCTTCTTGTGTAATTTTGGAAATGCATATATCCTCTTACAGGTTATTAAAAATAAAGTTTTAAATCTCATGTTAGTAAAATAAATGTAGGTAATACAATCTGCCTTTTTTACGTTTCTGCTTATTATCAGTCACTGACATGTTATGATTCCATTAAATTTGTTTCCTTTTTGCTTTTTGATTTTGAAAACATTTCAATACAAATTCCTAACTTTTCCGTGCCATTTTCTGAGTGCAGGAGAGCAGAACATTTGATGCCTTTACACAGCTTGTCAACATCTCTTTACTGAGAGATGAAAAAAAACAACACCTTTTTAATTCTTTGATTAAAATGAGAAGCTTTCAGGTTTGCATGAGCCCAAGGAATAAGTTTTATCAATGCAACAAAGCTTGAGCCAGTTTAAAGGCCTTTTCACATGTAGCATAAATATCTTACGTCTTTTCTCACATAAAGCGGTAAAGTTTCCCATTTAGGAGACTTTCTTACTGAATAGGCATGCTCCTGAGTTGTCAGTCTAAAGTGTACCAGTACAGCCGTATTGATTAAGTATACAACTTGATGTGAAAAAGTCTGTAGATTATAGTTTATACAGGTTTAATACACAGATCAGACCTGACATTAATTAACATCAATCACTGACCATGAAAACAAGTTCTTTATGTAATAATAATAACTGATAATAAATGAGAGATAAATCTAAACATAACCCAAATGCCATAGGATGCAAGGTTAATTGCAATGTGACACCTGTATATCAAGTCCCCCTATCAGTCACTGTCCAAAACTTTAACAATCCATTACTTTAATAGACTAGAATGTGTAATACTTAAAAAATAAAAAAATTAACCCAACTCATAACATCAACTAAAATATTTTATATGCAATACAAAACATTCTAAAAAATTTTATTTTAAATGCATAAAAGATGCTGAATTTTTTTTTACATGAAAGGTAATACCTTCTCTGAATTATAGCCAGATGTTATAAAGAGGCATATTGTAGTCTTTCAAGTCACTGACTTTTGAAAACTCATGGTAGTAAAATAATACAACTGTAGTACAGTTGGCTACAAGGAAATTTATGTAGCACACATGCTGGTGGCATGATTACATAATTGGTTAATAGATGGCAGTAAAATGCCTATATAAAAAGCTTAAAGATGCAAGTGGACCTTTTAAAAACATCCTTCAAATGCAAACACCAAAGACCCACAGTTCCATATAGAAGATTAGAGGACCTTAAACACAACAGTTATACATTCAGATTTCCTAATAGATTTGTTAGACTTGTATTCCCAAAGCTTTAGGTCATTGTTTCTGGGAAAACCTACCTTCAGGACTCCCAATAATGTCAGTGGTGTAACTGCCAGCCCAGCTATGCCTGGGGTTCATGCCAGTGAGATCAGTGCCCGCACTGAGACTGCTGCTACTACCAGGGGACAGGGAGGCCGATGTCTTATGGTTGCCCAATTGTTTGTGGATGTAACCCTCTTCCTCTTCTGACTCCTCCGCTGCACTGTCTAGACTGCTCAGACTCATGCTGAAAAGCAAGGGCAATAAGATAAAGTGGACATATTTAGATATATGTACCGTGGTCAATATATATCTATATTTATATTGGTGTGTTCAGACAGGGAATCTGATCCTTGAAACAGGTCCAACTTGGGTCATCAGATGACCAGACTGCATACAGAGAATCATTCTTGATAACATAAGTTGGGTCCCTTTTTTCATCCAAAACAGATAATTGTGTATTATTCAGCTCAAGATTGTCACAGGCTTATCCATACTTGGAGCTAAGAAAGTTGTATCAAATTGTATTACCACTGGGCATCAAGTAAAATAGTTTACCACAAAATGAAAATGGTGATCGGATAATGGTTAACAATTCTAGTGACCAACACCTATACAAGGCCATAAACTTGTTAACTCCCAACCTTAAATCTTTTGAACCATTTATTGTTGTCATATTTCATGCCCAAATTAGTCATGAAGCATGTACCTATATAAATGCCTTGACATTATCCATGTTATAAACCCTGTATCTATTTAAAATGCTATCTCTATTGCCCTACCTGATAACATTACAGACAGATAGCAAGCAAACTGGATGTCACAACTGTAGCATTTTGTATATAACTTAGTACCATTAGATTTCAACAAATTAAATAAATAACCTTTGTCCTCCCCCATATTTATTGCCCATACAGACCAAACAGGAGTTTGAACAGGTGAGTCAACTTGTGTACAGAATTATTAGAAGATAGTATTATGTCACACACTCCAAATATCACCTTTAACAAAATTCAACATCTATACTGTTCCCACTACACTATTAAGAATTTTTCCAAACAAAGTATTAAGAATTATGAACAAAACATTATCTTGGAAAGTAAGAAGAGTGTGTGTAGCCTTAATATGTCAAGTACAAATGTGAGTCAAGACCTTAAAGAAAAACTGTTATGAAAATAACTCAATATGCCTTTTTCAGCTGAAAAGTATAAGAGGGGCAATATTTTAAAATAAGTGTGTTTTAGTCCACACAGTGGTACATATCTCTAGCTATTGAAATAGGTCAGTCTACTCAACCAATTTTCTTTCCGCATAAATCACTTATACTTCAGTGTGAAGCTTATTAAGGAAAAAAAGCCCCCGAGTCCAGACAGCAAACCAGAACCATCTGGTGTCTGAGTGTCCCCAACAGGGGCCATGTCCTCAGCTGAAGTGTTCTACACTCAGCTTGTTCAACAAATCAGGTGCACTGGCTCTTTGTTTTCATGTGGGTTGACTTATATTATTCTGCATTCAAAGTTTGTAATACAAAACTTCTGCAACAATTCTGCATTTCAATTTTAAATTTTAGATGACAGAGAACCTTTTTTCTCCTTTTCTCTATTTTTACAACTTCAATTTCAGAATGTGATTTGCACAAAAAATGAGATTAAATTAATTATAATAATTGCTTTACATAATAATTCATCAAAAATTAAGATATTCAAACACCTACCACAGCACAAACTTTTACAATCATTTCTCAAAAAGTACCCACCTTTTCCCACTGACAGCCAGTAATTTATTCCTAAACTGCTGCTTCTCCACAGACATGCCCATCACGTGATGCGACCAGCGACGTTGTTTTGGTTTAACATTCTTANCTCTATCATTTTGCTGATAAAATACCATTACAGATCCTCTGTGCAACTGGCTTTGAACATACATAAAAATCTTTAATATGAGACAGTGAGTTTGAATTCTGATGATGTATCTGCTGACAAGTTTTTAAAAGGCAACAGACTGGTTTCAGTTCACACTAATTCCACGTGAAATATAGAGAAGATACTAGAGAAAAAAATTAATAGAATATACACTAGCTATAATCAAAAGATCCCGGTGTCTAAGTTTGTCTTGCAAGGATAAGAAATATCTAAAAAACATATAATAACTCAAGTTTATTTGTGTGATAACATAAAAGAATACTAATCATATTTTGATTTGATTATATAAATAGCTTTTTCTCTTCACTACCAGACTATAATCTGCAAACGTACTCGAGGCCAGTTAATGTTGCAAGCAGCAAACAGATACTGCAGCCTTGGACATATTTGTTTCCTCTTGCAACAGAGAAACCAAAACAATCATATTAGTGATTGCAGTGGGACCAAACCCTGGATCCGAATACTGTCAGCCATGCAGATGTACCATAGGAAGAGATTTAATAAAGACTATCAAGAGATATGTGTACCAGGCACACGTTCTTTTCCTTCTTCTGGTGAGTTTACTCATGGGATGAATGGGGGCGTGAAACTTGCTGCACATGCAAATAGACCGTAGATGCATGAATCCCAACAGAAAAATGCCAGGTCCTGCTGTAAGTATTACAGGAAGATTGTGTGTTTTATGCTGCAGTGTTGCATGTTGCAACAGGCTGTTGAGAATATTTTCTGTTAAACTTGCTGTGTGCAAAGCACTTGCAAACCCAGTGAGATACACCCTGTATTGAAAGAAGTATCTTGCGAAATCCCTCAACAGTAAACTTGATACTAGAAGCTAGCAGATATTAATATAAATATTAATTTTCATCCTCTAGATGGGCAGTTTTAACTCAAGGGAAAAAGGAAGGTGTGTGTGTGTGTGTGTGTGTGTGTGTGTGTGTGTGTGTGTGTGTGTGTGAAAGCTTGCATGCATGTACGCGCATGTGTGACTATGTGTGTTGTATTGATTAACAATGCAGGACAACAAAAAAGCACTAAGATAGACCAAAGATTTGACTTACAAACCTTATTCCTCAAAATTTCTACTAACCTGAGACTCATTGGAGCTGTTTAAATCCAGGCCAATGTCTGTCAGCGAGCGAATGGAGCTGTTTCCTTGGCTGAGTGGTCGGTCTGGCGGAGACATCCCATTTCTGGCACCACTTGCTGTTTTGAAGATTAAAACACATTAAAAAATTAAAAATATCACAGATTTCACCTTAATTTCTACGCAGTATATCTGATAAATAACGAGGTGCCCTTGTCTTGTTTTCCATTTCATAACCCTCCATTTCCCAGAATATCCAGGCAAGTCATCCTGGCACTTTCCACTCCATACAGGGGTTCTTTAAAATAATTTAGCTTTGCATTATTTTCTTGTGTAATTTTGGAAATGCATATATCCTCTTACAGGTTATTAACAATAAAGTTTTAAATCTCGTGTTAGTAAAATAAATGTAGGTAATACAATCTGCCTTTGTACTTTTCTGCTTATTATCAGTCATTGACATGTTATGATTCCATCAAATTTGTTTCCTTTTTGCTTTTTGATTTTGAAAACATCTCAATACAAATTTTCTGAGTGCAGGAGAGCAGAACATTTGATGCCTTTACACAACTTGTCAACATCTCTTTACTGAGAGATGAAAAAAAAACACCTTTTTAATTCTTTGATTAAAATGAGAAGCTTTCAGGTTTGCATGAGCCCAAGGTATAAGTTTTATCAATGCAACAAAGCTTGAGCGAGTTTAAAGACCTTTTCACATCTAGCATAAATATCTTAGTTCTTTTCTCACATAAAGTGGTACAGTTTCCTATTTAGGAGACTTTCTTACTTAATAGGCATGCTCCTAAGTTGTCAGTCCTTAAAGTGTACCAGTACAGCCATATTGATTAAGTATACCACTTGATATGAAAAAGTCTGTAGATTATAGTTTATACAGGTTTAATAGACAGATCAGACCTGACATTAATTAACATCAATCACTGACCATGAAAACAAGTTCTTTATATAATAATGATAACTGATAATAAGTGAGAAATAAATCACCTGTATATCTAGTCCCCCTATCAGTCACTGTCCAAAACTTTTAACAATCCATTACTTTAATAGACTAGAATGTGTAATACTTAAAAAATAAAAAAATTAACCCAACTCATAACATCAACTAAAATATTTTATATGCAATACAAAACATTCTAAAAATGTTTATTTTAAATGCATAAAAGATGCTGAAATTTTTTTTAACATGAAAGGTAATACCTTTTCTGAATTATAGCCAGATGTTATAAAGAGGCATATTGTAGTCTTTCAAGTCACTAACTTTTGAAAACTCATGGTAGTATAATAATACAACTGTAGTACAGTTGGCTAGAAGGAAATTTATGAAACATGTATGCTTGAGGCACGATTATATAACTGGTTAATAGATGGCAGCACAATGCCTATATAAAAAGCTGAAAGATGCAAGTGGACCTTTTATAAAACATACTACAAATGCAAACTCCAAGGGCCCACAGTTTCATATAGAAGATTAGAGGGCCTTAAACACAACATTTATACATCCACATTTCCAAACAGATTTGTTAGACTTTCATCCCCAAAGCTTTAAGTCATTGTTTCTAGGAAAACCTACCTTCAGGACTCCCAATAATGTCAGTAGTGTAACTGCCAGCCCAGCTATGCCTGGGGTTCATGCCAGTGAGATCAGTGCCAGCACTGAGACTGCTGCTACTACCAGGGGACAGGGAGGCCGACGTCTTATGGTTGCCCAATTGTTTGTGGATGTAACCCTCTTCCTCTTCTGACTCCTCCGCTGCACTGTCTAGACTGCTCAGACTCATGCTGAAAAACAAGGGCAATAAGATAAAGTGGACATATTTAGATATCTGTACCGTGGTCAATATATATCTATATTTATATTGGTGTGTTCAGACAGGGAATCTGATCCTTGAAACAGGCCCAACTTGGGTCATCATATGACCAGACTGCATATAGAGAATCATTGCTTGATAACGAAAGTTGGGTCCCTTTTTTCATTCAAAACAGGTAATTGTGTATTATTCAGCTCAAGATTGTCAGAGGCGTATCCATACTTGGAGCTACGAAAGTTGTATCAAATTGTATTACCACTGGGCATCAAGTTGAATAGTTTACCACAAAATGAAAATGGTAATCTGATAATGGTTAACAATTCTAGTGACCAACACCTATACAAAGCCATCAACTTGTTAACTCCCAACCTTAAATCTTTAAACCATTTATTGTTGTCATATTTCATGCCTAAATTAGTCATGAAGCACGTACCTATAGAAATATCTTGACATTATCCATGTTATAAACCCTGTATCTATTTAAAATGCTATCTCTATTGCCCTACCTGATAACATTACAGACAGATAGCAAGCAAACCGAATGTCACAACTGTAGCATTTTGTATATAACTTAGGCAGCACAGACCATTAGATTTCATCAAATTAAATAAATGACCTTTGTCCTCCCCCATATTTATTGCCCATATAGACCAAACATGAGTTTGAACAGGTGAGTCAACTTGTGGACAGAATTAGAAGATAGTATTATGTCACACTCCAAATATCACCTTTAACAAAATTCAAAATTCAAACTATGGTTTCTCACTTACAACAACTATCTATTCGAATTTTTCCAAACAAAGTATTAAGAATTATGAACAAAACATTATCTTGGAAAGTAATAAAGTGTGTGTGTAGCATTAATATGTCAAGTACAAATGTGAGTCAAGACCTAAAAGAAAAACTGTTATGAAAATAACTCAATATGCCTTTTTCAGCTGAAAAGTATAAGAGGGGCAATATTTTAAAATAAAAGTGTGTTTTAGTCCACACAATGCTACATGTATATCTCTAGCTATCGAAATAGGTCAGTCTACTCAACCAATTTTCTTTCCGCATAAATCACTTATACTTCAGTGTGAAGCTTATTAAGGAAAAAAAGCCCGAGTCCAGACAGCAAACCAGAACCATCTGGTGTCTGAGTGTCCCCAACAGGGGCCATGTCCTCAGCTGAAGTGTTCTACACTCAGCTTGTTCAACAAGTCAGTTGCACTGGCTCTTTGTTTTCATGTGGGTTGACTTATATTATTCTGCATTCAAAGTTTGTAAAACAAAACTTCGGCAACAATTCTGCATTTCAATTTTAAATTTTAGATGACAGAGAACCTTTTTTCTCCTTTCCTCTATTTTTACAACTTCAATTTCAGAATGTGATTTGCACAAAAAATGAGATTAAATTAATTATAATAATTGCTTTACATAATAATTCATCAAAAATTAAGATATTCAAACACCTACCACAGCACAAATTTTTACTGATCATTTCTCAAAAAGTACCCACCTTTTCCCACTGACAGCCAGTAATTTATTCCTAAACTGCTGCTTCTCCACAGACATGCCCATCACGTGATGCGACCAGCGACGTTGTTTTGGTTTAACATTCTTGTGAGGTGTATTTTCCTCTAAAGTACCAGTGGTCCCAGCAGACGGAGAGGTTTCTTGGTACAAATCCTTACTATGCATCACTGGGTCCAGCACATCATAATTATCCTCTGAGCTATCCACTGTTACATCGTTAATTCTAATTTTCACTCCCTCGTCAATGTTTCTCATATCTGATGCTGTGTTTGTACTGTGATTCTGAGCACTGTTTCTTACAGAGGGGTATTGACTAAGCTCTTCAGAGTCATTTGCGGGATAATCCACTTCGTCTTCGTCGTCGTCTTCCTCCTCCTCCTCTTCAACCTGATCATCACGCTCCTCACCTATATTCAGCATGGACTGGTGGTGGTCTAGAAAGAAGAAAAAAAAAACAATAATGATGCAACTATAACAACATCTTCAATAAAGGTCTCACATAATGAGACTTCTTAGCTGTCTCTCTCTCTCTCCCTTCACCTGTTGGTGTGTATGTGCGTGTGCCTATGCTGCATGCATGGATAATTAGCTTATTGTACATCAAATGTCTGAAAGAGTCCCTTACATTAAATGAGGTAACTTTAAAATATGTGATTTAAACATTATTACATTATTATAAAGTTCTTTGTAATATAATAAAACAGCATTTTTACCATATGTATATCATGTATGTTTTCTCATGGAATATAACAAATATTTCAAAGATCATTACAAGTGCCTGCTACAAATCAAGTTCACTTCTCAATAAACTACAGTTAATCCTCCCAAATTTGAATATATGCACGTAACTTGTACTAGGATATTTTGAATTATGCATGGAGGTGATAGGCTATGTTCACATCCTGCCACCCTTAGACTGGATATGGTCCAACTGATATGAGCAGAGGACCAGGTAACCAAATTAGTCCCATTGTGAACAAGTCTTAGCAGTTACTAAGAGGAGTTATGTGCCTTGTCGGATAAAGCTCTGGAATTTTGACAAAGGTGGCTTGTACCTGTTTTTTCTCTAAATAGTCCTTGTTCAGTTTTCTGATCTTTCAGTACACAGTTCATTGGTGTTTAACTATGAAAATATACACCAGAAAACAACTTTTGAAATATACCTGTGGCACTAATGGGGATTTACCACCCCGCATGGAAAAGAGATAAATGTCAATGTAGTCAAAAAAAATTGTTCACTTAGAAATGGAAAGTTTGACATTATCAGGTATCTGGATGCTATCTCATCTTTTCCCTCGATAAAAATGTTAAATAGACATAAAAAAGATCAATCTCATCAATGCCATTGTTACAGCAACTTTTCTTAATCATCAGCAACAAATACTTTCCTACTTCCTGGTTTCCACCTTGTTAGATTTTCAGTTTCACTTATGACTAAATTAACGTGAAAATACTTGCCAAAACACAGCATTAATAAAGATTTACAGCATACTTAAAGTACACTAGACCTTTGGTGAAAACTTTATAGATATATTTGAGATCAGAATCATCTTAAAGGCCACACACACCTTAATTCTCCAAAGGTCTTGAACCTTAGAATACCTGTGTTATAGAGATATCTCAAGAAGATTAAAAAAAAAACACTCATAAAACTTTCCAGATTAATGACAGTAAATATTTACAACCTTGGCTCATTAATTATGTCACTTACCAAGTTGTACAGGTAAAATCAAACTAGATGTCAATTTTTGAAGAAACTAATACCAACAACTTCTAAAAATATGTGTCTTTGTCATTTCTTGTGTCATCAACAGAATTAATTTCCGTAAAGTCTAAAAAAAGAACTGTGGATTAATACCTCCTACAAAACCACACACAGACTCCATATACATGGTTGTTTATTCTATAAAATAATACACAACCCACACCACAATAACACACAACCTACACCACAAATGACTGTCATTATAGTATTGCTAATTTCTGAGTCACCTTCCCAAGTGTTTCATCTTCATCCAGCTAAATAAACTACTCCCCTACTTGAGAACACCATGAACACTGTGAACTGTAGAGCAGGCAGCTGTACTCTTTTCTGTCTTGACAAAATAAAGGGTTTTGTTCAGCTTACTAACAGAATGGCTTTCAAGCAAGCTGTGCCTTTAAAGGATGCTATATATTGTATGATATTGCTCCAGTAGTCTGAAACTGTTTTACTGTAAAGTGTTCCTTTTTTCTAGCACATCCAAGTGCATCACTATTTTCATTTTAATGCAAATAATGCAACAGTCCCGAAAATGAAGATAGGCTGCTAAAACAATGTGACTTCAAAAGCTTGAATTGTTGTGTCTGTCTCTATGGAAAAGCACATTCCAAGCTGATTTCTGTCAGGTTGCCAACACCTGGTTATTGTGTCTCAAGATGAATATTATCACAATTTTTTTGAGTGCTAAAAAAATGGGAAGGGACTTTCCTTTCACTGAATTTCATGTTTTTTACATCCATACAAAATTCAGAAAATGTTTTAAATCTCCTGTACACACGAAAAACCAGAATCCTCTAAAAGAAGGAAAACTCCAATCCCTGCCCTACTCAGCCTGACTCTACTGCAAACTTATAATGATAATGATGATAAAACATGAATAATACAAAGAGAAATTAAAAAAAAAAACCTTACACATGAAGTATCAGAAAATGTCCTTTTTCTCTAAATCACTGAGAGATCCAGGAATTCTCTCTGTAAATGATTGCTATTCAAACTGACTGATTTTCTAAATATTCAACCAAAGCATTCGAATACATTTGTGCCACAGTCACTGCTACAATTCACCATGGCAACCAGTTATCCTGCAATCACCCTGTTGTCTATAATGTGAATAAGGTCACTTTAAACCAAAGTCACCCACAGACCGCAGTTCACTGGTCATAATTTTTCATAAACTCATCTTTCAGAAGTCAAAAATTCGGAACTAGAAGAACTAACCACAACTTACCCATTTTGGCAAAGCTATTTTAGACCACCTGCCATCAAGAGTCATGATAATCTGTAATGTATCATTGCAAAAGGGGGTAAATATTGTAATGCATACATCGACCCCCACCTTTGAAGTTTTCAAAAAATGGTTTAGTTCATATATATCCTTTTTACGATCCATGACAGTAGACAATGGAAATATTTCCATATCAATTTGATGTGGCATCACTGAAAGCTTTTAAGCACTGTGCTTGTCAACACAAATCTAACTTAAGCAAAGAAGGGGGATTTTAATAGTTTCTTTCAGGGATTTAATTTCCTAAATCCTGTTATTAACTTCTCAATCCATCATTTAGTTCACAATTCCAGACTCATTTGTCAGTGATTATGCCTTACCCATCTTGTAAATGCTCAATCTTCCAGCAGGTGACTTGGAATGGCCAACATTGTGTCAAATAACCATTTCTGAGAAATTTTAACTACTTCAATTTTTTTATTTAAAAAAACTGTTGTTAATTTAACATTTTTTCTACAATAACCTTGTACCAATTTTCATGATTTTGATGATACTTGTCAATTTTTCTTAAAGTTCTTGAGAATTAATTTGGCATAGGTTTAATACCTACCATTCCCCATTCTACCTTGCTATAATTTTTTAAGTTATAAGAAGACATCTACTAGTTGACGAAATACAGCTTCGAAATAAATTATTGTTACAAAGTGAATTTGAAGTGTCTGCTGTCAAAAAAGTACAAAACCAGGTCATAAAGCAAAACATGTAAAGCACTAAAAAGAGTGCTCTGACCTCTGAAGACATCCATTATTCACAACTAGGGAGTGGGAGTGTGTTCAAATAATGATAGCAGTTACTTCATTAGCTTCACAGGTTGTTTATAATGTATGCCTAGAGGTAAATGAAGCACATTTGTTTTCGGGCAAAGCTGTTTTGTCCCTGCATAAATGTACACTATCTTTTTGATTCCCCCTACCCCTGCTTAATTCATTTCAATGAAAGAACATTGTCTAGTTTTAAATGGAAGATAATCATATTGATACCAGATTGGCAGTTAATATTTAGCTTGTTACATAAAATAACTTGCCATATTGGTATTAACCTTATCCTTCCATTTCCTTCTCATCCAAAAATATCATGATTCTTTCAATTCATTTCACTTTTCAATTATTTGGTCAGGTCTTCATTTCTTACTTAGGTAAAAACCAGCAGATTTATATTACCAAAAATGTAGTCAGGTCAAGAGAAAAACATTATAATACACTTACTGTGTATATTAACCATCACTGTGAATGCAAAACAACANTAAAAAACACTCATAAAACTTTCCAGATTAATGACAGTAAATATTTACAACCTTGGCTCATTAATTATGTCACTTACCAAGTTGTACAGGTAAAATCAAACTAGATGACAATTTTTGAAGAAACTAATACCAACAACTTCTAAAAATATGCGTCTTTGTCATTTCTTGTGTCATCAACAGAATTAATTTCCGTAAAGTCTAAAAAAAGAACTGTGGATTAATACCTCCTACAAAACCACACACAGACTCCATATACATGGTTGTTTATTCTATAAAATAATACACAACCCACACCACAATAACACACAACCTACACCACAAATGACTGTCATTACAGTATTGCTAATTTCTGAGTCACCTTCCCAAGTGTTTCATCTTCATCCAGCTAAATAAACTACTCCCCTACTTGAGAACACCATGAACACTGTGAACTGTAGAGCAGGCAGCTGTACTCTTTTCTGTCTTGACAAAATAAAGGGTTTTGTTCAGCTTACTAACAGAATGGCTTTCAAGCAAGCTGTGCCTTTAAAGGATGCTATATATTGTATGATATTGCTCCAGTAGTCTGAAACTGTTTTATTGTAAAGTGTTCCTTTTTTCTAGCACATCCAAATGCATCACTATTTTCATTTTAATGCAAATAATGCAACAGTCCCGAAAATGAAGATAGGCTGCTAAAACAATGTGACTTCAAAAGCTTGAATTGTTGTGTCTGTCTCTATGGAAAAGCACATTCCAAGCTGATTTCTGTCAGGTTGCCAACACCTGGTTATTGTGTCTCAAGATGAATATTATCACAATTTTTTTGAGTGCTAAAAAAATGGGAAGGGGCTTTCCTTTCACTGAATTTCATGTTTTTTACATCCATACAAAATTCAGAAAATGTTTTAAATCTCCTGTACATACAAAAAACCAGAATCCTCTAAAAGAAGGAAAACTCCAATCCCTGCCCTTCTCAGCCTGACTCTACTGCAAACTTAATGATAATGATGATATAACATGAATAATACAAAGAGAAATTAAAAAAAAAAAAACTTACACATGAAGTATCAGAAAATGTCCTTTTTCTCTAAATCACTGAGAGATCCAGGAATTCTCTCTGTAAATGATTGCTATTGAAACTGATTGATTTTCTAAATATTCAACCAAAGCATTCGAATACATTTGTGCCACAGTCACTGCTACAATTCACCATGGCAACCAGTTATCCTGCAATCACCCTGTTGTCTATAATGTGAATAAGGTCACTTTAAACCAAAGTCACCCACAGACCGCAGTTCACTGGTCATAATTTTTCATAAACTCATCTTTCAGAAGTCAAAAATTCGGAACTAGAAGAACTAACCACAACTTACCCATTTTGGCAAAGCTATTTTAGACCACCTGCCATCAAGAGTCATGATAATCTGTTATGTATCATTGCAAAAGGGGGTAAATATTGTAATGCATACATCCACCCCCACCTTTGAAGTTTTCAAAAAATGGTTTAGTTCATATATTCTATATCCTTTTTACGATCCATGACAGTAGACAATGGCAATATTTCCATATCAATTTGATGTGGCATCACTGAAAGCTTTTAAGCACTGTGCTTGTCAACACAAATCTAACTTAAGCAAAGAAGGGGGATTTTAATAGTTTCTTTCAGGGATTTAATTTCCTAAATCCTGTTATTAACTTCTCAATCCATCATTTAGTTCACAATTCCAGACTCATTTGTCAGTGATTATGCCTTACCCATCTTGTAAATGCTCAATCTTCCAGCAGGTGACTTGGAATGGCCAACATGGTGTCAAATAACCATTTCTGAGAAATTTTAACTACTTCATTTTTTTTATTTAAAAAACTATTGTTAATTTAACATTTTTTCTACAATAACCTTGTACCAATTTTCATGATTTTGATGATACTTATCAATTTTTCTTAAAGTTCTTGAGAATTAATTTGGCATAGGTTTAATACCTACCATTCCCCATTCTACCTTGCTATAATTTTTTAAGTTATAAGAAGACATCTACTAGTTGACGAAATACAGCTTTGAAATAAATTATTGTTACAAAGTGAATTTGAAGTGTCTGCTGTCAAAAAAGTACAAAACCAGGTCATAAAGCAAAACATGTAAAGCACTAAAAAGAGTGCTCTGACCTCTGAAGACATCCATTATTCACAACTAGGGAGTGGGAGTGTGTTCAAATAATGATAGCAGTTACTTCATTAGCTTCACAGGTTGTTTATAATGTATGCCTAGAGGTAAATGAAGCACATTTGTTTTCGGGCAAAGCTGTTTTGTCCCTGCATAAATGTACACTATCTTTTTGATTCCCCCTACCCCTGCTTAATTCATTTCAATGAAAGAACATTGTCTAGTTTCAAATGGAAGATAATCATATTGATACCAGATTGGCAGTTAATATTTAGCTTGTTACATAAAATAACTTGCCATATTGGTATTAACCTTATCCTTCCATTTCCTTCTCATCCAAAAATATCATGATTCTTTCAATTCATTTCACTTTTCAATTATTTGGTCAGGTCTTCATTTCTAACTTAGGTAAAAACCAGCAGATTTATATTACCAAAAATGTAGTCAGGTCAAGAGAAAAACATTATAATACACTTACTGTGTATATTAACCATCACTGTGAATGCAAAACAAAACCACTGCCACTTAAACTTCCATCAAATCCTATGACCCTCAGTCTTTTCTTTGAGCAAAAAGGACAGACGCCTGCCTCTTACTAACACCTTTTTTTCTCTCTCTCTCAGGTCTTCAAAGTCAGAAACAAACCAGTGTCACCCCTGTTAAGTTTGACAAACTGCCTGCCTAGGGGAAACTATGATAAAAATCAGAAGTCATGTTGAGTTTAGGTTGTTTGACTTCAGCAGAAGGGCCTATTGTTCTCAGCACTGCCATGTATGTGAAAAGAGGAGTTATCAGTGAGTCCATCTCCCACCCCAGGAGCTTTAGTGTGCCAATATGGTGGCAGCCATTGAACAACCTGTGCGGTACTGTTTCTGCAGCCAGCTTGACAATGGTGTTATGCTTTGACCCCGGATCCCAAGATATCGCCGTGTGCTTTTCTTATAAAGAACTGACTTAAAACAGAATCAAGATTCAACTTCTACTTGTACAAAGTCCATCTAATTGGTTGTTTGAACTCAGAAAATGATGAGAACGAAGCACTAGATGCTTTCTTTGATAACACTTTAGAATGTGACACCAGACAAAATAAAAATGATAACCTAATTTAATTATCCTGAAAAACATTCACATACCTTTTAACTAGGACTCATAACAGCTCACAAACCAGACCTCCTTTTTAAAATATTCAGTGTTATTCCTTGCCCTACATCTATCCAATAAACTACCTTTCCTGACAGTACAGCTAATATGCACAGGTAAGTACTGCACTGCAAAGTAATTAAGCCCCCACTAACCAATTTACATAATTAAAACAGATCTCCTCTGCTCTATTAATCATGGCAGTTACCACAACAATATTAAGTGTGCTGTGTATTAGGCAGAAAATACAAAGAGAGAGTCATTCACAATTGAAAGCATTCTCCTGGTTAACAGACAAGATCTTGTCTCAGGTTATTCGTAAAAAGACTGCATACCTATAAAATCATCCCAAAAGACTTGCCGAGTCTTTAATTTAAAAATATCAAATCAAAAGTATACACATCTCAAAAATACAAAAATTATTGAAAACAAGCGAATAATTTTTGAAACAAAATTTCAAAATTTTCCTATATGATTTTTAATTGTAGAGGGTGGATATTACCCTAGATTTTACAACAGGATTTCTATTGTATACATGTACTTACACATAGTCAATACTGCAATGAAGAAAACAGCCTTGAGAACAGTGGATCATTTCCAGCTGTGTCTGGGGTTTTATCACCACCTTACTGGCCGATGATTCCCATTTAGATCACAGAGTGATGATAAAGTGATGCCTATGGACTGTTTCCATAAGTCACATACTCAGCTATTGATTCTGCTTAAAACAAGTAACACATCAGTTTCCAATTTACAGTGACATATTATGACAACCAATTCCCGCTGAGACCAGGAGATAGCACCTAGCAGTGACATCAGTCTATCTTACTGTTACCTTCATATTCTCTCCATCTTGCTGTGTCCATATAGCCTGGGAGGTGGTTTTACCACATTTCTTTTAATGGCTTTCCTACATGCTATATACAATATATGACACAGATGTAGGAATACCCATCTGCCATTTTTAATATGAACTGCCCTGTCATAAAAACAAAAATTTTTCAGTCTATTAAATGCACAAAATGTCATCACACACATATACATGCGCGTGTACACGCACACATGCATGCCTTAGAAAATGGTGTACTTCTGAACCTACCTTCAAATTCTTTTAACTAAAATACCTCCTGATCTCCTAGTTTGATCTAATTATCTTCTTTAAACTTATCTTTGTATAATGCCATCTAACTACATTTATACAATTCAACACGTAAATAACAGGCAATACACAAACTGTCCACAATGACAGTTCGACCCACCTTGAGAATGAGTCATCCAATTAGTTATCAACCACCAAGAAGTGACAACCAGGGACAGAGCTGCAGACAGTGTTCCCAAATAGAAACACATAGATCTGGTTCCAGGAAGGCTGGATGGCATTGATATGCAGCTGACACCAAGTAACGGGAAGACCATGAAAGGTTTTACCACAACTGAAGACTTAGTCAACAATTTCGACACAGTTAATGGCTTCCCTATTCACTTCTATGCAAAACTGTGTCAAGGTTTTAAGTGTGACGTCTAGGTGTGGCCATGTTCCCAAAAAACAACTTGAACTGTTTTTGAAACAGCATGGAATAAAGTGAAAAGTAATTCAGCCCACAGCTGGAAACCCCAGATCTGATGCCTTACAATTCCTGAATAATTCAAACTCTGAGATCTGAATGCAATACACTATACACCAGTAGCTTAGAGAAATGCACTCCACTCAACTGGTGCAATATGACCTCAACAAGAGAGAAGCATGAAGCCCTGGTTACAAGTGACAGGCTAAAAGAATGAAATGTAAATTAAATTATGATGCTTACCTTGCAAACATGCTCAAACAGTGATTCTGCACTATAATGCAACAACGGAAATTCTTCTCACTGTACCTCATATCACCTCATACACTCTAGACAAATTGTCCTCATCACATCAGGGACAATGAAGCCACTCTTCCACTACTACAACAGCTCATTTCCACAGGGAACACCAGTGCAGCTTAATAACCTTGAGAGCTTGAAAGTCCCTGGAGATTGACTTTATTGACTTGGTTTACCTATTCTATCCAGGCAAGTGCGGTGAATGTCAATTAGACACTGCCTGTCCTTTTTTTATTATATGTATATATTCTCAATAGCCATTTAATATGAAGGTTCATAAAAACTATTAGGTGTGCGGTAAGTGAAATAGCTGTGGCTGACCTGAATATATTGACTTGTTTACTTTGGTGTGCAGGCAAATGGTCTTTTTTATGGGGATGTTTTTCATGAGAAAAATATAAATAAAATTTATTATCTCTTATTTATGTGCTGCTCTTGTTTTTACTTTTCATAATCCCTCTATTTTCTTTTATTTCTCTTTTTTATTCATATAAATCTGTAGCTAACAACTTTTTTCACTTAAAATTACATTTTCTCTAAAAAGACTTATTCTAACCTGTTCTTCATTTCCAGACACTAAAAAAACTGGGAAAGATTTTTGCTATAAGAACACTAGAAGCCATACAAACTGATGGATTGCTGTACTCTTTATGGGTCATTTCTGTTTCATAAACCCAGACACTAGCTCACAGCAAAGTTTTTTTAGAAATAGATCATTTTCAACTTGTCTAGTGACATGTCCTTGGGAGATGATACTCTGATTACAGATCTGAAATTATCCAGCAAACCAAGACTAGCTTTCTCACAGAACCACAGGCCAGACCAACCTGGCATAGCCCTTAATTAAATCAAATCAGATGGAACATCCATATTTTTAAGCCCTTGCAAGGTTAAAAATATCTTTATCCTCTGAGATTAAGACTAATAGGAGGACATAGGGATAGATTCTGCCATCCAGGCTGGCAGTCTCCTCTTCAGGTTAAATGTTTTCCTAATTTAAACCAGAAATCAAAATGTAAAATTTTATCTATTCTGTGTACTAAACATTTCCAGGAAAACCCAGGAAGCTAACTTAATTTGCCCTTGCATTTATCCACACACATAAATAATGGAAGAACTAGAATTTCATCACAAGGAGGGAAGCAATTGTTCCAGATGCACCTCACTATCAAATGTGATTGTGATCAAACAGTCTCAACTAACACATCAATCACAAAAAGGAACCAATCACAAAATGTCCATACAGCTTCACCTAGTGTTGATAAAGCACAGTGAACAGATCCGTGTGGAAATCCGTCTTTCATCATGCTTTATCTAAACTGCATCTACTTTATAACTTAGTATAGTACTTCCAGGAACAAGATTTAAGACAAGCCTAATTTGACTTTGATTTTCAACCAAAAAAAAAAAAAAACTCAAAGGGATAAACCACCACTTACCATTGTACTTGTATGGGACTTCAGGATCAGCCAGGGAAGGGCAGGATGTGCTGAACCGGTTCAAGCTGTCACGTCGTTCCTCCTGAAAAAGAAAAAAATGCTTTAAAATCTATGCCAATTTTATTGTCTGTCTAACACAAGCTTCCACTCCATGCCACTTACACCCCTTAGACCACATTTTCTCCCTTTCTTTTCCTTGATTCCTGTGCCATTCCAATGTCTTACCTTTCCTTAAGTTTTTTTACTACATTATTATGAATTGCCTTCCCATTCTTGCATTAACCAAGCTTCCTTTACAAATCCCAAGTACGATTACACCCCCTTCCCTCCCTTTTTCAACCTCTTCTCCACATTGAAACCTCCTAATTTGTAATTCTATCACTCATTCTTTACAGGCTAAGTAATTTCCTACACTTGTACATGTGATCCATATCCCCTCGTCCATTTCCATGCTGCCACCCAGAAAATCTGTCCCCTATCGTAGCGCCTGGCTCAGTTACACAGGCACATCTACATGGAGCCTTTGAACATGTCAAGTGTGCTGTATTAGCATTTATTGCTCCAGCAGCACAGATAACATTCAGCAGGAGCACATGAAGGAATGCAGGGAGGAACAACATTAGCTGAACATTTTGTTTACCAATGAAGGTTTTTTCACCCTAACGTGACTTTCCTGGTATTAACTTTATTGGCCTTTTTACAACACATTTTGGCATCTCGTACATCAATTTTTCATCTAAGAGACAAAATGTACCGAGTTCCGAGTTCCGTCTTGGCTAAAATGTTCTCGTTTTCAAGCAAAACAGGTGTTGATAATCAATCAAGATTTTTTTCATTTGCATCACGATACTTACAAGTTTTCTTGACAAAAAAGAGGATGGCATATTTATTATCCGCAGTTTTAAAAAAATCATCTTAAATAGTCTCTATTCTTTTGAAGCAATATATTTTATTGGCCTTAGTCATACACTGCATTATGTCACAGATAATAAATGTATATTGAAAAATTGCCTCCTTCATTCCTAAGTAAATATCAGGAGATTGTGCAGTAGACAGAAATCAAAGAGATTTACCTGATATTTGGGACAAAATTATTTACACACTTAAATGTAATCTATCTATGTCACAGTAAAATGTTGACTTGAGACAAAGACAAGGAGCAAAGTGTTTTATCATTCTCTTAAACTGTCATACACATTTCATGAAAAAAAAAATTCAACATTTCATAAATCCTAGGTAGATTAAAGCAAAAACTTTTATATCTGTGTAGGTTTAAAGAAGGACCTAGCATCTTCCATTATTTGCTGTCAAGCACTTGATAATTATTGATAAGTAGAGCAGGTGAAGTTTTCAATACAAGCAAACATTTCATAAGCAGTCAAATTTCAACTCCTTATAAAGCAGAGAAGCTGTCTTCCAGGGATAAATGGTCTAGGTAAAATGTTATTAGCTGACAGGCAAACAAGCCAAGGGGCATAAACTTTAACTATGGAATGGGGGGCTTTGAGTCACACAACGTGCAAGGTACATCTAAGATGCTTATGTAAGATTCACCCTGTCAACAAGGAACGAGATTCTTTTGCAAGAAAAAAGTCCTCGTCATTACCTGCAATTCTCCCCTAATACATCCTGTCACATCCCGACATGGTTTCATCATTAAGTTAATGGAATCCATAACTCAAATGCAAGTCTAACAATAAAATGCACTATAATGCTGACATATTTTCTGAAACAAGACACTTACAAAACCATTAATTGATTCAACTAGGATTCCAATTGCAATTTTGTATGCAGCTGTTTTGCAAAAGGTAGTGGCAACCCTTGATGGTAAATGCAGAAATAAACAAAACTTTGGGGTAGTCTTTAACCTAAGCTGTCAATACCAAAGACAGACACAGATGTCGTCAGGTGCTTCTTCCTCTTTCTTTATCCGTTTGGTATTTCATCACACAATGTTTTACTGTTCAAGGAGGTCAAAAAGGCACTGATAGGACATTTAAGTTAAATAGTTCTGATCTAATTCCCTATGAAAGAGGGGCAATATATTCTCCCCTTTCCCCCCCCCCCCCCCCCCCTCAAACACACACACAGAACTCTATTCATCACAATCAGATGATCAATTCTTTGAGAAATTGTAATTTTCACTCTTTTTAAGATACTTTTAAGGGAAAGGGCTTCCTAGAATACCTGGACAGCCTTAGTTTTAACATTTCTGTCTACCTTCACCATAAGAAGCTTGCAAGACACCCCCCCCCCAAAAAAAAAAAAAAAAAAAAAAAAAAAATCATCTCAGGTCAGTACACTGAATGACCCCTTGTTTAGCAGCAGGCCCCAGATGAGCACTTCTCCAAGGCATTCACCCAGGATCAGTTTAAAAAATCATCTTAAAGTATTGACTTTTGTTTATTTGCCCTGCCTGGTCCTCTCTGAGGTCAATCTCCCCAGTCTTCTTAACATTCAGCCACATGCCAGGCTATTGTCATGGGTCAGTCAGCCATTCATAATACACTCACTCGCCAGATGAGGGCATGTGTCAAATGGTAAGAAGGAACATTTGATATGTTTTATGTCATTGGGCGATTAATCAAGTGGAAGACGGGTCCCTGATTATTTACCTTCTTTTAACTTGAGCTATCAAAAAAGCTTACATTTCTACGCCTATAATTCCTTTTAGCTGAAAACACAACTGTGTCCTGATAAATGTTTAAATTGCCTAAAGCATCCTTTTACTTCACACCTTAAGATGGACACTATAAAAACAAACATGCTTATTTCTTGAAACTTCTATAATGGATAATCATCTGAGCCAATATCTATGCAAACAGTATTGTATATTCAATAAGTCTGGTTCTTTTGGGACACTAGATTGATTATTAACTAGTAACCTGGATGCCTTATGTTACATTTCCACATGGTTACACCATATGTCCTAAACCAATGCACTCCTCATCTATGTAAAGACAAAGCATAATTTTGTAGAATACTCAGCAAAAGTTCTCCAAACTATCATCATAATTTATGAAATAATCAGTTTTTTCAGTCTAATACTTCTGTCAATGTCATCTTTAAAGAGAAAAATTTAACACTGGAACAGCAAATATTAATTACATGTAGTTTCCTAATTTAAGACTATTAGGTTCTGTTGCCATGTCCAATCTTCTTTATCTTTTTAAGTATTTGAATTATGTTCTGGTTGACCACAGATCAACCCTCCACCTTTTCTCAGCCTTGATCATGAAGTTATCTATCTGGACCATGATATCTTTAACACATAGTATTCAGTAACAAGTCCTTCAGACAGCACTGCACATAGCTATTCAGGGGAGATGTCAGCACTCACCTTAGCATGTATCTTTTTGGTACTGGAATTCTTCCTCAACTTCTTTCTCAACTTTTTCCTAACCATTTTCAGCTGTTTCATACCACTCTTTGAAAATCAATTCTTTTACACCGCCAAATAAATAGAAAAGTGTCTGTCCTCTATGTAAGCATGCTCCACACGTCCAGGAGCATGTGACAGTTGATGGATAACTTATTACCTCACAGGAAAGAGATCCACCTTTACCCAGAAACCCCTTATCACTATCATGGCAAATAGAGGTGTCCTTATCCCTTCCCACCTCTATCTATCTAGTATCTGTCCATACAGAATATCAATGACTAGCACTTTTGATTCCCTCAATAATAAGTACTCAACATGATTCTCTCCTTGTTCTGTCCGTCTCTGATTTTTTTTTTACTCCTGATTATCCAGTATTGAACCAAATCACCCATTCCTGTCTTAGATTCAAGGTTAGTATGAATGTGGTGTATATTGCTGTGGTTACCCACGTCTTGTGTCTGTGTCTTCTCTCTTATAGTATATTGGAATACGATACCTGAGTTAAAGATTTTCAGCAGGGTTTGACCACAATTAGCTAGGATGCCTTCAAAATATCTGTACTCCAGTTTTTGTGTGAGTGTTTATGTGACGTCTACCTTGTATGTTAAAGAGTTCAGTGTCAGATATTTTCGCAATCACTTTTGTCCTACCTTATGAACTTTCCCATCCCTTTTTTAAAAACGTGATCATTAAGAGTTCCTGTAAAACTTTTCCCTTGTTTTTTTCCTGTTTTGAATTTTACCTTCTACACCAGGTGTTATAAACCTGTAGTCTTTTTTCATCTTACACATCTGTTTTTCTCTATACATACTTATATTACACTTCTTTTCGATTCAGTCAGCCTAACTAAAATAGACTTAATCTTTACAGTATTTTAACTTTTAAATTGAAGCAAATGAATTGATTTTGTGCATCAAAACTACATCTTCCTCAAAAATCCAAAATTTACACTATGAAAAATATTGGCAAACACTGTAATGAGTAACTTCAATAAGGAAATGTAATCAACTTGTCCTTATTCAACAAAGAAAGCTAAATATTAACCATCCCAGCTATATTTATCTTGTTATCACGACCTGTACTGTTAAGAGTGTGTAATCCAAGTCACAAGTAGGCAGAGTAACATGTAAGCACGACTTTCTCATGTTCACATCCCATTTTATCATCTACCCTCTCCATAACTCTTATTCAACAGTCGCCCTCAAGAAAAAAACAGATCACAGAGTGAAATTTTGAATCACAAGTTTTAAGATTTCTAAAATTAGTATATTTTGAAATATTGAAGTCAACAAAGAAAGTTGAAATGCATTTTTCCACATATTTAAGTTGAATGTTTCCAACAAGTCTAAAACTAGGGCTCTTCTACAATCAGAACAAAGGAGGGCTTTTCTCTCTGTATTAAGCTGTGGGGGAGGGATCTACAAGATGTGGTGGCGGGCTAATAAATTACTCATTTATCATATTGTTTGTATAGTGCCACATCTATTCCAAAAATAGGTATACACTAGTTCGGATGTTATTTTCCTTTCCTGTCATCTTAATATTTTTTTAATGCACTTTTTCTTTTAGTGTGACAATCATAATGCTGTTTTCTGCAAGTACAAGGAGCATATCATTTCTAAATCACTGATTCAAAAGCAGCAGCATGCCAAAGATACAAACTGCAACAGCAATTATCAAGGTATACAGTGAGAACATAACACATTTTGTGCGCACAGTAACCTTATAACTGTAGTAGCATATACAGTAAGTGTATACAGAGGCAGAAATATGCTTTAAGTTTAAACAATAGCAGCAGTAGCCCAGTGGTGTATACAGATACTGTCACCAGTAACAGCATTATCCCCAACTGGCATACTGTAACAGTAGTACATGTATAGTGTATACTGTAACAGTATCAAATACAACACATACAATGTTACAATGTTTAGAAACCCCTACCTGCTCATGGCCTGTCATCTGGCCTTGGTTAAACTGTTTCAGAAGCTGTATGCCTTCATGTATGTCCTGTAGACGCCTCAGGTTGGCTTCTGAAAATAAAAGCAGAAAGATATGAAACCATGCAGTATCAGTTAAAGACGCAATCAGTACTGACAGAAAGTATCATCATTAAGCAATTAAATCTATGGATAAAACAATGTGTAGTAAATGAAAGTAAATTTCTGATTAACTCATTTGAACATCAATTTCTAAAAAACTTGCTCTGCCCACAATATTTTAAAATTTCGTTAACTGCACATATCAGAATCACAAATTTTTGTGTTTGTTACACTGGAATAATCCTGTTCTTGGAACTTCATCTGTTCCAAAAACAAGATGACAGGTTGTTGATGTGTTCAGGTATCTCCTTGCATGCCAACTTGTTCTCAGAACTTGATAAATTATTTGAGAGTCAACAGAGCTTTGATTCAGGTCAATGCTACACTGATGATAAAAATTATCTCAACATTCCACATTAAGGAATAAACTGTTTTTAAAATGTGTCAAATTGCTTTTTAAAAAAATTGTCAAAATCATTGCAAATAATCTCGTTTGACTCAAAAAGATTTGTCTATCCAAAGTAAAACAATTTACATTGCACATCAGTCTCCAAGTCTAGACACAGATTAAGGAATATCTTCAAATCTATAGTATTAACAAATCTATGGCACCTTACACACACTCAGCAGATTTGGCCACACATATACCGCCTGGAGCTGGGGGCACTGCATCTTAGCCATCCCTTCTACCTTTATGACATCTTTTAGATAACATCTTCCTAAAGATATTGTTTCTAACATGCTGAATTACAGTATAAATTTACACATTTTCTTGGTTCATATACTGGACTGTGTAGATTTTCATGCAGAGTAGCATCATAAATATCACATTTTGAGCATAAAGTGGAGGTTTTAACAGGCATTTGCAGGATATTTTCTGACTCATCCTGCTGATAATAACATTAAGTCAAAGAATAAAACATAACTTGCCCATAAAGAAGAGGTAATTATGGTTCCACTGTGGTCAACCCTGTGGTTTATCAAGTGCATTGCTCAACTACAGCAATGAAACATGCTTGGAAACATTCCCAATCAGATTGCAATGGCCTAACTTGCTACCTACCATATCTGCAACCTATGTGATGCCATTTCTAACCACAGAGAGTGATTCTTATCCCTCTCCTGTCTTCAGCCACTGTAACTGGAGTTATTTGGTTTTCTATTGTTACATATACTTGGGAACACATGGAATTTAGCTGTTGATTGGAGATCAACCTCCATGTAAGAATTCATGTCTATTATAAGTTCTACTTATCCTAGGCTATGATCTTTCTATGCACATGTAAGTAATCTAAAAAATATTCCACATAACCAATAATAAAAACAAGGCAGCAAAGCTGTCAAATGTACAGACAAAAAACAGGAAATAACTATGCACAAAATAAGCTACTGTCAATTCTGATGCAAAAATACATTATGTTAAACTGCAAATTCAACATCAAATTTTAATTATCCTCTACAGGCAATACCAATGTAATTAAAATATGTGACAAGTTTACACTTTGAAAATGTATAACTTCCAGAAAAAGAAGTCACTTAGACTGCTTTTCCAACTCAGACTATATTTTAGTCCTGTATTTCNATACAGCCACATGCCAGGCTATTGTCATGGGTCAGTCAGCCATTCATAATACACTCACTCGCCATATGAGGGCATGTGTCAAATGGTAAGAAGGAACATTTGATATGTTTTATGTCGTTGGGTGATTAATCAAGTGGAAGACGGGTCCCTGATTATTTACCTTCTTTTAACTTGAGCTATCAAAAAAGTTAACATTTCTACGCCTATAATTCCTTTTAGCTGAAAACATAACTGTGTCCTGATAAATGTTTAAATTGCCTAAAGCATCCTTTTTTACTTCACACCTTAAGATGGACACTATAAAAACAAACATGCTTATTTCTTGAAACTTCTATTATGGATAATCATCTGAGCCAATATCTATGCAAACAGCACTGTATATTCAATAAGTCTGGTTCTTTTGGGACACCAGATTGATAATTAACTTGTAACCTGGATGCCTTATGTTACATTTCCACATGGTTACACCATATGTCCTAAACCAATGCACTCCTCATCTATGTAAAGACAAAGCATAATTTTGTAGAATACTCAGCAAAAGTTCTCCAAACTATCATCATAATTTATGAAATAATCAGTTTTTTCAGTCTAATACTTCTGTCAATGTCATCTTTAAAGAGAAAAATTTAACACTGGAACAGCAAATATTAATTACATGTAGTTTCCTAATTTAAGACTATTAGGTTCTGTTGCCATGTCCAATCTTCTTTATCTTTTTAAGTATTTGAATTATGTTCTGGTTGACCACAGATCAACCCTCCACCTTTTCTCAGCCTTGATCATGAAGTTATCTATCTGGATCATGATATCTTTAACACACAGTATTCAGTAACAAGTCCTTCAGACAGCACTGCACATAGCTATTCAGGGGAGATGTCAGCACTCACCTTAGCATGGATCTTTTTGGTACTGGAATTCTTCCTCAACTTCTTTCTCAACTTTTTCCTAACCATTTTCAGCTGTTTCATACCACTCTTTGAAAATCAATTCTTTTACACCGCCAAATAAATAGAAAAGTGTCTGTCCTCTATGTAAGCATGCTCCACACGTCCAGGAGCATGTGACAGTTGATGGATAACTTATTACCTCACAGGAAAGAGATCCACCTTTACCCAGAAACCCCTTATCACTATCATGGCAAATAGAGGTGTCCTTATCCCTTCCCACCTCTATCCATCTAGTATCTGTCCATACAGAATATCAATGACTAGCACTTTGATTCCCTCAATAATAAGCACTCAACATGATTCTCTCCTTGTTCTGTCCGTCTCTGATTTTTTTTTACGCCTGATTATCCAGTATTGAACCAAATCACCCATTCCTGTCTTAGATTCAAGGTTAGTATGAATGTGGTGTATATTGCTGTGGTTACCCACGTCTTGTGTCTGTGTCTTCTCTCTTATAGTATATTGGAATACGATACCTGAGTTAAAGATTTTCAGCAGGGTTTGACCACAATTAGCTAGGATGCCTTCAAAATATCTGTACTCCAGTTTTTGTGTGAGTGTTTATGTGACGTCTACCTTGTATGTTAAAGAGTTCAGTGTCAGATATTTTCGCAATCACTTTTGTCCTACCTTATGAACTTTCCCATCCCTTTTTTAAAAACATGTGATCATTAAGAGTTCCTGTAAAACTTTTCCCTTGTTTTTTTCCTGTTTTGAATTTTACCTTCTACACCAGGTGTTATAAACCTGTAGTCTTTTTAAATCTTACACATCTGTTTTTCTCTATACATACTTATATTACACTTCTTTTCGATTCAGTCAGCCTAACTAAAATAGACTTAATCTTTACAGTATTTTAACTTTTAAATTGAAGCAAATGTGCATCAAAACTACATCTTCCTCAAAAATCCAAAATTTACACTATGAAAAATATTGGCAAACACTGTAATGAGTAACTTCAATAAGGAAATGTAATCAACTTGTCCTTATTCAACAAAGAAAGCTAAATATTAACCATCCCAGCTATATTTATCTTGCTATCACGACCTGTACTGTTAAGAGTGTGTAATCCAAGTCACAAGTAGGCAGAGTAACATGTAAGCACAACTTTCTCATGTTCACATCCCATTTTATCATCTACCCTCTCCATAACTCTTATTCAACAGTCGCCCTCAAGAAAAAAACAGATCACAGAGTGAAATTTTGCATCACAAGTTTTAAGATTTCTAAAATTAGTATATTTTGAAATATTGAAGTCAACACAGAAAGTTGAAATGCATTTTTCCACATATTTAAGTTGAATGTTTCCAACAAGTCTAAAACTAGGGCTCTTCTACAATCAGAACAAAGGAGGGCTTTTCTTTCTGTATTAAGCTGTGGGGGAGGGATCTACAAGATGTGGTGGCGGGCTAATAAATTACTCATTTATCATATTGTTTGTATAGTGCCACATCTATTCCAAAAATAGGTATACACTAGTTCGGATGTTATTTTCCTTTCCTGTCATCTTAATATTTTTTTAATGCACTTTTTCTTTTAGTGTGACAATCATAATGCTGTTTTCTGCAAGTACAAGGAGCATATCATTTCTAAATCACTGATTCAAAAGCAGCAGCATGCCAAAGATACAAACTGCAACAGCAATTATCACGGTATACAGTGAGAACATAACACATTTTGTGCACACAGTAACCTTATAACTGTAGTAGCATATACAGTAAGAGTGTATTCAGAGGCAGAAATATGCTTTAAGTTTAAACAATAGCAGCAGTAGCCCAGTGGTGTATACAGACACTGTCACCAGTAACAGCATTATCCCCAACTGGTATACAGTAACAGTAGTACATGTATAGTGTATACTGTAACAGTATCAAATACAACACATACAATGTTACAATGTTTAGAAACCCCTACCTGCTCATGGCCTGTCATCTGGCCTTGGTTAAACTGTTTCAGAAGCTGTATGCCTTCATGTATGTCCTGTAGACGCCTCAGGTTGGCTTCTGAAAATAAAAGCAGGAAAATATGAAACCATGCAGTATCAGTTAAAGAAGCAATCAGTACTGACAGAAAGTATCATCATTAAGCAATTAAATTTATGGATAAAACAATATGTAGTAAATGAAAGTAAATTCCAGATTAACTCATTTGAATATCAATTTCTAAAGAACTTGCTTTGTCCAAAATATTTGAAAATTTTGTTAACTGCACATAGCAGAATCACAAATTTTTGTGTTTGTTACACTGGAGAAATCCTGTTCTTAGAACTTCATCTATTCCAAAAACAAGATGACAGATTGTTGATGTGTTCAGGTATCTCCTTGCATGCCAACTTGTTCTCAGAACTTGATAAATTATGTGAGAGTCAACAGAGCCTTGATTCAGGTCAATGCTACACTGATGATAAAAATTATCTCAACATTCCACATTAAGGAATAAACTGTTTTTAAAATGTGTCAAATTGCTTTTTAAAAAAATTGTCAAAATCATTGCAAATAATCTCGTTTGACTCAAAAAGATTTGTCTATCCAAAGTGAAACAATTTACATTGCACATCAGTCTCCAAGTCTAGACACAGATTAAGGAATATCCTCATATCTGTAGTATCAAATCTATGGCACCTTACACACACTCAGCAGATTTGGCCACACATATACTGCCTGGAGCTGGGGGCACTGCATCTTAGCCATCCCTTCTACCTTTATGACATCTTTTAGATAACATCTTCCTAAAGATATTGTTTCTAACATGCTGAATTACAGTATAAATTTACACATTTTCTTGGTTCATATACTGGACTGTGTAGATTTTCATGCAGAGTAGCATCATAAATATCACATTTTGAGCATAAAGTGGAGGTTTTAACAGGCATTTGCAGGATATTTTCTGACTCATCCTGCTGATAATAACATTAAGTCAAAGAATAAAACATAACTTGCCCATAAAGAAGAGGTAATTATGGTTCCACTGTGGTCAACCCTGTGGTTTATCAAGTGCATTGCTCAACTACAGCAATGAAACATGCTTGGAAACATTCCCAATCAGATTGCAATGGCCTAACTTGCTACCTACCATATCTGCAACCTATGTGATGCCATTTCTAACCACAGAGAGTGATTCTTATCCCTCTCCTGTCTTCAGCCACTGTAACTGGGGTTATTTGGTTTTCTATTGTTACATATACTTGGGAACACATGGAATTTAGCTGTTGATTGGAGATCAACCTCCATGTAAGAATTCATGTCTATTACAAGTTCTACTTATCCTAGGCTATGATCTTTCTATGCACATGTAAGTAATCTAAAAAAGATTCCATATAACCAATGATAAAAAATTAAAATCCTGATCACTGAAGTATCTCAAGTGCTGAATCATGTAAGTACAGCATATTATAGTATAAGCAGATTTTTAGAGCATATTTGGCTAATGACATGATTGAAAAATATTTGAATATATTGTTACAAGTGGGCATGTCTCTTTAAAGAGTCAGATGACAATGAAGAAATGGCAAGATCCGCCATATTTGGGGCAATCAAGTTGAATGCAAACAGTTCCCAGCAAAAACTGTCACCACAAACAAAACCAATAGCGTCTGCTTTTCTAAGTTCTGCTGGTACATTCAATTTCAAAGAAATTGAAAATGCACGGTGTTCTGGTTTATTTCACTTTGATGTAATCTGTGGTTAGTTTAATACTTCAAAACTCAATACAACATTGCAGAGGCAACCATTTTCAGATTATTGAGGTCTAAAATATGTTATCCCATTTCAATCAATTGCATGTCTGTTTCATGAGAGACAACTACGCAACTATGAGTGGGAATGTAGACATTACATGCAACTTCATGTTGAATTTCCCAAATCTTATCACAAAAATATTACAAATCAAAAACATAATCCAAGTGAAAATATAGATAATAATCAATTAATTTCATCTAAATTTCATTGACTTACCTTCATCAAATAACATAATGGCATTCTATGACAGAAATCCAAAATGTATAAGTCTCAGCTAAATTTGAGATAAGTATCTTCAGGCGGGAGACAATGGGGCATTTTTTCCCCTATTGCATGTTCTTTAGCATCACAGCGTGACAAGAGTGGGAGGGCAAAGGGGGTTGGGTTTGGTATGGGGAACACAGGGCCAGCAGCAGGCTATGATTATGTGCTGCTACACAACAGGCCTTAACCTTTTGTAGATCTTATCAAAATTGATGACCAAAGGCTACAGCAGTTTTTTTTCCTCCTAGACTGAACTACTTACTATACAAGACAAGCCTGATAACAGTAACACGGTCACATGATGGGACATCATGTTTTTTCACATTAAGTACATGTAAATGTGCAAAAGATTACCTAGTACAACAAACAGAGCCTATGAAAAACGCATTTACTTAGTCTAATCTTCCCTAACGGAGGCTGAAATTGTTGCTCGGCACCTAATTATCAGATTGTATTTAACAGCGAAAAAATGTCAGATTCATTTGCTGCATATTTTACTGGGTTATCAAAAGTCTGTAGGCTATGTATCATGCACCACATCAGCTTTAAAAAAGTCAGACTGAGCCATGTGAAATAAAGCACTTCTCAAACTACTACCAACTATTTTCTTTATTTCAAACCGAAAATTTAAGCACTGTCATCATTGTAACAGATGAATTATTATTATTGTCATTTTTTTTTTTTTTTGGGGGGGGGGGGTGTGGAATTGCTAATACTAATTTGCAAACTGTTCTATCTAATGCTCTCTTTTTCTATCAAAAAATACAAGCAACCTTAGAACATACCTGCACTACTCCATAACACTGACAACCTGTACATTATTGCTGTTCACCAACAACTTGTCAACTCAACATCAGCATCAATGTAACAACAGATCTGTATTAGCAAGTGTTACATCCCCTTTACTGGCAACAACTACTACATGTCCTGTCTACAAGATCATCTATGTACACCACAGTGCACCAGATAACTTGAGTTATGTTGATATCACCAGCTGAAGCTGGAAACATTATCATCATTAACTGCTAGAGCTGATGCCAAAAGCCTTGAACATTTGGGGTCTTAATGTGGACCTGGCGCCAGGGATTGGTCAGTGCTGAGACACAGGGTACAGGAGGGCATGGTTTGTGGTAATATGGTGCTGGATTTCTGTTGTAAAAAGTAAATACTGAGAATGAAAGATGAATGGGAGCCCAGAAATGTGATTTTGGTGCAGCAATTCAAATGGATTTTTTTCTCCTTGCATTTGGCAGGTGAATTTTCATCTAGTTAAAGTGTATATTATGAAACATACCCCATCCAACACATGCAACACACATACATCTCTTACATCATACAGTAACATCTTTTAAGACAGGGATTATAGAGTTTGAAATTTGTTGTTTGCATTCAAATTAATAAACAAACATATTCCACAAATTTATTTGAAAAGCTCTGCAACTTTTCAAAGCCCCGAGTAGTTTTCTTCTCCATTCTTTTCAACAAGTTTTAAGAATTGCTTTAGCAGTGAATGTCTTTTCTTCAATTTTACTCTGGTATACTCTTCATTCATAAAACATACAGCAACAGCATTCAATTTCAAACAACCCTTTCCTTCCTTTGTTATTCTATTGCACCCTAGGACACTATCTGTCATTCTAGACAAAAAGAGTAAGAATCTTCTTTAATCTCTCTGCTATACCCTTAGGGGTCTAGGATGAAATAAAGGTCTGGGATGAAATAAAGGTTAATAAAAAGGCATCATCTTTTTATTCATGTATTCCCACAAGTTGACAAACCTATTTAAAATCTGCCCTACCGCAACGGAAGAATCGGGTTTTACCAGAAAGAACTCTTTATTATGACAGAAAGTTGTACCTTTCCTCACTGGGCAATAAAAACATCAATTTAAGGTGAGACACTACACCTAAAAATTGGGATTTTTGGACCTAGCTGAGACACCTCAAAATGTTTACCAATTGTCTGGGTATGATGAAAAATATTAAAATTAACAATTTTAAAATATGCAAATTAGGTTAATTATGCAAATTAGGCTAATTATGCGTATTTTTGGGGAAAAATTAAAATCATTATTTNTTGTAACAGATGAATTATTATTATTGTCATTTTTTTTTTTTTTTGGGGGGGGGGGGTGTGGAATTGCTAATACTAATTTGCAAACTGTTCTATCTAATGCTCTCTTTTTCTATCAAAAAATACAAGCAACCTTAGAACATACCTGCACTACTCCATAACACTGACAACCTGTACATTATTGCTGTTCACCAACAACTTGTCAACTTAACATCAGCATCAATGTAACAACAGATCTGTATTGGCAAGTGTTACATTCCCTTTACTGGCAACAACTACTACATGTCCTGTCTACAAGAACATCTATGTACACCACAGTGCACCAGATAACTTGACTTATGTTGATATCACCAGCTGAAGCTGGAAACATTATCATCATTAACTGCTAGAGCTGATGCCAAAAGCCTTGAACATTTGGAATCTTAATGTGGACCTGGCGCCAGGGATTGGTCAGTGCTGAGACACAGGGTACAGGAGGGCATGGTTTGTGGTAATATGGTGCTGGATTTCTCTTGTAAAAAGTAAATACTGAGAATGAAAGATGAATGGGAGCCCAGAAATGTGATTTTGGTGCAGCAATTCAAATGGATTTTTTTCTCCTTGCATTTGGCAGGTGAATTTTCATTTAGTTAAAGTGTATATTATGAAACATACCCCATCCAACACATGCAACACACATACATCTCTTACATCATACAGTAACATCTTTTAAGACAGGGATTATAGAGTTTGAAATTTGTTGTTTGCATTCAAATTAATAAACAAACATATTCCACAAATTTATTTGAAAAGCTCTGCAACTTTTCAAAGCCCCGAGGAAGTTTTCTTCTCCATTCTTTTCAACAAGTTTTAAGAATTGCTTTAGCAGTGAATGTCTTTTCTTCAATTTTACTCTGGTATACTCTTCATTCATAAAACATACAGCAACAGCATTCAATTTCAAACAACCCTTTCCTTCCTCTGTTATTCTATTGCACCCTAGGATAATATCTGTCATTCTAGACAAAAAGAGTAAGAATCTTCTTTAATCTTTCTGCTATACCCTTAGGGGTCTAGGATGAAATAAAGGTCTGGGATGAAATAAAGGTTAATAAAAAGGCATCATCTTTTTATTCATGTATTCCCACAAGTTGACAAACCTATTTAAAATCTGCCCTACCGCAACGGAAGAATCGGGTTTTACCAGAAAGAACTCTTTATTATGACAGAAAGTTGTACCTCTCCTCACTGGGCAATAAAAACATCAATTTAATTGTTTGCACTCTGTCCCACCTGTACAAGCTCATCTTGCCACTTTTTGACAGTTCAAGAAAAAAAAAGCGAGTAAAATGTAATGAACATATTTAGCCAGCAGCTTTGTCACTTCCTAGTTTTATCAAAATTGAACCATATTTACCCCTACATTATTGTGTGGCTTGCAAAAAGGAGTAAGTTAGTTCCAAACACCATCAGTTGTCAACAAAAAAATTAAACATAAATGTCAATATGACAGTCCAATTGCTCCAAGACATTGTCATGAAACAAACATGTTAAATTGATGTCTCCAGGATAGCAAAAAAGGCAGCATAATGAAAACAAACTTATCATCAAGGTATGTTATCCCCTCATATATCTCCTTTGCTTTGTTTCCTGACCACACTCTAGATTTATCATTTTGTTCCCAGGTACTTTTTCTTGTTATCAGCTGCTATTAAAACATGCCATTAAAACAAAGCTCTGATTTATGATACCACTTGAGAATCATTAACACTGGGGATTTTATGAACAACCAGAAAAGTGTTAAGAAACCTCAAAATTTATGAAAAAAAATAATGACACATAATGAAGATCTAACAAATGCCTCCCTAGATTATTTTCCTCTTACCTAGTATCTTTTGCCTTGGACTGTACCCTGGGGGGTCACCAACTGAGGGGAACCTCTGGTGCGTACTAGCTCCTGGCACCATGTGTTCCCCAGTACTGCCTGTACTGTAGTGTTGTACAGTGGACCCTGGGTACCCCCCTGAGCTGCCACACGCACTGCTCATGTACTGGCTGTCACTGTAGTGCCGCCTCTGAAGAAAGTCATCATCGATGTCTCCCTCTTCCTGGATCCCAGGCGCATCTAAACAAGACATGCAGGAAACATTTATCAAATTTGACATTCAAGGCTGTATGGAGGAGTTTGAAAGGGTTGCTGGTCACAAGCAAATTGCCCAGACTTCCTTTCTGTATCAAAAAGACTCAATAAACAGTTATTCACTATCTTGAGGAGGTTTCCAATGATAAATATGAAACCTTCTCAACTAAAAAATACAACCAGGCTGCATAGCTAGCTATCTATTTGCTCCCCATCTAAGATCAAACATATGACTACAATAATGTTACACTTTCTTCAATTCAAAAGCAAACAGTTTTGTTTGACTTTGTTTTATCTTTATCTTAACAACAAATATCCCACGGCTGCTGAGATCATTTGTCTTCCAAACTGGTAACAGTGACACTTGTCATCTAAGTTATAAAAAAATCAGTAATGATGGGCATAAAAAGGCTACCTCCAGTATAAGTCTGGGGCAAAAGGTGTTACGACCCTCCTCTAACAGTCAATTACTGTCAAACTCTGTCACAAACAAAGTCATCCATCCAGAGCTGATACTGTCATTACTAACAATGTTGTATGTGTGTATAAGTCACTCTGCCTTGGTGTAACTGCTCTGTACCCAAGTGTAAGTGTATGAATGTGCACTATACTATGTGCATGCATGCTTGTACTCTCATGTTCATGCACACACTTGAGTAAACAGACTGAGAGGAAGTCACATGGTTTAAACCAGATTGTCCTTCTAAACCCTGGGATACAGCAACCATTATAAACCATGTTAAGAACTAGGTTAAATTACACTTAAATCATCTAACCAAATTCACCAGCATCTAAATGAAAATGGCATCCTGGTGTAATCTGGCTGTCTGGTGACACCAGTTAGAATATTAATGGCCCAAGTTAGTTCAGTTGTGAAGACTACCCTAGGTCATACCTGGCTTCCAAGGTTTGGGTTCTCTGTGGCGCACTGTGGCAACTGTTCCATGCATCAACTGAGAGAAGTCCCGTAGCAAACTGATGTCTTCATCTACAAGGAGAAAACAAAAAAAAAATTGGTTAGTTATAAAAGTAAATGCTTCACAAATGGAAATTGTCCATCTAAAAGAAGACTTTTAGCACTGTGTGATGTTATAAAAAACTAGAAAATGTGTGAGAATCCCTGTGAGGTGGGTTTAACTCTTCAGTAATAAGGGTGAAGCTCTATGTTTTAAAGAACAATTCAAAGTGACACTTAAAACATGGTAAATTTATAATGTTGTTCAATACTGTAATAAATCAGTTGAATCAACTGAAATCTTCAGAATAAAATATCAATAAGAGCAATGATTATCAAAATACATTTTGAAATATCTACAAAATGCTGCATGGGTCAGATATGCCTCTGCCCAGTTTCTTAACCATTGTCAAATGCCCTAAATATTCCATCAAAACAAAAGAAAACTCTATAAGAAAAGAATAACTCTCTGCCCACTGCTCTGGGTGGTCTGGTACAGTTAAAATAGATTGTGTTATTGTTTCACTTTGAAGATCTGTTACTGAGTATCTTCAGAGGATACATGCCAGCTGCTAAATATTGATTGGAAATAAGAACCATCTCCCATCCAATCTATCATGTGCCACACCAACAATGTGCTGGAGTTGTGTAACAGACTGAAACAGTACTGCACGCAAATAATTTAATTGTTCTTATTATGCTTGCACCATTATTGAACCGGCTGCTGTATTATCCCCTTTGTAATAATTACTCAAAAATTATACATGGGTTGAATCACATTTAAAAAGCATCTTCAAATATTAGGTACAACCTTTTACCAAACTTAATTTAGAGGCCAAAGGTATGAATTTATAAAAACGTGACATAATTTGCTCTCCCAATATGAAACAGAAAGATGCTGATTAATTTGATAATTCATGAATAGTTAAAATGGTGAAATTTTCATTTTTGTATTCACATCATGTGACACGTGTGTAATCAATGATCAGGATTTTTTCACAAACTAAAACTGTAAGTTTGAATGTTAACTCCACAGGTAAGGGTATGCAATTTATTATCCCTTGAATAAATTGATTTTTTCATTTTCTTTTCAATGTTAAAAAAAAATAATTCAAATACGAAAACATTATGAGGTGTTTTTAATCTCCTCTTCCTTATAAAAAGCATAAATAATCCCCTGGACCGCCTGTCACTTCACATGAACAGTCCAATTTGCCTTCCACTTTATTACTTCATTTCAAAATCTAGGCACATACAGAAAAAATTAACATTTAATAAAAGCCTGGTGTCGACATGAAAATCTGCAGTTTTAAATTCTAACCTCCACTCCATTAAAATTCCCAAACAGCTTCACCTGCTGAGGTCACATATACAAAGTCGCAGCACACAACACCAAATTCCTTCTGTTCAGAGGGGATTCTTAATTTAAAAGCTCTCAATTCTATCCCAATGCTATGAAGAAAAAACCTCTTTGCAGGGGTTTCCAGGGGCATGCATGCACACTATGGTTTTATATTTTATAAATAAACCTAGACCTCAATACCTTAACTTGTCATCCTAGACCATCAAGTACATTTCCACTTTTATCTCACTGAGAATATCATTTGATATTTATTCCACTTCTTGTGAGGAAAACACACGTCAGGTAATTGTTAGACTTTTATTTAAACAAATTGCTCATTTCAATCTTGTGTTCCAAAAGTTTAAAGTATGTCAAAACCAACCTATTAAATCCTGCCCAATACTTCATATGTTTTATAATAAAGAGAAGTATACAACATAGTAAAACGTCTGAATATCAAAAATTCTTCTATCATTTAAATAAAACATTTTACATTATATCTGCACCACTAGGACATGTTATCTTACGTCCACTTCTGTGTCCCAATTCTAGTGAAGCATAATATTCATGCAATCTGGCAATATTGTATGGAAAAGGGAGTTCACCTCTAAATACTGATAATGTTACCCAGCATGCCATCATACTTCACTGCAATTATAATACAATCCACTCAATGCTTTACCTGGCCATGTGAAAAATTCACCCAATAATTTTTCTCATTCAGCTTAACATATCCCAAGGGCACAGAAATTCCATTAAGAAAATTGCCTGTATACTTTTACTTATTTTTTTATGTATAAAGTAAATGAGAAATATTTTTTTTCTGAAACTGGATACACTATCAGGCCACCCTAGGTTAGTAAAAAGAATTGTTTACACAATAATTCAGTGTTGTTATTTCAATTTTCAGGAGTCTGTTGGAAAATTAAGAATATGGGGTGGGGGGGGGGAATTATTTCAGATATTTATGTATTTGTATTATAGTATGCTGTTACTTTAATTCAGATATTTATGTATTTGTATTATAGTATGCTGTTACTTTTATTACAGTTTGAGCAACAAGGAAAGGTAATACTTTCATAAATCATGACAAAAGAAAACATCTCCCTTGCCCTTTATCACCGTATCAAAAAGAACAAAATTCCAGCGTAAGAGTCATCATTTCCTGACTGTCCATATCAAATGAGGTGTCCATCTCTTCACACCATGTTCCTATCTCTGTAATTCCCTTCTTCACAGAACATCTCCTATCTTCTCCATCTGATAGCCAGCAGGCCATAATTTGTCCCCAAACTGCCCATTGTCAAAGCAGAGATGTCCATCTTTTAAATGACCACTTCATAGTTGCAGGCTGCAGGGAAGCAGGGAGGTCCCAGTAATGAAGCTATGTGATATATAGCTTGGTGCCCGCCTCCAAGAGGTTCATAATTTTCATGTTCAGGCACAGAAAGTTTACTATACCGTGGTTACAAGTCTGGACTTATGCAAAATGGATGTCTAATGTTGTGTCGAACAAGTGGCTGCTTCAGATGATGTGTTTTATTCTGCAGTAAATGATCCTTCTTTATGAGGAAATGTGGCAGGACAAGGATATTTACAATTTAAATTGACCTTATCTATCATGTTAAAATTGTTCTTCTTTCCATTTACATATGATTTTTCATTTCACTCACATATACCATTGGTAAATTCCCAACCATTTTGTGCAGATATATCTGCTCTTTTATTAAATAACAGGCTCTGAAACTTGAAGCCTTTGACTCCTGTTTTACCCGAGTACAGTTTACCAACCTCCAGCAACAAAACACCTTTGTTTTCCTCGCTTTACATTAAAAGCAGAGAACAAATATTTCCACCACTCCCCTACCACCTTCAATCCAAATGTTATAGAAAGATATGAAAGAAAGAAAATGTGCTGCTCATTCTCAGTCCACACTTGTTATCCATAACAATATGAACATATTACCCAACAAAGAACTTGGGTGGATGCCTACGTAATACGGGATAACAAGTCATACTACACTGTGCCACCATGAATATTACATTTGAATAAATATTTCATGTGGCTTTAGAAGGCAAGATGTCCCCCATAACATGTCCATGTCATCTATGCCACACATGAATTGTTCAGCCTTCTCAAAAACCAGGCATTTGGAGAACTTATAATTTGGAGAAAAAAAACACTTTAATTTATGAATAGCTGTTATCACTTTTCATGATTTACATAGCTAATAAAATTGAAACTGAAATTAAATTTCATCTCTATAATGAGCTCACATCACCAGACCTCACATTACGCAGCAGCTCATTCGGTTTCATCATTTTTTATTCTCTCAGGAAATCTATCCATTCTGTAATTGTTTCATTTTTCAATCAGCTGCCAGAGACACAGAATAACACTCTAATCAGGAAAGGGATGAATTATAATACCTGGATTCAAACCACATCAGCAAAATTTCCCATCTGTATTATTGTAGCACCTGCACCATGGGGAAGATATAATAACTCAAACCATCAGCTTAAAATAGGGGCTTTCATTCAAATTTCTGGAAACTGAGAACCAGCATAAGTCTAGGCATGTAAATTTTAAAAACCAAAAGAGCAGGATTTACAATTAGAAATTCTGCACTGTGATTAATGATCATTTCATCTTGAAAAAGAAAAAGGGAATGGGAAAGTCTGACTTTATGTTCTAGGCACATTAATGATGATAATTAAAAAACAGAACTACTACTAAGACAAACATAGCTTTTATCCTTATTTTCTAAATTGAACACTGTTGACTTCACAATGTTTGGAAGTGTACACATACAATGCACTATTGATTTGAGTACCATAAACACAGTTATCTTGAGAAGCATTGTAGTCTCACATGTGCATCCTTTTCACAGCTGGAATTTGCTGTGTGCCACAAGGGAAAAATGTAACCACATGAATACTGAACACTTCAGACCCTGCCAGCAGGAGATGCAGACCAGTGACCAGTAGATACGGTTACACATTTTACGTTTTTCAAATGCATGCCAAGACTTCCTCCCAGACTATTTTTTTGCACTTTCAATTGATCTAGAAGAGATTATCAGTATGAGAAATTATTGACGTTTGGGGTTAAAAGAAACCTTAAAGGTTTTCTCTGAACAGCAGCCTTTGATCATGAATAGACAGGCTTTCAGTAAGTGCTTCAGTCTTTCCAAGTAAATGTAAAAGAAACTAGGTACAAGATGGGGTTCTCTATTTACACAAAACTCTCAATTTCCTGCCACTGTGTGTTTTTTGGGTCTAAACAAACTTCCAACTGCACAGATCCCAATTGAACATACGTGTTAGCCACACCCATCAAATGTGTCTATACATGTATAACTCTTTCATTATATATCCAATGCTGGTAAAACATGATGAATGTACAACACTATTATTACAGTCACGCTGTTCCTGCTTTAAGCATAAATTATAGGGCTTAAATATGTGGATGTTCTGTCGAATCACCCCACGTACAACTGCAGTGCTATAATTAAATGAGATAATCATATGAATAGACACTAATGAGTAAGAAACAACATACCATCATTGGGCCACGTTGGCATCAAACTCAACGATGAACTACAAATATGCTACTGTTATGATCTGTGGACAAAATTTCATGTTCTCTAGAAACTAGAAGATTCTGTGTAATCTAAATGCCACACCAAAACAGATCAGCCCTATATAACTGATATGAGTATACAGTGTTGATGTGTGCAAGCCACCTCGCTTTTAAATCAATAAATGTGCATGTATGTGTATGTGTGGACAAACTGCTGTTCATTTGATGGTTTATTACAAAAACATTATGTACCCACCTCCAGAGTCAAAAACATCGTCATCCCCACTACTACTGGCTCCTATATCAGCATCCATGTTATATTCAACAGCAAGTATTTCTTTATCAGTTGTCGGTTGTTGAGTCTATACATCCAGACCTTAAAATGTCTCAGCCCAACTCGGTTATTATGTATTAAAATCCAATGACTTCCTGCAAAACCCTAGCTAATCTAGCTTCCCCGCCGCAGCTCTACATCAAGTATTACTTTATCTGCGTAGGTGTAATTGTTCATCAAACAGCCTGTTGAGTGCAGACAACGTTCGCAATTAAATCCAATCCAGAAAAATAAAGCACATGCTATTTAGCTATCCGTTACAGTGACTAGAGAGTGCTGTGCTTAAAGAATGAAATGGCAGTTTTTGCTCGGCTCAGGGATGACAGGTAACTTGGGCACACCTACGCTCCTGACTTAACCAAACAGGTGACAACTCTGAGAATTCCTCCATCCAGGTGAGCTAGTCAACTAGTGGATAGGGTCCTGTAGCATGACTTGATGACGCTTCTGTCAGGAATATTATGCATCACAGAGGAGATTTATCTGATCACCATCTTTACTTCCCCCTCCTAGATCAACTACCACAGACTAGGCTGTTATATATGGCAGTCACACACTCCTCTACTTTGTATTGACTGACTGACTGGCTGGCTGGTAGACTGTACTGCAGCCACTGCCACACTGCACCGGAGCCCCTCGAGTCACTAACACAGTCTAACCTGCTGATTATTCTCAGTCCACTGTTGTTTAGATAGCATCAATGCAGGTAAATAACAAGCACAATGGACAGACAAACAGAGGATTTCATTCTCCACTGAGCCTGTGTAGAATGTGTCTACGTGGTGCCATATTGTCCTCTGTACACCGTGTAGAATTACAATTTTTATTTTTTTCAGAGTCAAAGGCGTGTGTAAATAGCTGGGCAAGCTAAGCCTCATGACAAGTAATGCCTAAGGTGAAAGGCAGGAAACACCTGCCTCCTCTTCCCAACAGCATAACATCCAGACGTGGCCAAAATTCAATATTTTCTTTTGATGAAATCTCTATAATTCCATATGTTCTAATAATACCTTACTCATATAAGCAGTAAAATACTGAAATTTAACGTAGAAAGACTGGTTATGTTAAAGCTCCTATCTCTTATATATCTATGTCAAGTACTATGTGTTCTTACTATTATTATTGTAATTATGTTATTCACATTCCATATTGGACTGAAATTGAGATACCCAAGTTTTGTTATTGAACAGAATGCCCATAGTTTTTCCCAAAAGAACTAACATCAATTCCCCTGGGATTAAGAAGACAATATATAGAACCAAAGCAGATGGTATTGCCAACAAATAAGTTTTCACTATCATACATTCACCACAGACTGCTCAAACCACAAGTAAAAGATCAGCTCACACATGTGAATGCTTACCTCTCTCTTTGTTCAAATATTTGTATTACTCTATATTTTCATGGATCACACTAGCATATATTACTTCAGCACAAGTTCTGAATTTCCCATGAAACCACTTATATATATACACCCCCCCAGTTTATTTTTTAATCTTCTTAGTCAATGTCAATGTTTATATCTTTTGCAATCAGCAAATATTTCATTTGCTGGCCCTAGTCAGATATACCGAGTTGGAAACCTGCATGCACGTACAGAATCGAAATATGTTAGTAGTGTTGTCCAGAATATTGGTGGGTTGTGTGGAAATTTGTAAGGTGTGCAGAGGCAGCAGAAGAACTATAAAAACCTGTGGAAATAGCAGTAAAGCTGTTGAATAGTTTGGGAGGGCCATTTAGTTTACTTCCTTTCAGAAAATTCTACAGGCACCTGTCTGCTGTGTTTTATTTAGCATGTGACTTTGACACCTACCACAGCACACCTACTGCAATCTCTGGCAGAATGAGGCTGGTGTACCTTCACTATAGATAAAGGGTCAGTATATGGCTATTTCCCTGTATACAAAGTAGTACACCAGTCACCACAGTGATTTTATATTGCCCATCTTGAGGTAGTCTGTGACATAATGTAAGACCTAACCTGGACACATTAAAAACAACGTCCAGTTAAAAACACATTTATAAATCACCAGAGCTGCTTGCATAGGATTCAAGGTCACAATTAATTAATGATTCTGCCTACTTACATAAGACCAGGCCAACGCAGCAAGTTGCAAAGTTCAAGTTCAAATTATTTACGATACACAAATTCCATCACAATCACCTTATAAATCTACTTCCAATACATTGCAACAACCTAATCCATTTACCCATATATACAAACTTTAATTTTACAATCTTTTCTAAACTAGTTTAAGTTGAACTCACCCATTATATATAAGGAATTCTTGAATAGACTCGATCAGAACCCATACCAATCTGATATCTCAAAATCACTTTTGCATAAAAAAATATGCTCAGGTGAGCCTGGCTCTCATAGATTTAGTGTACTCACCAACAGATTTCATGGATTCCCTGACATTCCTACTGACAGTGGCCCCTCCATGCTCATGTCTCCTGAACAGAGTGGACTGTGTCTGCACTCGGCCTGTATCCCACTGAACTATATCATGTTTATTGTAACTAGAATGGAAAAGGGAAACAACTCATTTAAAAATGCTGCCATTATAAAAACAACTTAGGGAACATGTTTTGTGAACCAGTAACATTGGGAATTCTGGTTCTAACTATACTTTCTTCATCTGACCACCTTAGTTTTCATAAAAAGAGAAGTAAAGATTTTTCAGTTTCTTGAAGTAGGGAAGCACAAGAATGGATCAAAAAGAGCATCACTGAAGGGAATGGACTTGAAATCTGAACTCAAGTTTATCCTAAATTCCCAAGCAAGTAAAATGGCTTACTCATCAATGATTTGGACAATGTGAAAACTTATATTGTTGGCATATTGAGCTACAGGAAGAAATGGCAGTCTTAAAGTTATGGGAAACATTTAGAACTAAATTTAAATAAATATGGAATATAACATCAAACTCAAGAAAAGAAATAGGTTGAGCAATGATTTGTGAGGAGTAAATTAATTTTCTTTCAAGGAAAATTGGATTTGACAGGAATATCCCAGATAGGATACCTTTACTATAATCTTAGAAAGTGCACAGGTATTGAAGACTCCTAAAATATAGTTTCTTCATTTCAGTATATCGTAATATAAATCATTCAGTGGTGGTAGGTATCAACACAGCAGTGGCTTATCATCAACATTTTCTTGTTTTTCTTGTACATTTTGATTTGTTTACAAAGTAGCCTCAGTTTGTCTTTTAATCTGGAGAATATCAGTTAAGACCTCCTATGACTTACATGTCTTCTTTTAAAAGTGTCCTCCTAAGTTTTATACACAAAACTGAACCAAAAACTTTTTGCAAACACACATATATATACTAGCACCTGAATTTTTTTATGTACTTGATAAGAATTTGCAGTACTTTTTGATGGCTGTGTGCAGAGGATGTATATATATAGCAGTCTACACAAACTAGAAGAACTGCATAATTATATAGCAGAAGACTGAAGCATACTTACCTCATTAAATGACTCCATGGAAACAAAAACCATCAGTCCAAAACTACCTCAACTGGTCCACAAATTAATCAGACCAGAGAGCAAATACACTTATAGAGCTTCCACTTACCCAGTAATAATGCTTCCACAGGAATATATATTTGGTGTGGAATAAATCCCTAGATATTTCTGTTCTGAGTAATGATACATCCTTCATCCATTTATGTGTATTTACAATATTGTCTTCATCTTCCAAATAAGATTCATCACAATATTAAAAATCCTCAGTAAATTTCCCTTAATACTTCCTTTTTCACTTCCAATATCTCTTGTAAAATTCCTTTTGCCTTTGCTTGTTCCTGTCTCTGGAGACCTATAGAATATTATTTTCACCCGCAATCTATTGAAAAACCATTCCTTATACATCCACTGTATTTGACAAGTATGTAGCACCTTTGTACAGGTAAAAGAGTTCTAGATCTGCGCACTACCTCTATACTTACTAAGCCAGGTAATTACAAGTCAGTATAACACTGTGGGATACTGTGCTTAATTATTCATTTGCATGATAAGGATTAAAGGTGGTCATTTTTTATCAAAACCATCTGGAATATTCTAGTATTAACCTGGTAATGAATCTGAATTATTTCTCAGGAACCACCCACCTTCCCTTGCATCACTGGTCCTCAGATTAAGGTCATTTCTCAAGCAACACTTTTTTTGGAGATCATACTTTAAGGTGCCTTACATCCAATTCATAATAATTGGCAAAACAAGTCCAATCATCAATATTTCATTTCTGCATTAATATCAATTGCATTTCTATGTATGGGATGTCCTCTGGCCTGACATAGACAAGAACTCATTATACATTAACAAAGACTAATTGCATATCTCTGTCATATCAGTACCTGAACATCTAAATTCACCAGTGGTATCTTTTAACTTTTCACTCAGTGTCATTTAAAGGAAAGCTGCTGCAGTAACAAAAACTTTTTCTTTTTTTCTGCTCTTCCTGGAGCAGAGGCACTCATTTTCAGGCAAATGCTTTTAACATAATATTTTTTCTCAATCACATGTGCAGCACATTTCTAATGCATGCTCGAAAAAACACAAAAGGAGATCTGTAAGACTGAGTGATTTATAGCAATTGTATTAATGGCTGGAATATTCATGGGTGGGAATTTACACAGTAAATACTGATGTGAAAGCTGTGTTGACTTTCTGTCCAAGTCCAACAAAACCAGCCAGAATATGAAGCTAAGTCTGCTTTGTAGACTCATCAAACACACAATCAGTTGGAATCTATTTTCAACAACATCTACATGATGAAGTCATTGTGAGAATTCAGGGCACATTAGGGATTTGCTTTATGTCCCCATTCTAATTTCTGCAAATCCTCAGTGATGAATGGGAGGCACTAGAAAAACACAATGTGTCCATATATAAACTATGAACTGCATGTATATTTGTATTTTATCTAACCTTCATTCGAGACTGTGTGAAATACTTGCAGACTTGTCTTTCTCTAAATTAAACTTATTCATAATTCTAATTGAATTATAGCATAGCCCTGCTTGGGCATTCTTGGAAGTTAATTACTTATGAATGGTAGACTGCATGCCAAAGAACAATTTTTCATTTTCAATCAATGAACTCCTGATTCTATCATGAAAACAGTGAATCATGACCTGCCAATAACAAATATGATAAATAACCAAACACACCAATTGCACAATTCAATTATATGTCTGCATATATTTTTATCAATATTATTATTATACATATGTGTACTTACTCAGTAAATAAGTCTGCAAATCCCTCCATGTCTGATTCCTGAGCTAAATCTCTTGGAAGCTTGTTCTGTCTGTTGGGCAGCTGCAGTGCATCCTCACTGCCTGGCTTATCCAACAGGAATGTGGTGAACTGTTTCAGTCCCAGACGAGCACTGAAATGCAGCAGGGTCTCCCTCGGCCTTGGTTCTGTGTGAGTCAAGGAAAGAAAATAAAAGAAAATGAGGATGTATAAAAGTCCAAAGCTGGCGCCTCAAACATTCTACATCATATTCATATGACATAGCCTGACCTTGGTTCTACTGGTCCTTTACGAGAAAAGAAAATGAGAAAGAGCAAAAGTCCACAGTGCCTACCCTACACTTAACTATATAATATTACTAAGAAATTCTTCTGGCAGCCCCAGATGACCTTCTTATTATTGTGTGCCTTTTCCTATTTCATGGTCACTTTGAATTACTATGGTTGACAGAACATGCTCCTTGCTATTATAATTATGTCACACTGTGACCCTTCACCAAAGATGTGATTGGACTATGTACAACCTGGATATTCTACCCTCCAGACAAACAATTCCTCCATTTTGACTCTTAAGTCTTTTCATGTGAAATGAAATGCAAACCTATTGCGTAAACCAGCTCTTAAACATTTATTTATCTTTAGATGGACTATGGATCTGATGTCCAAGTGAACTACTGCCTTTGCATGAAGGTTTTTCTTATGTCTTGGTTTCTATAATGGGATTCAATCATTTTTACTTTTCAATATATCAGTTTAGAAACAAAGAAATACCACTAATTTGACCAACTTAGGCTGAAAAACTGGGCACAATTAGCAGACATTGCAAAGGGTAACTTCTAAAGTGCATAATGACCACTGAGCTCTGGTAAAAACCACAAAGAACACAAGACTTCTGATTATCTTAGTAGCTTATCAAGAAACACCCAGCAGGAAAAACATTTCTCATCTAAACATTCAGAAGACCCACTGGTTAAAAAACATGCACAGACACACATTATACACTGGGCAGACAGAACATGGCTGTACATTCCCAAAGCCTGGGGGCCCAAAGTGACAGACCAATCTGCCAGATCTGGTACCAATGACCTTACCTATGACTCATCAAACTGTTGACACCTCACTAACATAATAGTAAGAAATGGTTACCTAATAACCAGACAGTGATCACATTCTGGAATTACTAGAGCATGTTATCTGTTTCAGTCAAATAGCATTTCTTATCCAATCAATTAAAATCGAGGGATAACAAAGAAATATTTCACATTTTCTGTAGACAATCTAAATTATCTCATAAGCATTTGACTATACTGAAAGAGATTGGTTTTGCCTAATAAACCATCTACATCTTCAAGATCAATAATCACACTTATTTTCAGTTAACAATTATCTTTTTGGACATACAAATATTCCAGTATAACCTTCTGAGGGCTTACCCTAAAGTGAGAATTTCAGCGTCTCCTGCTGATTATGGTTACTCACTACACAACTAACAAATCTCTCTAATTCTTTAAGTTTAGATCAGATTTTACAAATTTGTCAAATTCCAAAATTTCCTGAAATGTTTACTCCCTGGTTTTCCTGTTCATTTCCACCCCAGACACCTTTAAAGACCTTAAAAGAACAGCCAACTTCCTGTACCATACCTATAGCCTTCACAGACAATTTTAAACCTAGTTCTGAAATATCAGCTAGTTTCCTCTGGTTTCACTCTGGGAGCTGCTGGCTTCAAGTTGTAATGATACTCCTCATTGAAGATACTATAAACACCAGGTGTCTGCGGAGTAACAACTTTTTTCTTTCTAGTAGAGGTCTGTTCAGACCAGCTCCAACTTAAAACTGAAATAAAACTAAAACGCAGCTCGACTGATCTAATCAATCAGGTCTATGAGACATGATCAGGGGAAAAGATATTAATGCCTGTGATGTGAAGTGATAGGATCTTTGTGTTACCTCATCCTCCACACTCACAGACACCATTTAGCCTTGGACATTTGGTTCCTGCTCAATGAACCTGGTCTTCTGTAATGATTTTATCTTACATAGATTTCATCCAAACAGACTTGGAGTTATTTAGTAGTCTAAACACACAGATGACCAATTCAATCCCGCCACAGCCTGAACAGACTCCTTGGGCACCACAGGAGTAAACAGCAAAACACAAAAGCACAGACTGAGCTGAAGATACATGCTGGGCTTGTCTTCAATGTAGTCTACAACTGGAATAAAAAAACTAACGTAATACAGTTTTTCCCAGAAAAGAAAAAACTCGGCATTTTAAGACATCTCTTTCCTGTTCTTATTTCCGACAGTGTACATATCAGAATAAACCAAGTGAATTTAAACTTTCTAAAAAATCCAATCTACCCTTTAATAAGAACGCCTTACCACAGCCAACTGGTGCTAATTAACAGGCACTAGTAACACGAAAATGTAGCTCATTACTTTTCCATCAGTCAGGAAGTTTTCTTTTTTACTCGGATGCCCTCCTCAAGCAAACAGTGTGGAAAGATTATGAGATTTTGACACATTATTCATTGCTGAAAGTTAATTTCTTAGCAATCTGTATAGTTTGAGAAAAACAACAACTAAAATAGTGTGTGTGTGTGTGTGTGTGTGTGTGTGTGTGTGTGTGTGTGTGTCATAATGCATGTTTCAACTGACCATACATAACAAACAAAAATAGGTGTAAACAAACCAGAATGCTATACCTCATCAGCAACCATAGACAATGCAACTATTTACCTTGACCAAGCAAACAATCAGAGTAATCAACTGTCCTAACCACACCCAACTCCAGTGTCTCACCATATTGATTTCTCAATGATGCTTGCCAGTGCTACGTAGGACTGGTCTGTCTGATGCCATGTTGTTCTATTCAGCATTACACATTTCTATCAGATCCCAGTATTATTTTACATTTACATTTCTTCAGACACAGTGGAAGAACTAACATTTTTTTATCACGAGCCATTCAATTAATATATAAAATGTATAAAGAACATACCTTCGTCAGGAAATCCAAGTAAATTCCAAGTATCCGGTACATGTAAGTGCTCAAAGGCCTTGGTCAACCGGTCATCCAATGTGGACAGAACTTCATTAGTCAAGTCAAAATGTTCAGATTTGATCCCTTCTAAACTCTCCAGTGCATTAGGATTGTACACACTCTCCATTAAAAATTGGGCCATATAGTATGCAGAATCATAGAGATAGAGGAAGTCACTTGTTGCGATTGTCTTGCTGGGTTCTCCATTTTGGCACAAACAGATACTGAGCTGGACCACCTCGGACTTGTCGTGTTCTAGAAGAAAAGATGTTGTCAGTAATTATAACGTATATATAATACTCTTAAATAACTTGCAACAGAACATGCACATGGCTCACCTGAAACTCCTGCCATAATGATCTGCCCAAATAATCAGCCAGGCACTTGATGAGAGGCAAACAAATATGGTACAATAAAATATTCATACACAGATGAGATACCTTGTAATCCTCTCCAATATCACAAGTGTGCCATGCACACCATGATTCATGATCATCTAACAAAACAATATTACCGCTGCCTTTCCTTATGATTCAATATCATCAAAAGCAGAAAGGGTTATAATGCCATATTTTACGTAAAAACTCTGCTCATGAATGCTGCTCATGATACTCAACAGAGCAAACAGGTTGTCATTCCTGCAAAAGTACAATAGATATTATTGACTCGTTCTGAGTTAACCTGTTATCACTGGCAGAAGCTGTAAGGAATCTCTGTAATTACTCTACCAATGCCACAGAAATAAGAGTTGACCAGCTGCCTATAAAACTGCCCTGCCTTGGATGTCTTTAAATAGCATATACATTTAAGTCAGTGAACTGAGAAAATCAATGCTCTCTGTCAATGCTATACATGTGTCAGTGGTAAGTCAAGTCTACCTGCCCTGAAATAAAAAGTAATCAATTATACTGTATTCAATGAAAACATAGCAAGCATGGATCTGTATTGGGCAAACGGCACTACCCTCAAAGGTCAGATATTGACTCATGTTAGTTAAAGTATATTGACTTTGTGTCAGTGACTTTTTTGTATGTTCTGAAAGTCAATGTGCAGTCAAACCTCAGTGCATGAACATTCCTAATCATGAACAAATAAGTTTACAAACACAATTTGTGTACAAAATTTGAGTTGGTTAATGGACAATGATGCAGGGAAACTTGTGCACCAACTCATAGGCTTCCACCTTGTTTCATAGAGCAGTGTTTGTGTATGTACACCTTTAAGATTACTTGTTTATTATTCACATATTTTTTTAACATTACTACTGTAACATTCAAAGTAGCCCTACAGACACCAAGAAGGTTTAAAGTATCAGTTGTTCAAAGGTTGAAAAGAACATGTTATACTGCAGAAATGGAGAATGAAAGAATTAGCCAAAAGATGAGCAGGGGTAGATGAATGTAGTTTTCATGGCTTTCTGAAAATGGTTCAAAATTTTTCTTGGAAGGTATTTTCAAAATGTTAAACTGGTTACATGTCCTTGTTATTGATTCTGGAGCTTTATAATAACATGCTTAATATCATAAAACTTAATGATAAAAAAGAGCCCTCAGACCCATCATGTTATGATATAAAGTGACTGGCTGTACAGGACACCTGCTGCTGTACCCTGGGAAATCCTGTGACAGGTCCAACTGCCAGGTGAACCTCTGCCTAATTACTGTTAGAAAATATTCACATCATCTGATGACTAATTCCACTGAAGGTAGCAAGGTATTTTCTGCAATCTGAAATGAGTTCTTGCAAAAAATCTATCATTTTTTAAAGAACAATTACCTCCAGACAAAAGCCAGACAAGTGACTCTAAACCTGCATCCAAAAATTCAACGACAAATATTTTATTTAGGCATCATCTGCAACACACACCTAAAAAGTCACGTTTCCATCTCAAAGCAAACACGTGCATGTTTTCTTCAACTTGTACAAATTTACCTGTTAAAGAATGCCAAAGTAAAAAGACTATTAAATCACAATTGACTTAAAAATCACAGTGCTGGTACAGACCTGGAATTACTGCCTCTAATGTGGGAGGGTTAATCCGCTGTCCTACACAGATGTGACGCTGTGATGACCCTTGAAATATGAAGTACGCCTCCGCCTCCTCTGGTAACAGGGAATGATCTGAAAACGAGGCCACGATGGTTCCCCCTCCCTGGAAAAGGAATGTATTGATAAAAAGGAAATAAAAGTCAAAATGTTGTAAAAAATTGTCTTGCAATGCCCTTAAATGTGTGCAAAGTTGTGATATTTCAAACAAGTGATGTTTTTTAGACTCAAACTAAACAGCGTGATATCTAGGAAACTCCACCTGATCTTTTTGGTATGCAAGCAAGGAGCTACTCTCACCTATTCTTCAAGGGCTGTCTTGTACTGGTGTCAAATGGGTGATTTAACAACAGCTATTCCTTGTTTGTACTCTACTTATTATATCACGCAATCAGAGACATGGGTGAAAGGCTATGAAATTCTCCAAGGACGCCAGGGTTTAATTTCCTATTTTGCTCTAATGTTCAAAAGTGATTTAACACTCAATGTAGAGGATAAACCTTTTAAAAATATTTCAGGATTTTGTATATATTATTGACAGGCAATCAGGCCCAGACACTTGATGTAACCACATTTTGTGATATAATGCAGTGTCATTGCATCCATCCCCTGGGTTGCAGGCCAAATATTGACAGGATTCAGAGGGATTAGCAAATAAGCAGTAGACTCAAGTGGTCAACTTTTTTCTACATATGCAATGAAGGTTGTGGCATTTCCCCCCTTCAGTCCTATAACAACACAAAAGCCTTTTCAACCTTTTGCCTTGAGTCTACAATACCAAACAAATACCTTAAGAGGGTGAACAATGGCAACAACTGTTGACTAATTCTTCTCAAAGAGAGTCAAAATGCCGCCCTTCTCTGCCTATTTAAGTCCAGGATTTATGAACGATGCTCTAACACACTGCAATGCTGTGTAACATCTTTTAGCCCAATTAAGCAATGGTATCCAGTTCATTGATGCTTCTGGCTCTGTGTTTCATGAGTGATTAAGCCTGGGAGTTGTAAATTCAAAGGTGCTGCTGATTACATAGAGGGTTTAATGTCCCATGAACATCACCTGTTCTGCTTTGATCATGCTGGTCTTTAAGTAACCTCCGCGTTAGTTTACATACACACATGGTACCTTAGTATCAAATCTGGAACTTATGTTTAAGTGCATGTCTAACTATAACCAGTAATGGTTCAACTGATATTTTTGCAGAGAAACGAGATGCCATAAAGACTCTAATCAAAAAGACCCAATCAAGCATTAGAATTAGAATTTCTATACAAAGCAATCGGCTGTTTGGTGATATTAGTTGAACTAAATTCAATAAATTGAAGTGAGATCAGTTCTGAATGTGTCTCATATATACATACAGGTAATAAATCATTACCTACCACTGGCGTCCTATACATCTACAGATATTAATTAAACAAGAGTTTTCAATTAGCCTGGCAACTGTTGTGTCAAGTGCAGGTAAGAACCGTCCTAATCATAAATAGCAAATCTTTCCTTTGATCTGGGATTTAAGTCAGACTTGCTACTTCTTATTGGTCCTGATATTGCAGCATGGTAAGGTTAACACCAATTACATAGCAATGAAAAAAAATCTGACTTGGATATGTATTAAATCAGTGTATCTAATTTTACTATTGGTGTCTTGATAAGCTGTACTTACATATACTGGAGCTTCAGTGGGGGTATAAGCCATCCTCCAGCCGTCTGAAAATACAAACATAGACTGGAATAATGTGCTTGTTCAAATAGAAATAAATAATTCAAAGATGTGAAAACGGAAGATAACACCAGTATTTTCCTGAAATTTTACCTGCAGATATAAAATTATTAAAATACATATCTCATTCATTCCTCACTGAAAAGCTAAAACCAATTCAGCCACAGTTAATGCAAAACACATTAAAAGAATGCAAAACTGCCTTTCAACATTCCGAGCACAATTATAGAATATGTTTACAGTTACAGGGGTTACTCTTTATACTCATGTTACACCCGACACCCACTCAACAGACTGAATATGTTTTGATGCAACCAAGACAGGATTGTGCAATTTTGGCTTTAAAAAAAAGGAGGAAAAATGTTAAAAGTGCCTTCAAAATGAGAGAAAAACTGTGTTTAATATCATGTGCATTATAAGTTGCACATGTCACAATTCATAGTCAGTGAGACTAGTTATTTATCAAATTTTTACTTCTCAAATTACATAATCATATTATCTGTTGAAACCTTTCACAATATCAGCTATACGTTAAACTTGTTCTGAATGCAGTGAAAGGGTGTTGTGCGGGTGTCACAACAATATTCCATGTTCACACCCCTTTCCTGGGTGTTTTCTCATCATAATGCAGTTTGGGGGGGGGGGGGGGGCATTTTAGCCCAGGTCTAAATAATATCCTATGTATGTTAGCCTATTTGAGGCACTGGAGACCCAGGTGAACAACACAAAAATCTCCCCCTTCACAGATTGCTTATAAACAGCATGTCACAAGTGGTCAACTCAAATAACTGCCCATCACTTCTGGTGACAAGCTTTATAAATCTTGGACAATAAAGTCATTTGATGTCATCAAGCAGCCAGTGACATGTCCTGTGTAATCAACCCCAATGTCTCACAACACAGTCAATTAACTCTTGACCCAGCAACTAATAGGAAACCCAAGCATCTGCCTGAGAGACATTTGACTACAAAATAAAAGTCTTTTACAACATCTTGTTGACACTGGACAATGTTCTGATAAATAACCTGTCTCAACCTCTGGGTCAAAGTGCCCTCCCTGTACAAACTCAACATAAAACACTGGCTATATGAGACACAAGATAACTATCCCACCAGATCTTCCTTTACGAAACTGACCAATACAATTTCCAGAAATTGCCCAATACCAGTGACCAGTACTAATCAAGGACAAGGTTAAGAAATTCACCCCATCTTTGGAATGGTTTTGAAAACGATTATCTTATGTTTAAGTATAATACAATAATAACACAATTTAACTCTGATCAACACAAACATTCTTAATATCACTTTCTCCCTCATGAGCATACCTGCTCTTTTTGTCAGTTGTTGGTTCTAAGATGGACTTAAATATAATCCTCATAACCCACCTGGCTATGGGCATGGTCCTATTATAAGGATGAGGAATACAATAATGTGCTACTAGTAGGCAGAAGAATGTAAAACAAAGAGTTAGGAGCTAGTAAATCTACCGAGGTGCAGACCAATGATTCAATGTTGCATGACGTATGGTATTATCAGAGGTGCTTTTCAGGAATACCACCCAGTTCATTTTATACCATCTAAGGTATGACATAGCCATGTTACGACAACATACCTTAAACATCTTTTAACCACATTAATTTATCGAGTTAAATCCTTATAATGGCCAGGCCTGAAGAATACTGGCCTATGCCCATCTGATTAGGGCAAATTTTCAATAATGCTAATTAATAGGTGGAAGGTGAAACCCCAGAAGGGAGGATTAGTGTCCAGGCTCCTCACTTACCCACAGATCTTTTTTCCTTACTTACTCTTGTTACATTCTACTATGTCTGCATGCCTGAGATGCCAAAGATTGTTGTCTGATATTGTCAACAATCAAACAAGCCCAGTCTGGGCCATCACCTGTGCTATCATGTGACAGGGCAGGGGGGAAAAACAATGGAGAATGTGGTAGTGGTGGATTGCAGCAGGTGTGGTGCAGTTTCCATTGTGGTAATGATATGAGTAATGATGTTCAGAATGTAATGCTGTCTGTAATAAAGGGGTTTAAGTAAAAAAAAATGCAAATTTGTACAGAGGATGCACGGGTCCTTTACCACTACCACCTATAAAATAAAGCCACTACATTTTAAACCATAAGACTCTCATCATATCCACTTTTCTATGTTGCATCTTTGACTAAGGGTACACAGGTAATGTCTTTTAAATCAAAAATTACCACATAAAATTTCTATGCTTCTTTTAAAGACAAAACTTAATCAACCATTATAAAGCATATACTTGAAATCATTTTAATTTGCCTAATTTCTAAAGAAAAAAAAGATACAATCATGTACTGACATTATGATTCTACACTCTATTCCATCAAAACGTAATTTACTGTTCTTATTTCAAAATCCCTTCCTTCCACCTGGAAGGACTGAGTGCTGTTATTTAGGGTGCAACACAATCTTTATCCCACCTCCACCTTGTTTCATGCTTCCTATTACCCAAATATACACAGGGTCGTAATAAATGTCTCCAATAAAATGCCTGTAAAATGGGCTAATATGTGAACAGGTATTAGGATTTACTCAAAGGATTTAGACCTTTCCGATAATGCCATTTTACCACGGACAATGTAAGAGAGACAGAGATCATTAGTAGGTCAAGTGGTCTCTCTACAGTAAAGTTCTTTTCTTACCCTCTACTTAATTTCAATATGGTAATGGAGTTGATGATGACAAGAAACAACTTCACACTCAATGATAAAGTTAAATTGCAAATTCTGTTTACAAACACCATAAAATACATTACTTGCATTTTTTAAAACTTTACTTTCACTAGAAACCTTCTTTGCAGTATCTGTCCATATAACTACTTTCCATCAATATGTATAACCCCTTTCTGCACCAATCTGAAAGACAATCTACTTAGATTAAGCTTTCTTAAGCAAAAGGGGGGTTTTTCACATAGAGGGATAAGAGACTGTAATAGGAATACCTTTGAATAAGTAACATGATGCCAAATCATTTCCACTTTTCAAACATTTCAACTTTCCAGAAACATCCAATGCAGACAGAACACACACTCCATTAATTCATAATGGACCAACAATGCAATTGATAGGTGGGGTCCAAGTAAGAGTGCTCAAGTGAACAAAATAACCATAGCAACCAGCACTAAGGAACTCCCCCAACCTCATACTTAAAAATAACTGAGGGCTCAGGATCATTACCACTTTAACTGCTTCATAGTACTCGTTTGCCATTTTCTGAAGACTATGGTGGTCTCACTGGGTCAATTTTCATTGCTTTGTGAAGACTTGTAAAAGTATGTATCACCAGCATTAACAAACATTCTGTGCCAAGAATTTTTTAACTTCGCTTTCAAACAACATATTTCAGTGAAGAATGTCTGCTAAAGTTCACCTTTTTTATTTATAACTCATTGTTGTGAAAGATATGTCATTTATACAGCTTTTCTAACATAACTGTCACGATTTAAGCATAAATCATTTTATAGGTGTTAATAATGCCTTTTATTACATTCTATTATCCTTTACTTCTTTTATCATTTTGGGTAAAGCTGGGAAAAATAATGATGAAACCAATTTAACCCATCTCTTACAACCATCTTTTTATATTGTTATTCGGTATCAGTTAAAAGCATTTTAGAAAAAAAAAAAAGCCCAGCAAGATTTCTATCACCATTTTGAAAGTAACTGCTGTGCAAATGAATGGGCTGTACTTAGTATTCCATGATGGCACTCAGTTTGAGGACAGATGATGTCATTTTATGCAGGTTTCTGTCAAATGTTGCATATTGGATAAAAAAGCTAGACAGAAAACTGACAGCCCATTTACACTCCCATCAGTAGCTAATGCAGACTTGTATCATCTATATAGCTTATGAATTTTAATGAAAATATAACTTCAATGCATTATGTATATGCACAGCCATAAACGAGCTATAATAACCTTCTACTGTGCAATATCTGAAAATCACCTCAAGTAGAATGTATTCTGTTCAATATCTTCTTCTCCTATAATGACACTTTTTAAAAGTGCAATAATGAAAATAAGTCACCTTCCAGCTATTAAGAAATTGAGCTATTTTTAGCTCAAACAGCAACTTTTTTTTTACTAAGAACTCATATTGAACCCTTAACCTGCCTTTTTCTTATCAATCAATAAACTGATATAAACAGAGTCAAATGCCAAAGATGATATATTTTTATTGTTTGTTATATTTTTCTTAGATGTTTTTCCAAAAAGAAGTATCAAGTTGTAACAGGTGTTCTGGTGATAAAGAATCAGGCTTATATTACACTTCAGTGCCAGTCCAATCAATATCACACCACAATGATAACCATAACCTACTGGTTCAGGTAGAATGGTTTCCTCTATACCAAGAATTATTATTATATCAATAAATACTTATATTTCTTCCATTAACACTTTACTTAAATAAATACTTCCTACATCTTAGAACAACTATATTCACATTAACTTGATATACACACCTAAAAACATACATGGTGGGAGTAAAATAAATATGATTTCTGCTATATATATTTTTTTCATCATTATATCCACATGTGCAAATAAGTTTTCTATTGGATGTTCAAAATTTAATGTACAGTTACACAGAGAAAACACACTACCACACAGGTGTTTCTTCCTATAATCTATTACCATACCTTGCCAATGTGGCTACCTAGCCAGTTCATTTCCATATGTTAAAAGCGTTAAGGTCTGTTATGATGTTAATTAAAAATTTTCACTTTAAAATCCTACTTTTGACTATTATTCCTTAAGCATTGCTAGCACCAATACAACAAACAAGAACAGTATTTTCTATAATCCACTGCTTATCCTAATGGGGCATCACCAGGGCAACCTTTAAATAATGCTGTCCTAAATATTTTGATAATTGATATCATTCACATAAAAACAACCCACATGTACAGTGAAAACATCAGCCTGTAATATTTAAATGATTTAAAGAACCTGTGGAAGTTGCTGGAATATGAAAAGAAGTATATTTGCACATTCCAATGCCCATTGCAAAGCAATTTAGTTCTTTAAATTAAGGCAATAATCAAGTTCAGTCTATATATAGTCTATGCACCAGTGAACCAGACAGGTGCCTGGTTTAAGTCTTTCTTTTTAATGTATGTCTTAACTGTCTCAAACTGCAAAGTGCCTGTACAAGAAACCATAACTTATATTAGTTCCCACAATAACAACTCAAAACTCCAAATTCTAAACCTTACAGGGAATTATGCAAACTCTCTCATTTCCAACTGAGCAGAAAATTGTCCTACCTGCATCTGAATAAATTCCAGCTTCAGGAAAAGACATCTCTTTTGAGTCCTTCACCTGCTGCTGTTGTTTTTCTGACATTTTGAAATAATATGCCAAAGTCTCTCCTTACTTCCTACTACACCGGGATGTGGAAAGATGAAATCCTTTGCAGTGTTCTTACTGAAGGTTTCCTAATATAAGACAGGTCTCCCATCGAGGTAGTGATTTAAAATATACATGAATGTGGATACTAGTAGCTTACTGTATTTTCTGTCCTGGTATACACCGTAGATAGGTTAACATGCATTAATAGTATATAAAGCACCTGCATATTGAACGCGTGTGATCAAATACACCAGTTGGCAGATTACTGGTTTTCACAGTATGCAAACTAGGACAGAATGACACACACACACACACACACAGCCATACAACACCTGTTTGAATATTAGTTACTTCACATAATGATTGCCTATGGAACAGCAGTTCCTGGTGATGTGCCTAACTTACAATATATCCTTAGATTTCTGATGTTTTTAGATGAAACACCATCACATAAATATTATATCATTCACAATATTTACCTTATCACAGAATAATCTACTATGAATTTTTAAGCACTCAGATTATACTCATTGCATGCGTCACATAAGATAACCAGTTTAGCAACACTAGTATAAATAAATGATGCCATTATACCACAGGACTAGTAAATTATTGTACACACCTTCCAGTGACAGCTTTTTTGAGTTAAAATTGAGTCAAATATAAAAACACATCAAGGTGATAATGTGACACCTTTACACACAAGCATATATGTACATGCATGCAAACGCAAAAAAAGGGGACTTGGATCAGTAACTGATTATGAAGTATGACCATAAAAACAAAAGGTCATTCCAAAGTATCATTCCTAAATATGCCCCTTTCTCTAAATATAACCCTTTCATTTTTTTTACATCCCTTTTTTTACATCCATAATAAAAAAAATTACATAATTACACAATGTTTTAACTACAGCCAAATGTAAAACAGAAGGAACCACTACCATTTTGGAATGGCATTTTATATTATACAGTGATTCCAAGAGACCCTTTTATATAATATAATCATAAATCTACCAACAGATTTTAAGCTAGGGGCTCACTTTAGATCTCAACATCCAACATAAAATAACTGTTTCTACATCACTGTGATTAGCAGGCAGGGGTCATTTTCCATGGAGCCTAACGATGAACATTAACTATAGTGAGCTCTTCTCAAAATAAAGTAAATAAAGTAAAATAAAGTAAAGAAAGAGGGCATAACATTATGTACATGTAAACAATAATGGTCAGTCACACAATGCAATGTTCACAATGAAAGTTATAAGGCACTCCTGATGCAACATTCAAACTTAGTTCACAATTGCATGGAAGATCTTCATCTACTGTAAATGTCCAGTACTGCCAGTTAAATTATTTTCAGTCTACGTGAGTCTGAGTGTGGACCAGGCCTAAAAGAATGGAGTGTAAAAATATCCCCTTGTAAACTCGTGTCCAATCAGCCTGGGTCAGGTAGGACTTACCTAGCAAATCAGCAATAAAACACAGAGATCAAAGAGACCCAGCCATCTAGGCTATCAACTCCTACTACCCTGAGCATGACAACAAGAGAATTAAAATGCCTTGGTACATCATCAAAGGTCATTTACCCAACAGTAAAATGAAACAGTGTGGCATAATTTATACAACAACAGAATTAAGCTAACTCAGTAGACTGGAGGTTGATATTCTCAACTAAAGAATGAGGCGATGTGGCTGCATTCTGAACTGGGCTAACTTAAACCAGAAATAGTCTATAGTTGAATTGTGATCTAGTGGACTGGCACAGGTGTCTGTACAGATCATCTCTAGCCTTGGGCGGGGTATGGGTTGGTGTGTGTGTGTGTGTGTGTGGGGGGGGGGGGGGGGGGGGGGTAGGGGCACCAACTTATCAGGACTTGTGGGAGCACCCACAACATAGGCTAATTTGCAAGGCAAGGTCAACTCGATTACTTCTGACCAAAAAATTTTTAATAATTTCTACCACCTCTCCATAACTGAATAATATCACTATATATGAATGCAGCAATGTCAAGATTGTACAAATCTGTCCCATTACACTCAACAAGGTGCACTTGTCCATGCCCACTATCTGGGCTGGGTTGTGTGTATTGGATTTCAAAGTGCTCACAGAATGACTCACCTCACTCTCCTCTACTGTCAGCTCTCTGAAATGACACAGCCTTAGTATAGCCAGTCTGTGAGAAATTGACTACTAGTACTGGTACATAAAATAGGGGGACTAACACACTGACTGACCCATAACTCCCGGCATCAGATGAACTGATAGAGATTTTCTCGGACAGTACTAAAATTGGTAAGACATTAGTATGACATATGCCCACATGCTTGTAAATGCCATTTATGAACTGAATTCAATATGAATATGTTTATAACTGGATTAACTATGTAACAGACTGATTTACGTCACCAGACCACCAGATAGCTGGCATATGATTTATCAGTCTGCAGTGGAATGAAGAGTTCATGTTGTCATGTGACTGCATGTGCCATGAGTCTGTTTCAGTCTAAGACTATGTGTGAAGTTCAGAACAAATCTACAGTCAACAGGCCCAACTTACCTCAACCACCAACACTCTACAGGTTATTGTGACATGTGGACAGCACTTTATTAGTAGCTATTGGTTCATTAATGCTTGAAACTATAGGGTTACTATAGGGTCAGTTATCAGTTTTCTGACACACCCTTGGATATTCCAACTGACAGGTTATACCTAATGGGAAATGTTTGTGTTTATACATATATACACAAGGTTTCATACATTGTTCTCATAATATACATGTGTAGACCTATTGTTTACCATATTATGAACAACAGCAACTTTTGTCAACAGTGCAGGAAGTTGCCAACTTGCACACTTGTTCAAGGTCAAAAAATGCATAATCACATTTAAGGCCTTTTCACAATGAGCATTATATCTAAGCTATAGAGTTGAAGCAATATGTTCTGAGAGTTTGTACCTTGTAACTACTCTACTTGGGACTTGTCTCTGTTTTACAACTTCTCCCTTAGTACATTTCCTGATGTATGAGGATGTTAATTAATTGTTCAAATTGAAGGTGGGGGAAAGGAGATGTTGAAGCAGGGGTCCATTTAGGTGATTCTCTTACATCATAGCCAAGCCATTAAGCTGTCAATAGTTCAAAACACATCATTCCAGCTGTATAACTCAGATGTAATGCTGGAAGTAAAAAGGCCTTTTACACCAACAGTTTAACAAAATATAAATAAAAAATTAACTAAAAATAAACTGTTAAATAGGCTATCAATTATCAGTACAATGCAAAGTTAGTAAAAATACAAACAGTATGAATTCATAAGTTTAAATTGTACAGAGAAAATGCCATTATTTAACAGGTGCCGCTATTAATGTAAGAGTCACCAGTATAAACATCAATGTTACCTCCTTGAAACATGGCTCTTCCAATGGGTAGATGTCTCTCCTTTCACTTGAATGGAATTCTACCACAATTCATAGTCCACTGTAGACGTAGTTGTAATAGGTATATGCTGAACAACATCCAATCTTCAAGTCAGCACATGCTCTTAAAACTTAACACTTCACAAGGCCTGTAAAAAACATTCACAGTTTAAGCCCATGATCACTATGTTGGCACAGTAAAGTAGGTTAAATGCTTTTGAAGTTGCACCTGATGGTAATTGTAAAGTATGGTATGGCTGTCGCTGAAAACCTTCAGACTCTATGTTCAGAGATGGAGATTTGTCCATAAATAAAATCAAAATTGCATCCTTTTAAAGGTCACAGGTGGATGGTATAACAGTGAGCATATTTATGACCAAGTCAGTTAGTAAAAGACAATACCTCATACATTTTTTAAATGATGAAGTTTTCTAGCAAACAGCAATAATGTAGCTTTCAGACATATAAACATGTTTGGAATATTTTGCAAGCAGCATATCCTCTAGTCTACCCAACCATGAAAATAGAATTCTCAAAGTTTTACAAGCAAGAGCAAGAGGAAACTTGTTAATTTGCATTAGTTTTAGTTTAACACATCAACTTATATTAAAATGCTACCTGCAGATAAGGTTTTCCCTCTTCAGTGTTGCATACAGTAGCCTGAATTATTAAACAAAGTTCACTGATTATTGCAGACTTGAAACCTGTTCCTAGTAAAAGCAGTCAATGCATCTAATGGGCACATAAATGCTAAAAGAACTCCAGAAAGAATGCAGTTATGTCATACAAATATTATTGCTTTTTTTAATGGCAAAAGCACCCACTAAAGTCATGATTAATGTAAAGTTTTGGAGGCCAAGCATGACTGTTTCAGACTAAATTCTTATAAAGAATCAGCAGACTGACCCGATGTGGGAAAAAATCTGGTCTACAGGATATTTTACTCTCAACTGTACTGCTGTTTCAAGTTCAACTTCAAGCGACAGTTTAATTGAAAATTATCAGCAAAGAAATAGTGTGTCGGTGATTATTTCTAGCCCTATGCAGGTCAATTTGCACAAAAATGTATCAAGTCTACATTCAGGAACTTCTCTACCCCTCACCCAGTGTCAACCCCTCTGTATTCTCTGATGGAAATTATCTGAGAGGCCCTAAAATGTGACTGTTGTCACTGTGAGACAAGATAACAATTTTTGTGAGAATCCATATAAGGCAGGGTTAGCTTTCTAGCCATAAGTGTGAAACAAAAGTGATACCCAGAACATGGTGGACTCGTAATGGTCATTTTACGTGTAAATTCAGTGGGTAAAAGCTGTCTTCTTTTATTCATAGCTGTATCATATCACATTCACCAGTCTGCCATTATTTCTGACCCAATTCTTCTACAAATCCTGAAAAAAACTTACAATTTTGAAGCTTAGTCTCCAGACTTTGATAAATGCTATTAACTACCTGCCTCCAGAAATCAAAACCAATCTGGCACCTGCATTTAGCAAATGCATATTTACTTGTTTTCTATGTTTATTATCCTATTATTTTATTATCCATGGCAAAAGACAAAACTTTCTGACGTGTTAATCAGCAAACACAAACCAAGATGACCACCCCAGCATATTGCACAGTATTAACATAAATATGTGCACAGTACAGCCTCTCTTGTCATGTTTTGTCATGTTGTCCAGAGTGCTCAGCTAAAGAAGCTTTTTTAACTGGATTGCCTACTTAGGCTTGTGAATTATGTGTTCAAGGCTTTTTTAAATTTATTTGTTATTGTTAAAGAGGTCTGGGGGGTCATGCAAAGTTTGAACATACTCTTTCTTAAATTATGCTTGCAACTTTTATACTGGCCTTATATCTGTGCATTTTAAGAAGTTTTACAAAATCCCATTGTAACAAAATATAGTTTAACAAATTGCAAAACACAATATAAATAGGAATTTAATGGAATACTAGTAAGCAAGAATCCAGGACATCAGGATTTCTAAGAAAGGACACACTGAGTAAGTTACATAAGAACATATAGGCATTTATTACTCAGTTTAATTCTGCTAGAGAATAAATATTGTTTAAAGGACAGGACCAAGTGCAGCACTTTTTTATCCAATCTTCAAAGATCCACAAAAGGTTTAAACTACTTTCTAATGGCAATTAATTCTGAGCAAATCAACAAATTAAAATATAATTGTCAAAGAACATTTTTAGACTCTTGGCTTATAAACTGGAGTCTAAGAATGATATACTTTTTTTCAATTTATTTTTAATTCTCGGAACACTGCTGTTAACCAGTCACTAATTCACTTTTCATGAAATAAAACAAAGGAATGTCTTTTAACCTTTAAGCCAACACTTGTTTGTAGTTTCAGACTAATAGATAACTAAATCAAAAGATGTTAGATTACATTATAAATTTCAATTCTTTTGAACAGTAGACCTAGATGTTTAGTAGCTTGCACAAGACAAGAAAAAGGGCAATAACAGTGCTAAATGCTATCCAGTGTTTTTGGTTTAAAAAGGAAAACAATCAAAATGATAAGTGAGAGCTTATCTGTTAAATGTGATTTTCATATGGATGGGAACCTGCGCTATATCAGGACCAGGGCAGATTGACTGGTGATACAGTAACACAGGTATTTTCATAAAAAATTTATATTGTTATCTCATCTTGATAAGATGCTTTGGGCACATGTAACATGTTACACCAACTTCAAAACCAAGTGTCAATAAGTTTTCTGTTACTTAACGTGTGGTCACTTAATAATTGCACACAACAATAGCAAGTAAAACAGTCACAGGCCTACCCAACTACCAGACTCGGCACCGAATGATCCAGAATTCACCGGTAGATCAGACCACACTACCCGTTTTCAAGGTGTGTGTCAGATCGCATTACACAGTATCATACCCTGAACAAATTTTGAGTGGTGATGCAATGCTTTTCAACCCCACTGAGAATCGTCACTATCACATCGCATACTAGGCAAGAGCGGTGTCGCGTCTGATACTGTGTAATGCGATCTGACACACACCTTGAAAACGGGTAGTATGGTCTGATCTACCGGTGAATTCTGGATGATTCGGTGCCGAGTCTGGTAGTTGGGTAGGCCTGAGTCACAGCGGGGAGGCAGACCAAGGTATCTCTAGGTATCTCAACAATAAGTAGAACCAAAGCAACTGGAAGCAGTATATACTGACCGAATAAATTTCTAAAATTATGAACAGATGCTTCTGGTCAATGTCATACAAGGTTTTTCCCAGAGAGCCGTCCAGTCATCATTTTGTCCGCCATTAGCCTCAAAAGACAGCCTTTATTTCCTAAGATGATACGGCAGCTTATAAAATTTTGGGGTTGGTTGGTTGGGCTTGCTTAAGTTGGACTGTAAATCAATGATCAAATTACACATTCACATTTTGGTACCCCAAATCCTGAGAAAAACCACAATGTCATATAATGTTTTGGTTTTCTTTAAAACTGTCGTAAATTGAAAATTGACAAGGTATCCTAACAGCAACACTTGCTGAATGGTTTAGTATCCTATGCAGAACACAGGTCTTTCTACTGCTGAATAATAAACATAATAAAAATTAATGTGATGATATTTTGGCATGACACTGAATGGCTGCTACTGTTATGCCAATCCGACTGCACATAAATGTACATACATCACTGCTGGAATCATGAAAGCACAAGTAGGAAACAATGGAGTAACCAAAACGTACCCTGGATTATGAACCTGTTTCAGCACATGGAAGCAAGCAACGGTTACACCTACAAGCAACAGGTTAAACTGGGTTGGAAAAGTCAACTTCAACTCAACAATTCAAAACTTTGTACTGATATTTATAAAAAGTTATCATTTTTAATTTGTCTGCATTCTAGGTCATTGCAAACATATCTGCATTTCCGCATTACGCTGTAAGTAAATAAGGCACAGTGCTCGGATATCTCCGGAATGCGGGGTAGTCGATTTTGTAAACACAGTGGCCAAAACGCCATTCTATTCTTACTTGCTGGAATGTTGTGTCGCTCACATGGTCATTTTTACACCGTTTTTATCCCCTCACATATCGAGCAGTTAAACGTAGCGACCTGAGTGGTAAACTATAGGTATTTTATGTTTGTGGGTCCTTCTTTATGCAATATACATACCTGGTTAATGTATATCTTGCCGATTATCTCGGAGACGTCTACTGGTGACTCAAATACCTTCCGCCATTTTCCCGTATGACGTCACTAGCAGGTGTCTACTGACACTACACATTCTAGATTGAATGAATGAATCACATCTGTAGCAATGGCTTGTACTGCTGTCGTTGTTTAGTCATCATTGTCAACACAAAAACTACGTCTCATTAAAAAAAAGCCTTTTCATCTTTTTGATATATACATATTTACATACCGCCTATGTCAATTAAACCCATTTTTTTTAAGTTTGAGTCTTAGTAGCGAATGTGACGCAATCAATTTTGATGTCAACAAACAATTTTGAATTAACTGGTAAGTACATGTACTGTAAACAAAGAGCCTTCATTATTCTCGAATCGATGTTTCATCATTTTAAAAACTGAACTAAACCACATTCTTATTTATGCTTGATATATATAACCCCTTACGGTAGAGCCATGTTTTTCTTAGTCTAAATTAAGTAATATTTAAATATTACAAAAGCGTGTGTTGAAAAGATCTGGAGCATTTTTAGGCTTGCCTGTACATGATTGACAAAAATTGATGACGTGTAATCTAAAAATAGCTACTGTTTTAAGACGCAAATGCAACGTTTGAAAGTCATTTCATAACCTGACGCCAATAAGGTAAGCCTGAGAAATACCACTTACAGCCAGATTACTTGTAGGCCTATATAATAAGTTATTGAATCTAATTTGATAAACTTTAATAGATACAAACTTCATATTGATAATTTGAACCACACTTGATGAATAGATATTGTTTTAGTATCTATGCGTTATTTATTGTTATTGAGCAAGATATGGTGTTCTTGAAAGTTATAATTTGTAACCTTTACATAACATAATATTATAGGCCAACTTTCATAACGTTAGTTAAGTTGAATATATAAAAAAATTATAGTGAAATCTTTTGTTAGTCTGAAAATCAAACATATCAACTATATATGCTTTTGTCAAGTTTTAACCTAAGAGATGCCAATAGCCTAGGCCTACAATGGATGTTTGGAAATTATGAAGTGGACAGCGATACTTCTAAGATCAAATGATCATTCCAGCAGTCGAAGAGTTTAGGTTGTCTATTAAAAATATCACAACTAACAGCCTAACAGGCATTGAAAACAACAAAAAATACGCATATTTAAAGTTGGGAGTTAGTACCGCCTGCAATTTCGTAAAATGCACGTCTGAAACAGCAATATCCGTAATACACTGATAAGACGAAAATAGACAGAAAAATAAGATGAAAAAAATATCGAAAGAAAAGAAGTTTGAATACGTTCAATAAGTTTTAGATCATGGTATTGTGGAAAAAAATTGATAAACTGATGTGTAACAATATTTTTGTTGCTTGGGTACATAGTCACTGACTATTAGGGGGATTCCCTGACAAACAGGACATGTCATGACAGTCCACAGGATAAATACCACTTGATTGTTACACATTAACTTGATTCACAACAGAAGTGATGGACGGAATTTTGTTTCACCCTTAGAATCGGCTGGGGCATGTATAGGTTTGAATAAGAACTAACACATCTGATAACTTTCACACATTTATAGGTCATTTTGACGGAAGTTTGACCTCTCCACGTTACACATGTACAGAAGTTTAGAACCCCTTAAGCATAATCCTCATCACGACTAGTCACACCGTCACCTGACAGTCACGAGCATCATTTCAGATAGAAATTCAGGTTTCAAAAGAAATTAGAGAAACTGGTTGTCTAATTTTGAATGATTTGAAATCACTATAAACCCGTATCAGTCGTGATAGGTGAAGTTGCTGCGTCATCGGGGATTCCCCAGCTTATGATGAAGTCAGCACATTTGGCGAATAAAAGGCATGCTATTAGAGGCCTGCTAACACACTCTTGCGTTGGCGCTGAATATGACGAATTTAAGTCGTTTGTGTGCAGAAATATTTCGATAATATTTGTACGTACTTTTTAGATAACTATTTGATATACAGTTAACTGGCGATTGTTAAATATTAGTATCATCTTTCTTTATTTTAGCTCAATCCAAATTTTCACAATGCTGGAAGGATTTGAATATTTGGTTGACGACAACAGAACCCGGGAAATCCCGCTACATGTTGCATTCAAGGAAAAGGGAGAGACCGTTGACAACCAAAGTGACCATGGTAATTTACCAGACTTTGAGATGTATACTCTCTCTCCAGACGAGTTCACGCCTGCTGTAAAAGCCGAATTAAGAAGTACAATAAAGACCAAGTTAATGGTAAAAGGTCAAGAAATACCAACCGTGGAATATCGACAACCGTTGTTGGAACAGGTATGAAACTTTATGATCTCAATATCAAACCCATCGCTGTCTCCATATTTTTATGCGTATGGTTAATCCAGATAACTTTATTTCTATTCAAGTTAACACCAGAAGAAGAAGAGAAAAGAAAACGAAGAAGAGAAAACAATAGACAAGCAGCACAGAGGTGTCGACAGAAAAAGAAGGATTTGCTTGATACGTTACAGAAGGTATTTAAATATTCGAGTCATTTAAACAAAAGCTTTTTCACTCCCCCTTCCCCTCAAAAATACCAGAAATAGTGTATCAATTTTCTTTTTACTTTTCCAAATTTAAGACCCCCCCCCCCCCCCCAGCTGTTACATGGAACGGTTCAATTCTTGGAAAGGAAGTGACATTTATCAAAATTATTTGGAACGGATTTTGCCACGTTCTGCCTCTGTAAGGTAACGGATTGGGTATAAAATCCGATTCTATCGTGGTGGAGGATCATCATAATTCGGAGATATAAATTATTACTAAATAAATAAAGGCGCGTCTGTTTGTTTTGATTCCGATTACAACGGGTCGTGAAACCAAGTCTTGGGGGTTTTCCAACAGCAAAACTTTTTCATAGAAACTAGGAGATTACTGCACTCTTTTCAGACGAATAATTGATTAGGGCAAAGGCGGTAGTATTGAAAGCGCTGATAGCAACCCAAGTTTTCAAAAATGACATTTTATGTTTTCTTTTATATATTTATAGAAAACGCAAAACTTAGAGTGTCAGAACACGGACCTACGAAGACAGATTCGAAGTTTGGAAAAAGAAAAAGAGGCTGCCGAAAAACTCCTTTCAGAGCACTTGAACGTCTGCAAGTATCACGTGACGCACGAGGCATGACAATATGTTTCACCAGTGTCTAGCAAAGTTGATACAATGGATTTGGATACGGATTTGAACAGCAAATAGTCACAAGTTTGGCCGCACGCATCACGCGATCAGCCTTCAGAAGACCACCACGCACTTGACCATACTTCAATTATGTCATATCCGGTCATCCCGATTAAGATCGATGTGTGGACTGCTGTTAAGGGTTTTTAAGAAACCTCATTCTTTCATAAGGCTTTCTGTGAATAAAGCCAAACGAAAACGAAAGATGGAGATGGAGAACATGTGAATATCAAGACGACCGTCACATTTACGACAATCGTTTAGATTTATCAGAATCTGTGATAATGCATTCTAAACCTTCAGACCATCATACAAATTAAAGATTGCTCAAAAGAAACTTGTTAAAAGTTTCGATTCAACATATATTTTCAGACTTAAAACTTGAAGTGTCATACCTTTTTCTATTTATTGTGATCATGATGTTTCTCTGTATATTTTTATGAGACAGAATTAAACACATTATAATGGACACAAGATAAAGGTAACTCTATGAAATTTTGTATATTTTGGATTAAGAACTTTTTTTTTTACTGTAGCGATAGAAAAATGCATAGGAATTAGCGGGTAATATTAGATGTTTCAATATGTAATTATCATCAATATTGAATATTTTAAGAACTATTTTACAAAACATTATCGTTTACCATTTTCAAGTTCCTTTTAAGTGTATTAGAAATGATTTTACATTTCAGCTTTTGCGATTTTTCCGAACTCTCATTACCATATAACTGCAAATATAATATATTAACAACGTACAATATCATCTTTCTGGTTGCGATTTTAGTTAATAAAAAGTTATTTAAATCATTATTATTATTTAACATTTTAAATATAGTATATGTATATCATTTGAGTATTATTATGAGTTTTTAAATTACATACAGTTTATACTGTGTCCATTTTGATATTACCTATCAATAAATGCGTCCTGCTGTATCGATTTTATGCATTGTTTTTGTATTACATTTGTGAAAAAAAAGCACAGCTTGTTCATTTTACAAACAACGAAACCATTCCGTGAATCAAAAATAAAATATCCAAATGAAGAACCATCAACTCCAACTCCAATGACCTGATAAAATATCTTACATACTAGCTTTAGACCCCATTGCCACAGATTTTAGATCGATCTATCCCTGTGGGGAGTCTCACTAGATTACTGTCAGCTTAGCCGGCTTAAATGTCTGTCCCGCCTACTAAAAGCTGCAAGGGGGTAATTAACTACCGTGTGCGCTCGGCTGACAGCAATTTAGCGTGAACCCCCAGGGAGTTAGGTCGATCTAGATGGATCGATCTAAATCTATGGGAATGCACTCTTAGACTTCACCGGTACGTATAATGTGAGCATTAGATAAGCTTAAATACGGACATCCTTAAAAAGGCTTTGCTTAATATTTGTCGGATAGAATGATTCATAAAATGTTTTGTTATCAAGATTTTTTAAATTAGCAGTTACGTGTGTAGGAGATGTTGATATGTTTGTTCAAATTTGTTTTCAAGTAAGGGGGCAAAGATATTTCCATATTTTATTGTACAAAGAGTGGATCCACTTACACGCCAACGCGTATCCCCCAGCGCGTACTATTTTCCTTTTAAGAAGGAAATTCTTCAAATAGGCTGTTAAGAAGAAAAGATATTAGACTTTTTGTAATTTAGGTTTTTAAATTGTCTTTCCTTTTCAAAGATCCTTCCTTTCACATTTTACACCGCTTTCAGCTGATTCATCTTTGCCAAAAATATCAGTTTTGTGTTTTCATGTAATGTGTTAATCGTATCACAGCTAACGCAGTCATGGAATATGTATTGCTTTATCATCAAAGAAAAGCAATGACTCTAAAATATGTCGAGTCATACCATCTAAAAAAAACAATGACTGAATGGATGAAGACAGAGAGAAAGCTTCCAAACTTTCTTTTCAATCCTGGCTACGTTTATTTTTATATTTGATCGTTTAATTTCGGACTTGTGGTCATGGGATCCGGTTAGTAGAAATGTACAGTTTGGAAGAAACAAGAGGTAGCCATAAGAAAAAACTGAAATGTGCATGAACAGGGGCGGATCCAGAGATATTTTCTGACAGTCTTCCAAATTATCTTTGTTGATCCATCCTCAATCTTTGACCGTCCTCCGACAGAAAAAAAAATAGACACCCGTCAATGTAAACTTGAAAATCTGACCGTCTTCCTGAAGACCCAGAAGACGGCCTCAATCCGCCCCTGCATGAAGACCTATCTTCAGTAAAAAAAAAAAAAACTAGCAATTGACATAATTAAATTCAAAATAAAGATGAAATAAACACGTAAAGAAAAAAGAGAATATAGGTATACAGCAAAAAGGGATGCTGTACGCTTGAACGGTTTTCTATCATTGTAATGCTTGTTCCGAGTTGTAAAAGGGCTGGTATTTTTTTTAAACCAGTCTATTCTCAGTCGCTTATTATTTCGTTTGGTGGTTTGACGTAATGTTATCAAAATATGCTCTCTCACGCAGTTACAATGGTTCTTTTTATAACGCCTACCCCATGACTGAAATACAATTGTGTTCGTGAGTTGACTAACAAAGAAAGTTATTGATCCAGGAATGGTGGTAGGATTTCCACTCAGTATAGGTAAATGTGTCATGCCGCACAGGCGACTGTATAACCTTTTTACTTCCTTGTTGCCTTGCAGTATATACGTAGAAGACATTATTCGTATAATGCATGGTGACGATCTTTTAAAGAACAACTAATCATCTCAGGTAAGCTATGTATACTGAATTTAGAACTGTATAAACACTACGTTAAAACTTACTGAATATGAACAATAATTTTCATAATCGAAACCTGCGAGGAGACAGCGCTAGTGTACCGACGTGCTAAAAGTGCATGTCATCATCCTCTACGCCTGTCAAAAACTCCAGTTTAATGCAAAAGAGGAATAATTAATTATAATTCTATTAAAATCGCAAAGAAGTGACACCCTTTTGACAATCAAGTTATTTGACCTGCCTACAAACCATGAGAATATTGGAAAATTAGAAAAGTAGGTCATATGTACAAGCACAGCTGGTGAATCATAGGATGGACAATATTTCACAATACATTGTCAAAGTACAAATCGTACGCATTAAGGAGGTATAAGTTATTTCTTTTTGCAGTTTGTCGTCCAAAGTAGTCGTGTCTGGATGGTACCTCCTCGTCTCTTCATACATGTTGTACATGTACTATATGGTACACATATGGTACACAAATATTGAATAACTGTTGAACTTGATGTTTATGTCATCATTTTTATATAGTTAAGAAGAAATGTCCACAGTGATATTATTGATCTAGTAATTCCAGCAATAAGGGCGCTTGATCTTTGGATATTTATTTCCATAATTTTTTTTCGAAAAGTACAAGAATTATACACACTTTACATTCTAACTCATTATGGGTGTTGAAGAATCCAAAATCGCTGAATATATGAAAGCATTTCACTCAGCATGAGAAACATTACTAAACAGATCAACTTCGATGTGAACCATTTTAGTTTGAAAACTACGTTTTGCTACCTTTGTCTTTTGAAATGTGTGATTTCTTCTTCCTCTGCAGTGGTACTGCTTCCATGATGCTCAAAACAGTACCCGGAGTTTTGATAATTTTGTCAGTGGCAAATTTAGGTAAGTGTTCGCATTTGTACTCCAGCTTTCCTTTTCCTCCATATGAGATAAGCACAGGAAAAATGAACCTCCTTTCACGAAGTTTTATGCCGTATTTTGCATAAAACTCGCCCTCATGCTTTCATATGGCATGAAAACCATTGCTTCTTGAGCTGTCTTGAATTAAGAGATGTTTTCTTAGGCTCGAATAGAAAAGGTCATTTGCTGTCATACCTGAACGAAAAATTTCATGAAAGTGACGAGAAGATTTCCTTTTTTGTAAGTTCATTCTAGAAGATCTACTTGTGTGGAGAATACACTAAAATAAACATTCAATTCCCAACCTTTCCCCAAACAATTTTATCTTTAACCAGTTATTAATCTTATTTATTAATTTTCTATTGAAGCATACCTGGTTTCCTCCCTTGTGCGTTTGTCTGGTGGAAGTGCTAGTAATGAAGGTCGTGTAGAAGTGTTTCATGACACTGAGTGGGGTAGCGTGTGCGACGACGGGTTTGGAAACGACGAGGCAGCTGTCGTTTGCAGAGAATTGGGCTTCCCCGGATTCCGACGACATATTCAGAGCTCTTATAGGGTCTTTGGAAGAGGACTGTCAAAAATTTGGTTGGATGAAGTGCGATGCTTGGGGATTGAGGCTTCTATTGTAGATTGCATTCACGATGGTAAACAATATTTATTTATATGTGTTGATTTGAAAGAAGACCCACGCACGTTCATGTACCGTGGATACTTTCATATGAATGTTTAACTCCATCAAAAGAATAGAATATAAAAACCTTTAAAAATCTCTCCTTTGGTGCTGTAGGCTACACTGGAAGGTCATTTTGAAACCTAGTTTATCATATTTTAACACTGCAGGTTGGGGAATCCATAACTGTGATCCTGCAACAGAGGCAGTTGGAGTAGAGTGTGAACCGCTAAATGGCACTGTGCGACTCACGGGGGGTGCTAGTGACCACATGGGCTATGTTGAAGTGCAAAGAAACGACGCCTGGGGAAGGATTTGTGATACAGGATTCACGATAACCGAAGCAAGTAAGATTGCTGTACGAAATGACCATGTGAAAATTGAACCGAAAGAGAAAGATTACAAAGCCCTGCTGTGATCGAACGCGTGGTTTCATATGATAGAGCTTCATCACAATTTTTAAATCCATACCATACAGGCTAGAAAACTAAAATACACCGACAAATATAGATGAATAAAAATACGTAAATAATTTTTTTTCAGATATTGTGTGTCGCCAGTTTGGGTTCCCTAATGCTTCCAGTCTTCGTTCATTTGCCACACTTCCTAGCACGCCTCCGGTATTAGATCACGTCAAGTGTACTGGGAACGAAGCGAACATTCTGCGTTGTAGACACGATGGATGGGGTGTAGCTGCTTGTCAACCCAATCAGGTAAAACACCACCGCGCATCATCTAAAAGTGGTCTGCATAATCTATACATTTAAAAACTCGAACCAGGAAGTTATAGTTTTTGTAGACCATATAATTTTCGACATATGTATTCAGACACTACAACCAGGTAAACATTCGCCATTAAAAATCAGTAACTGGTAAAGCGATTTCACAGTGCTCCTATGCGATGTCTGTTTCAGACCGCCGGTATAGTGTGTATAGATCCCACTGGTCCGCCTGAAGGCACCCTGCGCCTGGTGAACGGTGCCAAGAGTAGAGAGGGACGGCTGGAAATCTACTACAATCATCACTGGGGCACGGTGAGTGTGGGGAATTGATTCCTCAGTAACCTCAAACTTACAAATAAAACAAGTCAACAAGAGAAGCAATATTTGATTTTATAAAAAAAAAAGTCTTCTGTGTGTATTTATGTATGTATGTATTTTAGATTTGTGACAAAGGCTGGGACGCTGTTGATGCCTTGGTGGCATGTAGACAGCTGGGATATTCTGGACTGGAGGCACACAATAGGAACTTTGGCGTTGGTGACGATCTAGTCTTGCTCAGTCAGGTGAATTAAAAAATAGTATAGACATCTGTTTTCTTGGGTAAAATATATTTATGAAATCATTCCGTACTTTTGTTTAAGAAAGGGTTGTTTTTTATAGATGATTATTTTAATAAGTAATGGAGTGTTTCATTTTTTCTTACAGTGACCTACAAAAGGATGTGAGGTTTTCAAATGTAATGGTATTTTATGTAGTTTGTGCTGGTTGTGTTCCATCAGTATACTTTAAAAATTTGGAATATAGAAAATGTTGGTGCTTTCCAACAATAAAAAATTGATTGTATTCTTACGTTCTGTCACTTTGTTTCTCATTTAATTTGAAATCATGCATCTTAAAAATTTGTATCTTTTTTAGATTCATTGTAATGGTAACGAGGACAATCTCTCGCGATGTCCAAGAACTTCAGACTGGGGTATTGTGCCAGCAGAATGCACTCACGACAGAGACGTAGGCATCGTTTGTGAAGGTAATTACATGGCATGACAAACATCTAATGGTACCTACACGCGATGGGCAATAGAAGTGTCACCCCTGAATCAGAGTAATCAAAGTAGGTAGATCTTGAGTAGTTATAATGCCTGGTCTACTTATAATGTGAATGAGTATAAAACCACTGTGCAATGGAATTGTGTTGTTGGTCTTTTTGTGAAATTTGATGTATAAAATGATACCAGGAGCATATCAAAAGTTAGAACTGAACGTTTTAAAAAACTTTTATTCCTTTCTCTTTATTAAACCATTAGTGGCCTGAGTTTTCCTTTGAAACTCATTTTGGCCTTTATTGTATTTAATATTCATTACTCCATCCTCTTTTACACTAACTTTCAGATGCCTGTGCAAAAATTTATTTTATTCATTTATTCTATTTTATCCTTTTTTATCTCATTAAGTTCTATTCGCATATCCTATATTATATATCAATATTTTAATTTGTAAATTTGTAAATTTTATTCTCACTCCATTTTATGTATAACTTCAACCTTTTGGTTGCCATGTCTTAATAAACGTACTTACTTACTAACAAAAAATCATTTCACAGTCATTTATCTCCCCCAAAGTATTGGCTCAGTAGGGGTGACACTTCTATTGTTCAGTGTGCGTAACTGTACACTGATATTTTAAACTTTGAAAGTGTCTTTAATTTATCATATTTTAATAAGAAAAATGATATTACTCAAAACCAAACCAAACAAAACCTGACGGCTCTCTACTCATTCCAGATAGGCCTATGCAAGTATGGGAAGAAAGAGACTTTTTATAAAAGTATATATGGTTTATTTTTTCATTAGAGATCAGTATTAAACATACAGATTTTATCTTGATAACATCTTTCTTGTGTCAATGTTATTGAATACGAAAATTGTAACTGGTAATTTTAATTTATCCTGTTGAAGCATCTGTCCCAGCACTAAGATTGAACAGCAGCTCTCCTGCCAACAACAGCGGCATTCTGCAGGTGAACTTGAACAAAACCTGGTGGTCAGTTTGTCTGCAAGCTCTAAATGGCGAGGCACGAAGTGTCATTTGCCATGAGCTAGGGTTTGATCGCTATGTGGGAGAGGGTCCCAGCACCAATGCACCGTCTGGTATTGATGATATGTACTCTACGTCGGCCAGCTGCACTGGTGAGAAAATGTCATTAATTTTTACTGCCTTAATTATTGATACGGCCAAATGTTTTTTCTAATAACTGAGTAATGAAATTGAGAGAAAGAGAAAAAATATATTTTCATCAATTTCATAATTATTTTATTCAAAACAATGAACAGATTGACTGTGTGAAAGCTGAATATGGTATCTTGTAGCACAGATAACTACTGAGCTGATCAAGTCAAAAGTATTTTAATAATATCGATTATTTCAAAATATGTTTCAAACAGCGTGTGTTTTCAATTTGAAAGTGCTCTTCATATCATGCCAAGCATAAAACCAAAAGATGACACTTTTCATTATCATATTTATCAATCTTTATTATTTAAGGAAATGAAAGGGCACTCGAGGAATGCAGAAACCACAGATGGTCAGTTGTGACAAAAGCAGCTCCTCCACCTCTTCATATTTCCCTGTGCTACTCCTCATCTCCAGTACAATTTGTATGTGGCATGACAGAACCTACCACAGCCAGTTCGGCAACCTCTACAACAACAATAACAACAACAACAACAACAACACACCATTCAACAATATTAACAAATACACCAGGCAAAACATCTACAGCAAGGAAAACTACAGTTAGGACAACATTAGTGAACACACCAGCAGATGTTGGATCAACTCCAAACACGTCTCCAACGACGAAACCTAGCACTATCCCTCCCTCTGGAAATACTGAGTCTACTCACTCTGAGGTAACGCTCTACCCAACAACAACAACAACAACAGACGACAATGGTATCTTAACTTCTGGTCCTACGGAGGTTCAACCATGGGACACAATGCCAAACAAGTCTTTACCAGACTGGGGTATTGCCATACTGGTGACAGCTCTAGTTTTGGCTCTTATTTTTGTTGTTGGGTTCCTTTTGAAGAGACGACCTGCAAGCTGTTTTGGTAAATTAAGGTACGTGTATTTGAGTTTAACTGGTGAGTCGTAAATTGAAGATTATAAATTATCACATTTAAATTGAACTAAGGCATTGTTTTATCAGAAAAATCTATTTTCCTAGCTGTAATACAATTCTTGGTGGAGTCTACATACAGGAAAGCGAAAAACTGTCAAAAATGAAAGTGATTCCGGCCGGTGTGTCGCAAAATTGTGAAAACAGAATAGGATCACAAGATATAAACTACAGAATGCTTTTGTGAGCTCAGAGACTAATTTATAATTGGGCAACAACTTTACCTGACGAGAGCTGATGACTTGATACAGATGACATACTTTGCTGCATATAGTCTGACATGTTTAATACATATACTACAGTTTTGAGGTAAAATTGAACATTGTTAAGTTTCTCAATCAACATTCCTCTTCAGGTCTCAAAGGTCTAATCCTGGAGAGCTGTATCAATTACACAACACTTCCACGGCACAGCTGGTATTGGACGAGCCTCCACCCTATACAACTGTATGTATAGAGGCAATATGCGTCAACTCATGGCATACACTTATTTTTTTAATTTTTTTTCATTGCAAATGGGATAAAATCAAACCTCTTTATCCTGTGAGGTTTAGCTTTGCGTGCTCGAATCTAAGTTTCGTATATGGCCAGTGTGTTACTGCCGTTGTAACAATATAATATAATATAATATAATATAATATAATATAATATAATATTAGAAAATAAGTTGTTCTAAGTGTTGTTTTATGGCACATCAGTGTAAGGCGGCTGCCGATTATCATCTAACCCCCCTCGTATCTCTACATTTGATTTATTAACATTTCAGATTTATCACAATGTGCCGAAGTGTGAAAAGCAAATTGAGTTCGCGCAATTAGATTGGATTAAACATTAAATGTAACACATATTGCTTTCCAGATTGATCCGTTTGTAAATGAAAGTAAGCCCAAAGCAATGCCACCAGTATCACACCAGCCGCCAGATGGCCTCTCCAATCCCCTGTACAAGATAGACTCGAGAGGTGTGGGTTTAACGACAGTTAAGAGATTTAGAATAAACAATAATTATTAAACTATATATATGTTTTGAAAAAATTACAGATAAAAGTGGTCTTTTAACAAAAGTATGATCGATCGTCTTATATAACAAAAGCATGGTTAGACAAATCGACCTACAATTTTTGTGAGACCTCAGGTGTTAATAATTATTTGATAAATATAATAAAATCATAAAAAAATTATACAATAGGAATTTTCAAAAGGCACTGTTAATTGTAAAATTGTTTCATTTCTAGATCCTGATGTACTGGAGTTCTTAGAAAAAATAGGGCTTGAGGAATACTATGGAATATTCACGAGAGAAAGAATAACAGCAAATGATTTGCCATCTCTTACAGAAGTGGATCTAAGAACAATAGGTATTTCAACCTCGGTTATTTTTAGACAAAAACTTGATTTGATTAACCCACTTTCTTGCATTCTCATGCAACAGAATCTATCTTTATTTATTTATTTATTATTTTTTAATGGCGTTGACTATTATTTAATATTTTATTATTTTAGGCATTCCTCTTGGTCCTGCAAAACGCATTGCCGAGAAAATCCAGGGAATGCATATCTATCAGCAGCCGGACGATGACCACAATAATAGCCATTACCAATCTATGATACCCAAAGGTTATAGAAACGAAGCTGGTCTGGAGTACCAGGGTCTAAACTTTAGCGAGTATGATGATATAGACCGCCAACAGGATGCCCCTCGCCCTCTACCAAGACCACCTCCTGGCGGACGACTAGACTCGGACCCAGAAAACTATGAAAAATTCGACGCAGACACTCGGAACTCTGCAAGTTATATTCAGTTCGTTTCTGTTGCTGAACAGGACAAAAACAAACCACTTTCTTATGCTGATGTAGTTTCCAGTGAAAAAGACTTATCCGTTGACCACCCAGCCGTAGCAAGTCTCGGATGTAGGGATAGCGGTTATATGACTCCAGTGACCAACACAAAATAACTCGTAATGTGTCTAGAGCAATACTTTGGACACAGATGCACAGTGTGTTGGTTGTTTTTTATGTATATTTCAACTAACGAAAATGTTACATCACCAGTAGGCAAGCTGTAGGGCTTGCACTGCAGCCTTTATTTGATTTGCTTTTTCTTTTATGATAAAGCGAAGCAAGAGCATTAATCAAAGAATGTAACATTTATTACAACTTTCGTCACCACTGCTTTGGAAACAATTTGTTGCACTTGGAATCTGTAGATACACGTTGTTTTAACAGTAGATTTCCGAGAAAAATACCTATCGACATTCTCACAAGATACATATGCCTTCAGATTCTATGTGTGCGTGCGTGAGGGTTAGGGGATAGTCGCGGATCTTGTGTGTGCTCTATCAGGATCCATCAAAAGGTAGGAAATGGAATGTGTTGGCGCGTGAATCTGTTAACAGGGCCACAACTCAATATCTCACTGTTGGGATTGGACCTAAAGGTTCAAGAATGCTAAATTTAGGAATGGCAGCTAATTTGTGATTTCGTAATATGACACTATCGGTCACATAATTATTGAGTATACGATTGCTACAAATGTAAATTTAATTGATGAAAAACGAACCATTAAATCTATATTATGATAATAACGTGAGTTTTTCTGAGCCTGTTAACCTACGTATTAACCATTCATTGCAGTGCCAAGTTTTAACCCACCACAATTCTATATAAGGGGCCATTCCCACAGATATTTGGATCGATCTATCTCCCTGGGGAGTCTTACTAAATTGCTATCAAACTATTAGGCTTAAACGTATGTCACGCCTAGTAGAACTGTTAGGGGGTAATTATCTTTACCCCTAGCTGATTCGGTAGGCGTGACAGACATCTTAACCTCTTGAGCTGATAGCAATTTAGCGTGAACCCCCAGGGAGTAAGGTCGATCCAGATGGATCGATGTAAGTATGGGAACCTAGTCTTAGACGCTCTCCGGAGCAAACTTGTCTAGGGTAATGAGCGTGACGATCTTACAAACAACCAAAAAGAAAGATTCAAACTTTGTAAGTCAGTTCATATACGTGTAATACGAAATTAATTGTCATTGAACAAGGTCATATTCGTTTATTCGCTATTCGTCTTCGCATTGGTCATTATCACATTTCTGCAGACCGAAAAACAACGGTGAAAATTGCTTAGTTTTGGCTTTGATCATTATCACATTTCAATCCGGTCTCCAAAACAGTAGTGGAAACTACCGGAGTTTCTGTTTGGTGATTAACACATTTCTACAAATTGAAAAACGAGACTGAAAATAACTATCTTTATCTTTGGTAATTATCATATTTCTCATAAAAAGGCGTTGTTCAAAGTCTAGATTATACGATATCATTGCATTTATGGACCCACAGAACACACAACAAGGCACCAACCAGTTTCGTCATTGTATATTGCGATTTCAAACATTTCATAATTTGAAAGATGAATGATTACATGCCCTCCACTAATTCATCGAGAGGAATACCCTCATAGATTTCATTGGTTTTGTTATATTCGTTTGATGTCGGGAAATAATCAGAAACAAAACTGTTCGCTTTCCTGCCGCGTAAGGCCCCTATTTCACACAGACCACGAATCCCACGAATCGCCAGGAATTGACAATTTCAGGATTCGTGAGGATTCGTGAGATTTTGCCAATTTTCTGGTCTAATTCGACACGCTCTACGATTCAGTTACGATACAGGTGCGATAGTGTTACGAATATTCGTGGGATTCGGCTGGAATCGCACGAATATTGTCCAGAAATTCACTACGATTTTTTGGAATCGGGAGTTCGTGGCCAAAACTTTGAACAGCTCAACATTTTTGCCACGAATTCCCGATTGATCAAGAATTGCAAGAACTGCATATACGAATCTGTTAAGAACTTCACGAACTGATTACGATTCAACCACGAATCCTGAAATTTGTCAATTCATGGCCATTCGTGGGATTCATGGTCTGTGTGAAATAGGGGCATAAAGGGTAAAAAGGAAAGTTAAATTTAAGATCAAAATAATTAAAGAAGGTGCATTTTAAAGTTCTTTTCTGCTGTCTTAGAGTTACATTTCAGTTTGTTTTATTGGTATGTAGTGTGCTAGAAACAGGTACTATAGCTATATAAATCCGTCAGTGTATGTGCACCAAATGTTTGTTGGCTTTCCAAGACTGTTTTTGTTAATTGCTAATTAATTGGAGACCATAATGTTAGCAACATTTTGATGATATGCAAATAAATGGTGTATTTCACCAAGGATCCCCTCAATGGATCGCTACCTTTTTCACTGTACTCTAAGACCCATTATGAAGTGTCTGGGGAAACGGTCATAATCTGGTCACCAAATTCGATTTTCAACACTAAATGCGTTATCGTAAATGTAAAGGCCTAATGTTCTATTAGTGTATAGTGAGAAATTGGAATGTTATGCCAGTTTCACGTCATGGTAATGCACATTAGATTAGGTCCAACCAGGTTCTCCTCACTTGACCTGACTGTGTTAGGGCTGGAGCAGCAGGGCACAAGTCGATTGCAATAAGCCTGAAAAGAACTAGATAATGTGTTCCATTTACTGCAAGAGAACACATTAAAATAGAGTTGAAAATATAACTGACTTAACAAAACCCCACTAAAGTCCTCTTACTAAAGTCTTATCAGGATGAATTTTAAAGCATTTTATTACACTCATAATTCAAAACTACATAATGCAGTTTTTTTTTTTTAACATCTTTATTCTCAAGAGGGTTAAATATTGATACAGTATAAATAAAGGTGGCAATTCGCCTAGGCATTATATGCTCACCTTTGGAATTTAATAATAATAAAAATAATAATAATAATAATAATAATAATAATAATAATATTCAAAGAAAGGCAGTGACGAGAACATGAGTGGCATTAGAGGGGAGTGAGGGACAGGGCATGGGGGGGGGGTAATTATGGGGGGAGGGGCAATAGGCCATCAGGAGTGAGTGGTAGGCGCCAGAACAGAAATCGAAGAAGATTCAGACATTTTTAAACATAATGCAGTTAATGCGTAATATGTTTGTTTTAACAAATTTTAAAATGAAATGCTCTGCCATCATAGATTAACGTATCTTTTAATCCAATATTTAAAATTGGGCACATAATGGAACAAAATAAAGAAGCATTTTTGAGAAAATAGCCTTAACTTTGAGATCTGAGTGATATTTACGTGGTAATGGAAAAGGCAGTTTTACAGTTATTTGCTGAAAATGAGTCACCGTTCAAATCTCGTTAAAAGCTGTTTTGGGAATTCCTGTCGCAGGAGCAGAACACGAGCACTTACATCTTCCCAGGGTCGTATCTTTTAATTTGTGATGGGCAGATAACAGTTAAATCAGTTTTTATTTTCTCAACGACGCGTGCCGTGATTAGGATCTCGCAAACCATTTTATCTGTTGGATTGAAAGCTGGTTTGTCTATTTGTGGGGTGGTTGCAACAATATAAAACAGTATATACATTAAACAAAGCTTCTGGAATAAGCCCAAACGCCAAAGAATCGAGGGCAATGTCCCACAAAACCTCGGACCTGTACACGTCGCTTTTTTTTAGAACTCCATTTCAAAAATGAATAATCGATACCACCCTCTTGCAATAAAAATCTAATTTTTGCGATTCCCTAGGAGTTAATACACAATGTACTCTCCACGTTCAAATATTTCCTGCTGTTGACTAGGAACTGATGTAAAACAAATTGGAGAGTTTTCCTCCTTTAAAGGATTATTAAGCAAGAAGAAACAATGGATCATTTTGTTCAGGAATTACACCATGTCTTGTCCCTTGAGTCATCAGTTGGTGCACTGCAACAGTGCCGTTATGATGTAGGCCTATGTGTGTGTTCGGTGTGTGTATGTATGTAATGTGTGTGTACCGTCTACCAGGGCTACAGTTATTATTAAGTAGACATTTTTGATATTCAGTTTAGAGAATACTCGTGAAATTAACATATCTGTGAATATCTAGTGTACATGTCACTTAAAAAACTGTGGATTAAAAGCAGCCTATAATATTAGGCAGCACAAACCAGTTTCTAAGCTGTCGCTGTTCACTGTGTTTTGTGGAATTCTTTTAAATTCATAATATATTTTAATTGTTGCAATATATTTGGTATCATTATGTAGAGCCCATAGGTCCAAAAGTAATGTTATGTGACGTAACATAAATGATCCGTTTTCAGCTCTTAATTAGGTTTCGCATATGGATGATACTGAGAGAAAACCGTGAATTTAAGCATGAAGAACCCCCCCTTTAGGGAAAGTCAAACCTCAGTATAAGCCTATTGTCTTTCTGTTTGACAGCTGATATTCACTGTATATATTCTCGACTTTTCCTTCTTTTTTTCAACTTCCATGTCATTGTGACACTGAAAAAAGATAACTATGTAAAATCACTGGTATACTACATGCAAATTCTATAAACGGAAGTAAAATCTCCAAGTTTTATTCAATGATATATCATATTTAAGACAAACACAAATGTCATTTCGCCTCGACATTAAAAAGGCAAAAGAAAATCCCAATATATACAAACACATTCATGGATATGAAGATATTTTCTTCGTTCACCGTTTACATTAACAAACCTACCGGTAGAATCTAATCTTAAATGCTTTAGAAGTTATATTAGTTTGAGCTTTGGTTCATATTTCTTTGTTATTTCATTAAACGGTCTTTGGTGATTCACGGCAAATTCATTCAGCATGTGTATGACCTTGTGATTCCATAATGAAATACCACAGCATATCAGCAGTCGAAAATATCAAAAGAAAATAAAGCAATGGTACAGGTATGTTTGCTACATTTAGCTGATCTCAATACCCTGAGGCCCCGGACAATGAAGAAAAATATTTGTAAACATTATTCATTAGTTCATCATGGTTGTTTATTCGACACCCAATTTTGATAGGATGTTATTGGAAGTGATAGTGATTGGCCGTGTCAACCGTCGACATATAGGTGTTAAAGGCAGTCATATCTTAATGGCTTTTCAGAAGTATATTAAAGGAAGGGGTTTTCATGTATAACTGGCCTCACCACAGAATGCACGACGCTGTAATGGACATCTGTTAAACGGGGAATTGCATGTCAGTATATTCAGATCGGCTAAACATGATCTCCTTTCTTCCGTTTCCAATAAGTTAAAAGCGTAAGCACTCTGATAACCTCTTCTTGTCAGTGTTTTTTGTATTTATCTAAGAGGACAAACAAGAAAATGAAATTGATTGAAGACTGTTGTTTTTAAAAGATGATAGATGACTTTTCAATTAATGTATAGTGTTTGGAAATAAGTCCCGCAGCATTTGTAACAAAAGGGGGGGGGGGGGTATGTTTCGTGCAGAGTTTTGTTCGTGTAATATCTCTGTAATATAAGCTAAGCCCGGGACATAGCGAAGACTCATGAAACTACAAAAAGTAACTTGAGCGGGGGAACATTTTAATGGATTTTAGACTTTCATATATACTCCCCCTAGCAAACAGTGTCACCCCTAATGCAATGCATAAAATGATACAGACAATCAGGTCAAAACCAATCTTTTTAATCAACTTCTAATTTTTACTGATTGTACAACCAACGAATACCCTAACAAGAGTAAAAATCAAAGCCTCATTTTAGTATTTTTTCAGAATCCTCTGAATTAGAGAACGCACCTGACGTGTTTGTGCGTGGAGTCAAAAAGTTCTTTAACATTTGTGGCCTCTTTGCAACCCCACAAATGAAAATATGTTCACTTTTTGTTTTGATATTTATTTTTTCATGCTTTAATATTACGTAATTTCAATTAGTTTAACATCATGTAATACCATACTGTATAATAACTAACACTATTTTTTACTAGAGGGACCGCTATCGGCCAAATTTCGAACACCACATTTGTGTTTGTCCTTTACTTATCCTTTTGTTTGAGTTAATGAGGAGACAAAGTTCTGTAATATTTGTGTGAGTGAGGGCGTTCCACATACGGTGCAAATGAGATCATTTCTGTTTGCAGGCTCATCTCTCAGTTATCAATTTCCCACACATTGTCATATTGGCGTTTGTGACGACGTCCTCTGACGGTAAACTCAGCAACATTTTTTGTCCTATTTTTGTTTTAAAAATGTTGCAGTCAAGTTCCTAAATGTCATGAAGTGTTTTCTACGAGGAAGCAATGAGCAGGGCGTGTTTATATCTTCTCTGGGTGTAATTGCCTTCAGTCGGCCTTACACAGACGATCTTGCCTGTTTGGTAAGGATGTTGTCTAACCCTCTGAATGGTTTTCATGGAACAACCCAACTCTGTGGATATTCGTCAGGTCAAAACTCCCTCCAAGACAACCGCTGGATAAAAAAAAATATCCCTCTCAGTTAAGAGCCGCATATTATAAATAATTGGTGTTGGGTATGTCAATGGTCACGCTTGGTAGGTCAATGTCCTAATACCCACATGTCCAATTTATTCGATGATCGGTAGCATAGTTTTTATGTAATAGTAAAATTGAATATATGGGTTCCCTTGTTGCAATGTACATAGGGGTGACCTCTTTTTGCTAGGGGAGCATACTATTATTAAATATATTATTAATTTTATCCAGCAGAGTTGCCAAGAGGATGCCCGATCAATAAAAGAAGGACCTTATAACCTTGAAGAACAGAGTTGGAAAATGCATAAAAAATTAAGGCATATGACACTTTCTGGCCAACCATTTTAACCGGCAATATTGTGGTGGGAGCGTGAGTGTTAAAGGCTTTCACCACCATTAAGAATCACTCTCTGCCTTGAAAGGGCTACGTTAATGTGTACATAATGATGCAACTCGAGAGTCTGAGTTGGTGCAGAGTTGCACGAGTTACCATGATTACATCAACAGTCTACGTCAAAATTTTATCTCTGTTTTTCTGTAGAGAACATCTTAGTTGCCCTTTCAATTTCGTGTGACTGGTTTATGCAAAACAACATTGGCTTTTCCAGCAAGGCATCCATTCGCTGACCGGCCCTACCAGCCTGCCAATGCCAAAGCACATTAAATTACATAGGGAAACAGGTACTCAGTGATCGGCATTTGACCACGGTCGTTTTGATACAATCCGTCTCTAAATTATTGGGAAATATTTCACTTCAAAGATAACGGCGACTCTATGAGCTGGGCTGATCAGCCCAAAAGGATAGCCATGTTGGCAGCCACATTGAGAGCCCACGGTTAGCTTATGAAATAAAACTTTGGTATAATGAAAATCTCAGCTGCTGCTGTATTATCTGCTGTGGTCTGTATTTGTGTCATACAAACGAAATCTTTGATGACAATGCCCCTCTTTTGACAATTGTTTTTTTCTTTGAGAGACTGATTCGAAGTTTTCATGGGAATAGTGCACACTGTGAGACCACTTCCTTCTTGTCTGTAGCTGATCAATACATGTGAATTGCTATGTCACGTCCACTCTCTACACATACAAAACTAGTGGCGTTTGTATAATATGAGCACTTGCTCAAACGGACAGACCTTCGTGATTTTGTAGCAAAAATAATCTTATTTTCCCCATTATCTCTAGAAGCATCACTTCAGGGCAGATGGAGTTTATATTCCACCAATTATCCGACTGAATGCAACAATAAACATGAATTTTTACCTTTACTTGTCACAGTAAAGTCTGTAGGGGACTAATTGGCGTAGACTATATGTAAAACTCCATGTTTCCTGGTGTCCATCTTCAAGGTATTTCTTTAAACAATTTTTTTCTCTAAATCATGTTTCTTTTGCGTCAACATATGCCTCATGTTGTTTTTAACTGAAAGAGCACCGCATCCTTAATTTGAGGTATGCTTTTCTTCCAGCTCTCAAAGCAACATGTATTTTTGAAACCTGCCAAATGAACCTTACCAAGATTAATTGAGAATACCCGTAGAACACTTTTGTCATGTTAAGCCAGGTAAAGGAAAATGCCCATTGTAATATTTACATTATAAGCATTCACTTTTTGTCAAAGTGAAAAGGATTAGATAAAAAAGATGCTTCAATATGTGACAGTTGTGCTCTCCCTTCCTCTCTTCAAATTCAGAAAAGTAAAGCGATGAAGACATGAGAAAAAAATGAATGACCTCGTACACTCGAATAATCGAACTATAAGACTGAAGGATATAGGCCTACATTGCCACCGTGAAAAGTACACGTACATTCCAAGGTACCTTTAGTAAGAGAAATGTTCCTTGAAAACATCCGGCAGCGAGACCAATACCAATACATGAAAGGGATCTTTATCAAATAGTCATCTATTGATTCACGCAGAAAATAAAAGATGAAGAAGAAGAAATAAATATTTTGTGGATAACTTAACACAATGCAATTTTATCTGATTATTTTTATTATCGAGTTGTTGTTGTTGTTGTTACCACGTTGTTAAAGGGATACCAACTGTTCAATTCTACCAAAAAAAGGGATTTCCTGGGGTAAACGACGATTTTTTCACACTTACCAATTGTTAATGAATCCATTCCAAAATTCAAAGTTAGTCCATACTTTTTTCTAAGAATTATTTTTTTGTAATAATATTGTGAAATATGAATCTCATACGAACAGTTATTATCCTTTCTACTTTTTAGTGTTTCCATAGTGAATTGGAACCAGTAACGTTCTTCGTGATATCAGTGAACACTATCTTGTTTACACCTCAAAGCAAACATTATTGAAGCGAGACTTAACAAAACCGTTGCATGGAGAAATTAAAAATCTTAAAAATAAGATAAACGGTGCAAGCCCACCAACCTCATGGAATTGTATTGATTTAGTTATGAGAGCAAATAGGCAATCGAGAAGTCATAGGGGATATTCTAGCAAGTTTTGCAATTTTAACTGTATTTCCACTCAAGTTGTGACGATTAAACTTAAAAATCTCATATCTTAACAGACCGTATGGATGCGACATCTGACCAATCCAAGGTTTCTCTCATTGCATGTCGATGGATAAAAGCCCCAAATGAACGGTCTGTTAAAATCTCAGTCTGACTGTGCACATGGCAAGGGTCAGAAATTATTAGGTAACAATGGAATCCAGCCAAGCCTTTGGCTGAAAATCAAGAGAAAAAAAAAACAACATGCTATATGGATAATTATTAACATAAATCTATATTATTTCACCACTGCAGAAGAAGGCAAAGAAGTGCGCCTGAAAAAGGCAAAGGAAAAGTAGACTGTTCTTGGATAAAGAGACGTGACCACTTGACTTTGTGATGCATGATCCCAGATGGTATAAATATTCACAGAGAGAAATGGAAAATTAAAAAAACTTCTCTAAGAGAAAAGAGAAATTAAATAGCGACATGGCTGAAGCGTGTTTACGTTAAAATGATTGATTTTCCACGGGATATTTCAAGGTGGGTCTATGCTCTTACACTAAGGCGGCAGCTTCCGTAATGCGAGCAAGGACAGCATAATGCCACTTACTAACATCTCCACCTATAGGAGATACGTGTACACTGGGAGTAGTTGAGATTTACATATACATCAATCAACAAGAGCAGAAATGTCCACAACTGGAATTTACTCCTGGCGAACTGTCCCTACATAGGGCCTATGGACATACTTGTACCATGTACTATATAGGTTTCACTTTCGTTACATTTTTCTTTGTCTCAGTCTGTATGATGGGTCCAAGTCTAATCACAAAGTATTTTTAAGCCCTACTGGGCCTCTTCAGGGTTTATATATATATATATATATATATATATATATATATATATATATATATATATATATATATATATATTGAAGCTCTGAATAAATAGGGTGTTATGCTTTTACGTAAAAACCAAAACAAATGTCAAAACAATTTTCTAAAGTAACATAGACGCTATTTTGCAAAAAAAAAAAGGAAAAAACGATATTATAATAAAATTTAATAATGATAAATGAAAATAAAATAATTGAACCTAAAAATAAAAAGTGCAGTCATATAGTTTTTTAACATCAGCTTGCACTACGTACACAGCTATTACCTTTTTATTTGTTAAGCAGCTGTTTGGAGATAGTTTTTAAATTGGATATCAAGCGTTGAATAAAGGTGTTCAAAAAATCGAATTGCTATGTAACCGACGTTACCACTATCTTAAGGCAAAGTTTCCTGTCGCAAACCTCCCCCAGATTTTTTAATCCATAAATTACACAGTCGAATGTTTTACCTTATATTGAATATTGAAAAAAGTAAAGGAGCTTTGATATAAAAACCCAGTGCATATATTAGAATTATAATAAAAGGAAGTGAGTTTGCTTGATTTTCTTTTACATCTTATTGTCTGAACGTCACACACATTGATTAAATGATTCTGTGTAAGTTTATCCCACATCGGACCCAGGATAAAATTTAACACCTGGCTGGATGACGTCAACCCACAGTCATCGGTCGTCTGCCAGACTTTCCCTGGTTAATAAAAATTGCATGGGATTGTACAGGGTGTTTCAAACGACGGCGGTGATTTAAATCTAAAATGAAGTGAAAAAGCAGCAATCCGTGGAGCTGAGTCATTTCAGACAAAGTAGTAGTATTAGAGATGTACATCCCCCATATATTACTGGGGTTTACAAGTATGTAATGATTTCCGAGTCAAGCAGTGTAAACGGCCATCTTTATCAAGTACTGATTTATGAGTCACCCAAATAACAGTAATTAAGAGGGCCCTATACGACCTGCAGTCTTGCCCCCAATTAATAGATGAACTCAGTAACTTTTCTTGAAAGAACCAAGGTCGGCTTTTTAGCTTACTTCCCCCCCCCCCCACCCTAACACCCCTAATGAGAGTTCACAACATAGTGGCCTCTTTACATACAGATTTTTTTCTTTGACCTTATGAAAAGAATATAAACTGGATGGATGTTTACTTTAACAACAATGAAAGTTATTGTCATGGACAAAACCAATTTTATTATATATGTGTGTGTGTGTGTGTGGTTTAACAGATCTGAAAAAAAAAAAAATACTGCTTGCAGACGGAGGCGGCATGAAAAGTGCACTGCTCGGTTCTTTGACCTTGTTTCACGTCCCCATCAGTCTCCCTTCCGCATACCATATGTTGCATTCATCAAATATCAATTCGATAAGGGTGACTCCAACCAAAGACACGATACCGTATATGTATACCGTGTTGTGCAAAGGGAAAAATGGCGGACGCGCCCGCGCGCGCGTGTGTGCGTGTGCGATTGCCCACTTGGAAGAAGGGGTGGGTGCAGAAGAAAAATTTGGAATATAACGTCCAACCTTGATGCCCATAGACGTTTTTCGTGCCATTAAATGAAGAGAAAACTATTCAAATTTCATTTGTGACATTGTAAAAATCGTCAGTGCAAAAAAAATCTTTGATTTGGATGCCTTTTTCAGAGAAATTTATACAACATCAACGCAAATGAAATACCTAGACAATTGCAGATTATTGTATTACGTACTGGCCGTGATGTGATGACCATTATGCATTTGGGAAATATTAAGTGCTTTTAACTATACTGCACTGTGTCTACATTTTAGTGACACGTATCCTGTCATTTTTTTCCTTTCGGCGTTTTGCTTTTTTTTTCTTCTCGGTTTTATTGTGCTTCACGTTTCACGCAACATTCTACATTAACAGATATATAAATATTACATTATCTGCAGGTGTTAATTAAACTGACTCTCTGAAAAAGTATTTGATTTTCCGAAGCAGTTGGATGATTAACTTGGCTGTCGCTGAAGCCTGCCAACGCTCATTGCAAGTTTCACTGGTTTATAAACACACGCAATTTACTTCGTTTGATGAGTATTTCCATTGCACTTATTTTAGTTTAACCATTTTTTAACATTGAAATATGGAAAGTGAGAATATCCAATCGTGGCCAGTAAGACAGGGGAAGTGCTACTTTCAGAAAATTCACTTTCTGTGAATTCATAACGATAAGCAACCCTGATTACTAGCTTGTAATCCTTCTTTTCAATTGATTACAACTAAAGGATAGACAGGCATATCTCTGGTGAATTTTGCTTTATTTCTCAAATTAGCCTTTATATATCTGAGATGATAAAACGCCAGGACTTACAAAAGACACTGACGGTATTTGGGACTTGATTTTGGTTCATTTCCATATATAATCCGTCCACAAAACCGTCATTTGTGCGACTGTTGATTAAAAGTCTGGAATCGGTATGCAATGCGGAAAATCCAATGTAATGAATATTTGATAACATTGGGCTTGACAGTGAACGGAAAGCCACCAGGTTATCATTGCTGCCATGTGGAATGACTGGATCTGCACAGAAAAAATGACATTTATATTTTGTACTTCTATTTTAACAGTAAAAAAAAAAAAAGTAAAAAAAGCCTAAGGAACTTCCAAGATGCACACATCCTTAAAAGAGTGCCGTGTGGCCTCTTCACTTGAAACATACAGCTCTAATAGTGGTTTGTCCGAAAACTGAAAGATTGTGCTTATTACTTTTGTAGCTTTTTGTCTTGTTTTATTGGCAATTAAGTTAAGCGCTCAGATAAAAGCACCAGCCGCGAACTCGCACCGCAGTTAGGAATGCATTGCTTTCCCGTTAGTATTATCTTGATTTATATCTGCATCAAATTAGGAGATATACGTGTTCGGCCGCCCACTACGCCCTATAATTTCGCGACACCGTTTACTTTATCTCAGTTGAAGTCATTTTCACCCGAGCCTTTTACAAGGGCCATTTTTATCGACCGTACCAACCAACCAACGCACTTGTAAAACTAGCTAGGAGCATTAATTCCACTAAAGAAAGTATAGGTTTTTCATTGCTGCGGCACAACAGCACGCATTGATCAGCAACGTGGCTGCTCAATACCTTTTGCGTGACACGATGATGCTGCATTGAGGTAGGCTGAAAGAAAGAGAAAGGTTGCACATATCGGATACCGCCGAAAGAGAGTAAGCTGCATTACTGTGATCAGCTTCTGGAGAAATAGAGACACCAAGGATAAAGAACAAGGAGTGTTCCACTACATTTGCTTGTGTAACGAGGAGAAATAGGAGATTTGAGACTTGAACAAAGGTAAAAATCAGAGACACAGGTGTTACTTCAGCTTAATGCGGCGAGGCAGAATTAACTCTGGATTGGTATTATGTTACATTAGCACCATTCCGCCTTACTGAGGAATGTCACCAAATTGACATTTGCACAAGAATCGGCTTGCGTTGATGAACCGTATGCATTCTTATTTTCCAGTTGACGTAATACAGGCAAATTATCTTCCTTCATAATAGCTGAGTGAATACCTTCGTAATTGCTATGTGTGATATGAAGATGTGGGATATCTATAATCTCGTCCAAAAATCATCTCGTTAACATTATCCATTAACATTACCGAGAGGGTGCACTCCGAGACACAGCACGTAATTCCGCTCCAAACGCCTCCATTAATGTGAGACATTAAGCACACGTTTTTATCAAATAGCGATTTTTCTGGTGTATAAACAGTCCGACATCGAACGGCGATAGGCTGTGTTAAATATAACCTGACATAGCGAATGTGTATAGGCCTTAAGATCTTTTCCACGTCGAAGGCAGGCAGAAGACCCCGGGTGGCGCCTCACTGAAAGCTACTACCCGCACTTGTCTAACTGACTCTGGTGACGTAGACATTGCAAAGTGTATATAAACCCTATACCCTCAACTGCGGGGAATACTGGCTATTACTCAAAACATTCTCGGTGTAATTTAAACATTTGATGCAGCTTTAAAAGCGCTGATTGCTTCGAATCGACGTTTTAGGAAGCAAATGGTATTATAAAGGGGACTACTTGGGTTCACCGACGTTTCACATTGGTAGCGGCAATTCACTAGGGAGGTGAGATTCAGCCGACTATCATTCGCTTTGCTATGTTAGGCTGTAATGCGGATGCTAACTGTCGATAACTCGGCGAACCTCGCTATTTAGTCTGTGAAGCGAACCTCGAAATCGCAAGGATACATCGTCCTGATATCTTCACTGGTTACAGTTCAGTCTGATTGGATTGCTGTATCGAAGCTGATGCCCTGTCATACTGCGATTTACTGATGAACTTTCGCAGATTCAGTTAACTTTGAGAAGATCCAGGAATAATGAAGTTCCGTTATTCAAGCTATTGCAAGGTCACGATAGGTGAACGGTGAGATAGAAATCTTAATTCTCCACTGAGACATCAATTGCGTGTCTCATTCCAATCAGACCAGAAAATTGTGAAACTTCTCCTCGGTTGATTAGGTGCACGTTTTTTTTCCCTGTGGAAGATTTTCTTTATCACCGTATCATCACAAAAGCTCAATTTGTAAACAAACAACTGAATTTGTTCCACGAGCCCAGTTTAGAGGTTTTATGTCATAGACAGCGTGGGACTTACTCTTTAAAAAAGCCACGATGAATTTCAACATACCAGACGGACTCGGTGATTTGCTCAAAGACTTTACCATTGCCGTCCTTCGTGATCAGCCAGACAATGTGTACGATTTCGCCGTTGAATACTTTGGGAGAATTCGTGAAAACCACATAACGCGATCAGTCCCAATGTACGTTATTGTAGACGATGATGACGACGCCGGGGAACCAGACCCAAACATGTTCCGACCTAAAAATCAGAAAAATAAATTTGCCAGGAGAAAATCGGTTTCGGCAGAGAGATACAACCCCGAAGAAGACGACTCCCCCGACGAGAGGGTGGTTTTCCCTAAGACGGACGAGGAAAGGAAGACGCTTACCTCCGCCGTAGGGGGGATTTTACTATTCAAGTGCCTTGACACTGACCAAATGCAAGATGTCATTGACGCTATGTTCCGTAAAGAGGTGCAGCCAGGGGAACACGTGATAGAACAGGGGGACGATGGCGACAATTTCTATGTCATTGATCATGGTGTCTTTGATGTTTTAGTTATTGCCAATGGACAGATGCAAAAAGTCCACCAGTTCCAAAATCGCGGCAGTTTTGGAGAGTTGGCCCTGATGTACAACATGCCTCGCTCAGCCACAGTGTTAGCCCTTACAGAGGGTCTGTTATGGGCCATGGACAGAAATTCGTTTAGGAGAATCGTTTTGAAAAGCGCATTCAAAAAGAGAAAGATGTATGAATCTTTGTTAGAGAGCGTGCCCATGCTAGAGTCACTGGACGAGTACGAAAGGATGAACCTCTCGGACGCTCTGGTGCCTCGTATATTCCAGGACGAGGAGGTGATTATCCGGGAAGGACAAGATGCCGACGGAATGTATTTTGTAGAAGATGGAGTTGTTAGGATTACCATCCATAAAGAGGGGCAAGAGGTAGAGATATCTAAAGCGGGTAAAGGCAAGTATTTTGGAGAACTTGCCCTCATTGAGAATCAACCCCGATCAGCGTCTGTGTATGCCGTTGGGAAGGTCAAATGCGCCTTTTTAGAGCGCGGTTCCTTTGAACGTTTGCTGGGTCCTTGCCTTGATATAATGAAACGCACTATATCCAAGTATCAAAACAGTTCTGGGCCCCCGAATTGATTAGAACATGGTGCGTATTTTGCTAAACAAAGTTTTGCTTGTTAAGTTATCGATTGACGGCTGGGCCGCGCACATGTATGGAAAACAGATACTGAAGCCTTCATTTGTATGAATTATCCTAAATTAAGGATCGGATATCAATTTTTATTATAGTAGACAATGTTTTTTGTTGCATTGTTATATACATAATTGCTGTCTTTTTGTCTGTAATTATCATTAAGAACCAGTGTTCTGGGGTATTCAATATGTTGAACTTTGGTCATTATAGAGTAGGCTGTTTGTGATTGTACAACAGAATCGCTTTGTTAGACTACACCGATTTCCCAACGCGAGACGCAGGAAATTGCTACAGTAATTTACAATCGGCGTTGGCTGGAGAGTAATAGCAACTAGTCACACATTTCGCCGTAATGAATACGTCTAAATTTACTTCTGTTTCCTAGGCAACGCATTTGTGCCTTGTCTATAAATGTGACGGATGATACACGCATATGCCAGGTCATACCAAAGACGTATCTATTTACCGTCGTCAATTCAGAGAGTCAGTCCTAATAACTTCAGTCAGGACGGCGATGTCCAGGTTTCAAAGTTAGAATCTGCACTCATGTCACTGAGTGTTTATTTCAATATATCTGGCCTTTAGATTTTTTGAGTCGCCTTCTTAAACATAGTCCATAGAAACTTAAGTATAATGGGAAAACGTATACCCAACCAATCCTAATCAAAACGATTTGTTCAGCTACATCTTCCATATTGAACTGATTGTGTAGTTGCATTTCGAAATAGCACGAGTATGTAGAACATTATTTTTTAATCAGAGAGAATTGCTGCAGTATTTTGTTGTATTATATTGGCAAATCATATTAGTAAGTTACGTCTCAGTAGTGACGTATGTGCCAGCAGGCTGATTAATTATTCAGCACTAGCATTTATATCTCATCGCAATTCCATATATTTTCATAACAACGATATGTTTCACGGTGCAGTTAATGAGTAAGAACAGTGGATATAAATTTATTTTCAACATAAACCTTTATTTATCATTTATGTTATTTCTGTGAAGCATCCTATTAAATTGCAACAGATGTATTGCTTAAACGTATTAAATATTGTGAAATAATCTATAATTTGATTCATTTTACATTTGAAAGGGCTGGTGAGATAATCCATTACGATGGTGTAAATTTGATTGTTTTTAACTTATTCATTTTTTCTATTTTTTTCAATGAGTGATTATTTTTACTTTTGTAAAAATGACTCTTTTGAGAGCCAAACAGAAAGCACCAAGAGTGTGCTGACTGATCTTTTTTATTCCCAATGCCGTGTATGGATAATACACAATCAAGTAAGCTTTATTACAGTGTGAAGAAAGAAATGGATAATTTTCACTTGTCTGCTTAAAAGAACTAATTTCCAGAGAAACCAGGTTTCAAACATGAAGTGGTACTCTCCGGAGTCTTAAGATGGATTGGGCTATTTGCTCAGATCTTAAAACCTGAACAATAAGACTTAATTATAGCTCGACTTAAAATTCAATAAATCCCCCGGTTTCAGCTGAGTTATTTGGAGCTGTGCCTTGCAAAGCCTTTCGTTTCCCAGAGACTTTCAGTAACCTCGTCGCTGAATAATTTGTTCTTCTTTGTTAAAAACGAAAATCAATAGTGATTCCCTGTGGCATAGCTCAACGCCAATGGGATTGATCAGTAAAAATGACACCGGTTTGTTAAGGTGAAAAAATTAACGATTGACAATTTCGAAAAATAAACGGAGCAACACTCGATGGTGGCAGCTGTTTCGGTTTTGGTTACGCCAAGGGCTTATGGAATGACGGTTATGTGGCCCAAATGAGTTGACTTTTGCTGCAGTTTGCCATCAGTGTAACTATTTTGCACCCAAAATCTCCTATTCATCTGAATTATCTTTCTCAATTTCAGGCATTACAAAACCTAATCTCTTAATTTACGCGTCTGAAAGTAAATCAAAGGCACCAGCTGTAAAAGCCATTTATGTTATTAAGAAGCTAGCTTTTACTTTACTTTTCCATTTGATTGGATTATAATTATAAAATTGTACAGAAAAATGAGTTGAAACGTATGCACTATGATCTGAACTGACGGAGACTAACAATTGCAGAATTGTTAATAGCCATTGACGCTCTGGCGTCTCCCTGAAAGCGGAAGTTTGATCTTTAGAATGAAGAGGCACAGCTGTTGGTTTGTCAACACCCAGTACGTAGGTAATATACAATCGGAACTTGGACGTCCGTATTTTCATACGACATAGTGGCTGTATATGCATGCCCACGGAAATGGAGACTCATTCATTCATCTGTTCGGCCGTGCAATCATCCATGTCTAACCTAAGGTAGAACACTTGAGTTATGTTTGTTCCTACTTCTACTTGCATATACGATGTAATGTCTAACTACATTAATAGGGTTGGGTGGGTCTTTAATTACAGTCAAGCTTTGACATTCATATCGGTCATTAACTCAGTTGTCGAACATCCTCTGGAAGGGGGAAGGAACTTGTATAGACTATACCCAGGGCAAAAGCTGGGACCAACAGTCAACTAAATTAAGACATTATGAACATATTGAAGTCTTTATACATATTATATCATTTAGTTAAGGTGACATAGATCAAATGCTTTCAGAGACGGGATGGATACGTTTCAACATGAAGAAATATAAGGACTCGTTTTTATGAAATGACACAAATTATATAATCTTGTTCTTTGTTCGTTAAAGAATAATAACAATCACACGATGACGCAAAAATTCTTTATTTATAAGTATATAACAATATCACTCTATCTGTAACTCTTACTCGTGTGTGTTTATTATTATGGATTACAAATAAACATACATGTATATGTGGGTAATTAGAATTACGAACTGATATTCAGAAGCATCACCAAAAGAAAGACTGACCTTTTTGTTTACAACCACAGACGCCAGATGAGTGGAAGCCCAACATACCGTAACTGTCGAGGCTTACGCTGCATAGTAAACCGGGATTTTTCTTACCATTTATTTATTTATTTATTTATTTATTTATTTATTTATTTATAACTAAATTCTGCTTAATTACATTTTACACTAATTTTTTTTGGAACTTCGTGATATTTATGACTACGAAGTTAATCAACATCCAAAAAGAATACGCAAAGACTGAATTAAGGTTGTTTTTACCTGATATTATATTATAATCTACAAGAAAATGAGTCCAAATTAAATATCAGTATTCAGCAAGACAGCGTTATGTTCCATTGAGAAAGCAACGTGCAAAGAATGTCAACATGAAAGCTATGAAATAATTTTAAGATGTGAAGCCGTTGGGAATTATATTTTGTGTCTAAGTTCAGACATGATGGCGAAAACGATATCCGAGCGACTGTGATATATTACAAAACACTCTCAATTAAACAACCTTGCAATGTTTAGCTTCAAAAAGGTTAAAGGCAGCAAAAAAGCGATGAATGATACCGTAATGGCACGACAACTATATTTAATGAAACTGCATTGAGAGTTCATTATCATATGGACCCAACAATCGATGCCCGACGCCGCGTAATGGATTTAGACCTGTGTGGTGACGTTCTGAAAACGTTAGATAAGCAATGTAACACTGGTGCTCCCATAGATTTATTACCTGGAACGTGAACAGAAATGAGTTGCGGATAATTTTCTGCTTGTCAGAACGATGTGAAAAGTGCATAGCACATATTCAACTCAATTCTTCATCCTCTTTTGTGTTACTGAGCTTAATAAGGAGATTAATAGAGAATCATGCACATGTGTAAATCCTCTTCTTATCATATCCCCATAATGACCCTTTTTGCTTAAAAAGGCATGCACCAAGTTCCTTAGCAATTGTAAGTGTATGGCAATTATCCAAAGATTAATTAATTCTTATAAGCAACTTCTAGATTAACAACATAATGGACCCCTGGACAACGATTAAATATTAAGTTTTGACGTCATAAGCCGATGTATTTTCATCCACGAGTAATAAGAAATCCTTGTACGTATTGATGTTTTTTTTCTAGATGAACATGCATTTAATGTGGTAATTCAGTGGGAACATGCCGAAAATATATTTGAAGATACTGACATGTTTTATAAGCAAAACATATTTTCGTGTCTGTTTAAAAACAAACAAACAAAAAAAGAAAATATAAATAAGTAGAAAGCTAAAAAGCAATGGACCTTTTTTGTAATCCTTACAGGCGTATGCGTATAACGTGGGCAGAAATCTGAAGCGATTGACGTCAAGGAGATCGTGATATAACAGTGATTTTTGGTGTGTTTTTACTTGAAAAATAATGAAGTATACAATGTATCCACCTAATAATGGCATGATTCGGATTTCCAGAAAGACACGATCTCAACTTTCATCCAACGCATGTCGAATGTCATTACTTTTTATTATAGCATGTGTTTAGAAAATTCTTGATAGAACTCTTACATTTCTCTTTTTCGGAGTCTAGCGGATCTAATGCAATAGAAAGATTTGTTGTTGAAGTTGTATTAAAAATCGAAGTATCAATGTGGGCAGCCTAGTAATAAATGAATGCAAGAACAAAGCTTTATTTATTCTTTGTCCTAATGTCCGATACAAATAGAAGGAAATGACCTTTAAAGGGAAAAAAGATACTTAATAAACCAATTTGCATTCTTGGAACAAAAGCATCTTAAGCCACCCATTGGTGCAATGTGGTGCTTCAAATGTCACAAGCACATTTCTGTTTTTGGGTATTCTAAAACAGAGAATAAGATACACCAGAAATTACCGCGCAATCAAATCCACATACTAGTTAACGTTCCGTGGTGCACTTTGTATTGTCTTTAAAACTGACGAGTGATTCTGGAAATTGGATGTTTTGTTGTTAACCTTTGCTTGACCTCGAGTTATAAAAAAAACACAAGCGGATCCTCTTTCTATTGGAATTTTTGCGATATCGTTTGAGTTTGTTTGCCCAAGTTGAGTTAATTTGTCTGGCTCATATGCAAATACATATCATTGACCACATGATGTACTTTCAATTTCGTATTTTTTATATTAATTATTACTTCTGTTTGACTCAGATGATAACATAAACGTGGCATCAGCGGAACATAGCAACATGTAACTCAGCTCCACTATCTATATTTCTAGAAATACTCAAGACAGTGACAATAGCTGAGATTTTCTGCTTATTCTAATCCCTTTGGTCTGAATTCCTTTCTCTCAGCGCTCGATTATATGATACTAGCTATAACTTGAGGCATCCTCCGACCGCAACTATCGCTCCCTTCAATGCACGCATGCGGGATGTGATTGGTTATTTTTTTAAACAGGAGGAGTTGAAAATTTCCGGAACTGCCCAAACACTTGGGTGAAATATCTCCAGTTTTGTTTAAAGAAATATTTATTCCACCAGCATGTAAAGGCGTTAATGTAGTTAGACATTTACATATACAATAAAACGACACTAGACTTCAATAAATATTAAAAACATGTTAAGTACAACATACAGTATAGTAAGGTTAAAGTAATAAAATAACAAGTCATTTCCCAGCGATTGGCGGCCAGTTTCCTTTGTGCAGGTTATAAAAGTGAATCGTACAAGGTTTATGGGTGAGATAATACACTGTCACCCTGAGCAATATTTGTCAGAACACCCAGAGCGTCAGCGAAAGGTGTTCAAAACATACATGTATATCACGAGAGGGTGGCAGAGTGTTATTTGACATACATACCGAGAGAAAGCACAGCATTTCACCGAAAAACACCTCTAAAACCGAATAAAGCAAATATCGCCACGGTCACATAACATACATGTATGTTCAGAAAGTGCGTGCTGAGAATATTATTCCTGAACTGCTTCATTCTCTCTCTCTCTCTCTCTCTCTCTCTCTCTCTCTCTCTCTCTCTCTCTCTCTATATATATATATATATATATATATATATATATATATATATATATATATATATATATATTGTGGGTAAACTTTCTACAAGCAACAAAAATGGTGCAGCAAAAATGCTGTATCTATTGCTGGCAAATATAAAATTCCCTCCTTAAAACTTTGTTACTGGGACACTAGGACCAGGACTTTGGTAATAAATTGAATGTTTGTTCTCTCTTTTCGACCTGCGTGCACATGGTTCATTAAAAAAAAAAAACCAAAAAAAAAAACGTGCCGTGTATTTAAGAACTGCGTCACAAACCCAATTAATCATGACTATTTCCAAGATGTGTCTTTAGAAACCCACTTAATTTTACTTACTAAATCTTTAAAATGAGCCATTCAAGCGATATTACTTTACTGAATACTCTAGTAACAGAAGGTTGGTGTTGCTATAATCATTTCTGGCTTGAGAAAAGTGTTACTTATCTATTGATCTGTTGTACTTCAACACGCTCATAAAAAAACGCCTCTGTCAGTTTATATCTGCTTTTAGACCAAAGGCATTGGGATTACACTAAAAGCCAAATACAAAATTGTTGGGGGACTCTTGTGCCAATGTGTTTAGGTGTTAGTTTTTTGTGTTATTACCTCCTCCGCCAAGGAGGTTATGTATTCTCCTCCTTTTTGTCTGTTCGCCACCAGCCTAACAAAAAGTTATGGACGGATTTTGATCAGATTTTCAGGAAAGGTCAAAAATGGTCTTAAAAATGATTGCATTTTAGTGGTGAAATCACCATTTGGACCAATGGATTTTTAAAAGGATTCTTCAATTTAATATTATATTTCTATTATTATTTATGATTTGATTTTACAAATAATGAAGCTCATTAATTAATAAGAATAATTTAGCTTATTTATCCGTTGACTAATAGATAATATATTTTTACATTAGTTTTATTGGGAGAGGTCTGCGCTTTCTGAGTGCTTTTATAGTTTTTACAGATAAAATAGATCGATTTTTACGTGCGACTCTAGCTTAGGATAATTGTGTTCTATTGGTCTTATTCCATTATATTCAGTGGCTATCGTGCCATTACAACAAAACAGATGTTGGAAATCTTCCCTAATGAAAAGTTAGCCTGATCCAATTGAATGGACTGGCGTATACATAATCCTGTTTAACAATTGAATAAGCAAATGTCCGCTTGATAATCGACAACAAGCATTTAAACTAGAAGAAAGCTTATTGATTGACATCGTATTCTATGTGACGCACAGCTCTCAAATCTACGGCAAGTTTTTTTTAAGAACCATGTGTAACATGCATGCAGGCCCTTGTAAACCTAAGTGCGTAGTCCTATGGACAAAGGAAACCAATGCTATATGCAAAATTTACTTGAAGAAAAGCGTACCTCAACCAAAAGATTCAAGAGGATGTGAACAAGAGAGAAGCGTGCACACGTCATTGTTGCTTACATCGTATTAGCATAGCGTCACTGCTGCTACTGCCTACTCACATGGTTTCAGCCATCGCAGCATTTCAAGGTTTTTCACAATGTATTCTTGACGATACCAATATAATAGCAATACATTTGTAATTTCAGTGCTATTTACCCTGTACATATTTTAGGAAATAAACTGCCAACTAATAGCAAAACCGAACGGAAACAACTACATGCACGTGTGACTCGTTGAAGAATTAGGCACGATCAAATATCAGTATATTCCCGTTTATGCCATGTCAAAATTTTTTGTAAGAAGCATTGTCAATTTTTGCTGTTGACACCTCTCCAGAGAACAGCGGTCGGGAGAAGCTTCAATTTGCATGTTATGGAAATGGCTATTCTAGTAAACATTTGTCAAACAAAATTAGATCAATCCGCCATTAATTTTTTTCCTCCAACAATTTCATCTACATCTTACGAATAGGAATGGGCGAAGCCTGGACCTCTCTGAACGTCCAATTTTCACACGGCGATGCTGTAACATCAGTGATGACCGCATTCAAAACCCTTCCAACGTAAACTCGTTGTTTTAGCTTCAGAAAGCGGACGGTGGATTGCACCGTGACTGTACCTGTGAATTTCAATCCCTCCATGCACCCGGGGCTTAGTGGTCAGCAGTATGGCCGATTGGCGACTAGGTGAGGCCCTGTCGTACTATCGTCAAGGTTAGCAATCAAAGCTCGTGCTTCCGGCTGATAGAGCTTCAACGTTTTGTTAAAACCGACCTGGACGCGGGCTAATTCAATTTGATCTTTTCCCGAAAGAGAGAAATGAAACTGTTAAGATAAATGTGCACCCCCATGGTGCTGTAGAAAGGATAATTGCGTAGTTTAATATTGGAAACATGGGAAATTGCGGTTGTTCTATCACATCTGGGTACTAATTGTAATTAAATCATCTCGGCAACTCTTATCAAACTGAGCTCAAAGAAGACATTGGTGAATTTATCACGTACTTAGAATGCAGTGGGCGGGGAAGTAAACGGGATGAGGTTTCACTCAGAAAGGCTAGTAAAAGGCTGATTTCTGTTCCCTCAGCACACATGTATGCTGCTCTTCTCTTTCATCGTACATGTTATTGCATCTTGACTTCTGACAAGAATATATTTTCACACAGACTTCTGAAATATGGTGATTTTATTCCTGACAATCAAACTACCTTCTTGTGACATTATTGTAAAAGCAGTCAAGGTTCTTAACTAATTGATACATAACCTGTGTTACCTTACAGTAATGACTGTTGCCCCATCCTGATTTTATAATGTAATTATTGGCTGGATAGAGGCTGTAAGAAATTTGGACATCAGAGAGAGACTATGCTAAACAAATAGTGCACATGTCCTGAGAGGACTAAGAAGATGGCGCCATGTAAGAGGGAATGGGACCCCGCCGAGAATATACGGCAGACAGCGTACACCTGAAAGTTTAGCATATCATTATGTTTATGCTCCAATACGATCTGGGCTCTTGTATTTAGAGCTACCTGAAGGAAGTTCGTTTTAAGTGGCGTTGCATGCAATAACTTTACCTAAAAATGGCAACATAATTGTGAAATTAGAAAATTGCATTATTTTTCGCTTTGAAAACTTGAATGCCAGTGCAAAAATAAGCTGTTCCAATCCATTTATTGAAATGAATAAAAGTCTTTAACAAGCATCAATTAAAGCATAATAGCATATAAGTTCAGAATATTTCTGCTAGGTTGGCTATCATAAACCGACAGTATCTTTCCAAAGATTGAACCAGTGTTTGAATTCTGTGTGCATAACCGTGACATAACTGCCCTATTGAGGGAAGTGTCCATGGACTAAATGCATGTATTGAGTGAAGGTGACCTTGAATTCTATGTCGTGTTATGCTTCTCTGCTAGAACTTGTAAAATGTGAATTAAAATGTTAAGTTATGTGATTATAGTAGCTTGAATGAATTTGATGCAATAACCCTGCACTGCCTTTCACACAAGTATATACAGTAGTCCAAACACACATTGGCTAGATGAGTCTTCAAAGCTGTGTAAGGTGGTTAATTTACATGAAATATATATATATATTTAAACGAGTTAGTGATACATGTCTGTATATCCATCCAATTATATGCTGTATCATTTATTCAGATTAAAATAATTCTACAAATGGACTGCATCTGTAGTTTAATGATAAAATTGTGTATCAGCCCTTTTGAGATTATTAGTGTGTGAATTGAGTATAACATTGAAATAAAAAAGAATGGCAAATTTATGAAATAACTATACACAAAGACTGTAAAACATCTTGAACTGATGATCGCTGCTATTCAGGCCTGTTATAAGAATGACATATTGCTTCTTGGGCTATAATTATACAAGAACAAATTTCAGAAAACTACAATGGATTATCGAGTTGCCATGTTAATTCTTTACTGGCACGTTCCGTTCACAATTCTGCTGATGATGATAATGTGATATGGTGACCACCGATTTCAAGAAATATCTGATAAGAACGACGATATTTGAAAACTCCCTGTCTTCCAAAACATTAACAGGGAGTCGACATTCATTTACGCTCTATACCGTCTCAATTAGAAGAGAAATAAGCAGTTTCCAAGCATCACGCATACCGTCCAATTTATCACATTTGTCAGCATGCTTATTAGACTGACTGTCTTTATTAGCAGCGGGAAGTCTTATTATCACATTTCCATTAAACACGTATGGCAATTTTACCTCCCCAAGTGACTGACACTCATGAATGGCTTTTTAAAAAGGTGTCGATTTTGTGATAATCACACCTCAAATTCCGAATATTCCTGTTTATTTTAAGCAACAGAGATTTATTTCGGAATGACTGTACACTTTCCATTTTGCTTCATTTCTGAATTTTAGAAAAATGGGGTATGTGGCACCCATTTATTAGAAGGAATTTGATCAAAACAACATTTTTAAATATGCAGAAAAACAACGGGCAAAAATAACGTGTTTTCCATGAAACGTCTCTTCTCTAGATATGCCTGCCTGGCATATCTAGAGAAAACAACACACACCGTATGTTCTTATTTGGATTTTATCCTTCTCGTGAAATGTTTTATAATGTCATACCAATCTCATAACGAAAAAAAAAAATCCACGTAAGGATGCAAGGCTGTCTTCAGAGGGGTAGTAACCAAAATCTTTTTGCTCTAAATTTAGGTTTTGATTTAAGTTTTTGCTCGGAGGAACAAAACACGTGCAATTTCATGTTGTAAATAATAACATATGCGTCATACGTCATGAAACATGTGAAGTGCAGTCGAAAGTTTTGTCGAGCACGTGTACAGGAGCACGTGTACAGGAGGGGTTCGCTGACATATTGGCACTGCTATGTAAAATTCATATTCAGGTATTGTTTGGCAAGTCAAATTACAGCAGCATTGCAAGAAGACAAACAGTTAAATGCTCGTGCCAATGCTTGTGCTTTAACACACACGCACACACAAAATTAACGGACAACCAGCATTGGGCCAACACATTTCCTAGAGACAGTATTCGGCATCTAAATAACAACAATTCAAGGTCATTTTGTTTAAAAATTGTTTTTTGAATCTAAATTACAGGATGTCTTACTGCTACCGTTTTACAAATCAATTGTTGAAAGCGAATGTTTGAGAACACTCCGTTGTAGTGGAAACGTATAAATCGATACGGAGCAGGAACTGGAGCTCTTCTATCACATATTATGTTATGTTTAAACACATTATTGTGATCTAATTTGTTCTCAGCTGCGGTATCTATAACAAATGATGATGAGCACATGATTTCAGATACCCGCATACTAGTACATTAAGGGAAAAAGACGTCATTATATCATGAATAAGGTAACCAGCATCTCACTTTGTAACACAACTTAGATAAGAAACTCCATAAGTCCTAGGGACAGACACATTGTAAAAAAATAGTGCGCTGATGCTAGTACACTTTATACAATTAATATGAAAAAAGGTACACGTAGATGTTCTTTAAAACACCGTTGTAGGCCTTCAGGGTGGTTTGAAGATGCTGGCGTATCTATTAAATCTATTCGTGAAAACAACTTTATTTCTGCTACGTTATCTCTAAAAAAAGAAATAACGGAAAAGTGTGTTCAACTAACCATGTAGGTTCAATACCACTTATGCATTCCTTATGACGGTAGCCTTAATCATCATTAATCAACTGACAGTAAATGGGTTTTACGATTCCTTGAGTAAATACCCACAGTCCCTCTGCGTATGGCAAAGTCATGTGGATTGGCTAAATTGAGCTTGTTTCTGGATGGGGACCGCTCGTACTTGGGTCCCATATAGGCCTTATGAAAAAAAATTAAAAAACTTATTGTGGCACCCATTGGAATCAATGTCTAAGGCCAAGAACATAAATATTTGTACAGGTACGCCTGGTATTTACCTGTATGAGTGCCAACTTGGGCTTATCTGTCATGACCAGTTCAGAAGCTACAGTGACATGTTTGCAGAAAAGAAATAACAGATCACTCCTATACTCCTATACCCTCTCTCTCTCTCTCTCTCTCTTTGTGTGTGTCAGTGTGTGCCTTCGCACGCTTGTTTGTTTCCAGAGGATATGGTTTATTTAAAAACAGGATTTTATCTAAAACGTTGAATATTTCATAATTCATGTCGATCGCAGTTTTTGACGCCTAGCACATCCAGGGAGCTTGTCTATGTTTGAACGTAGGCCTATATGTACGGTAGCGTCTGTACCACTGCTCATATATTTGTCGATAATGCTGCCTAAATACATGTATATGCATCCACTTCATTTACTTCTTCCTCCAGGTTGGCAAGCCCAATGACTACTGCTATATGTTGATTGACTGCATTTGCCAAATAAGACGGTTGCAGTTGTCGCAACTTGTGAGATGTTAACACCGTACAAAAAAATAAATAAACGAATCAATTTATTGATAAAATTTAAAAAAAAGCATAATTAGTGAGAAAAAACTTTCAGGTGTTAACACTGTATCCACTGTTAATATTTTTATACACGTGTTTTTCACTAACTTTTCTACTGCTTGTGAATATTAATGTAATAGTGGGGGCAGTGGTAATCTCGTTAGATGCCACCATAGTCTATTCTTTGGACGAAGGTATGTGTCTTTACACTTACGGGATAGGAGTATTGAGTCTGCCTCTGTAAAAAGAATAACCACATGCATCGACACCATCCGACAAATACCCTTGCTACCAGCAATAACACCTTAATGCTGAAAATAATCATATCTGACTGTTTCAATCACAAGTTTTTGAATTTTCAGTTCAGGATCGTTTTTTTAGATATTTCAGTGATTTTACTTAAAGACATTTTATCGTGTAACACAGAAACCTTAATTGCATGTGCTCTACTGACTCTTTTTACTTTTGAACTTCTTCGTAGCCATGCACATCACCAGTGTATGGTATTGCTCAACTTCACTTACACTGGCCGGTTTTGTTGTTGCACTCGTCCTCTGATGTAAATACAAGAATATACAAATCTAGATTTTGAAGTTATTACAGCAGTTAATCTCGTGTCAGACACTCAAAACACCACTAGAGCCATTCCCAAGATATTCATAAATAATACAAAATGACTGATCGTCAAGATATTGTTTTTGTAATACAAAGTAAAAATTCTCTCATGTGAAATCAAGCAATTCGAAATATCATTCTTCCTTGACTTGATGCTTTTAGAAAATGAGAGTGGATTATCCGCAGGCGGACTGTAATGTGTATTAGAAATGTCCCAGGTGATTATAGAAACCGCATCATTATTATTAGTAGTAGTAGTACACAGAGAATTTAGCAGAGCGCATAGCGACAAGTAGAAGAGGGATTTGAGGAGATAAATCAAAATAAATAATTAGATAAATAAACAAACAAACAAACAAATACATAAATAAGTAAAATACAGTTCGCAGGTGAAAAGAAGTATTTTATTAAGTATCCTGTATTATTCCATATATGCATATGCCTCTTATTAGCAGTGCTCCAGTGTTAGTGGATTGGACCAGTTAGTTCAAGGGTAATAAGAGGACCTTATACACGTTTCTTCTTGGACATTTCAAAATTTCATGCAGTTTACTCCCATCCATTACCAGGCATGTTCATGAAAATACAAATAATGCTGCTGGGGTATGCTACTAGGTGTTCAAATAGCCCTATCACACAAAAGTAATCAATACATTTCTGGGAGCACATAGACATATTCCGCACATCCCAAAAGTCCAAACGACTGGTCCTTTCCCCAAAACTCTTTAAAATGGAAATAAACAAAATATGAGCCTTTTATAATTACAACTTGATCTCCTACAAATATATGCATTCTATTCAAACATTCTTCCGTATCAGCATTCATGTGCAAATGAGGCAATATAGCAAACTATATTCGCGGAAAGATAGTCGTGTGGGATATTTTCCGTTGATTGACATGAAGCGGCATATATTGAGGGATACCTTTCATCGCGACTGCCAATCCCAGCATTGGATGTGACAATCGGCTTTCACTGTCTGAAAGGGCCTGCTCATTGTTATGTTATCATATTTAGAAGAAACATTGTAAATAATATGGCGACCCTGGCACAGATTATGTATGCCGATAGTTAAGTTTTCTATGGAGAAACACATATTATAATCCCCATTTCACTATTCACAGGGCTTGTTCATGTGCGCCCACTCTTAACTGCGTAAATTCAAGATAAATGTCTTACTCTTACATGTGTATAGAGCAGGCTGAGATTGGGAGTACGCTCGTGGAGATGACTTGAATTTCCCATGTTAAAAAACATCTTCTGTTTGCTACGTCGAGGCAAACTAGGCACTTGCCGTGTCTGGTTTCTCAGGCTGTGTTTCACTAACAGGACTTGCCAAGGGGCCCCAGGAGAAGGTTCCAGAGCTCGGTAGAACGGGTGGTGTGCCTTACTTCTTTTCAATCTCTGGTGACAGGCATGCGAGTAGGCTTTAAAAACATGATATATTCGTAGCTCCTACATACACGTCATTTTGAAATTCAACAAAGCTGAGCAAACAGAAAATCCAATTTTACAAGAAAAAATTTATTCGGTTAAACGATCTGCGTTACACAACAGCGATGATCCAGCCTTGAATCATATACATAATTACGTCTTTGATTTGATTATATGCAAGGAATGACAAAACCACTATACCAACACTGTAACATGAATAATGCACGAAACATCTCACTGGATATGCAAACCCATCCAAAATGAACCTCCATGTTATGTGACAAGTTATCTGGTTAGAAAAATCAATGTTCTTTCAGTGTCATACATAATTAATGGTCCACCTGCTCACAGGCTGGTGCCAGGTTGCACTGGTGCCAGGTTGCCTTGGGATTAAATTCTATTATATTAAATATTTGAATGATATCAATTAGTATACACTCCTTGTCTTACTCTTACATATAAAATTGAACACGGGTCGCATGTACATCATTAATGGAGCTACAGAAAATGCACAGCATTTTAAGGGATCATAAATCTTAATCATACAGCTACAAATCAGATGAAGAAGAAACGTCAATGAGTAGTAATAACTATGACTTTTAGTCACTGCTTGATAAAAACGTTTGTAGTAATTTTGAATGCAAATAACTAATGAAGAAATTCTTTCCTGGGCCTCGTTATCTTTGCTCCATTATTTGACTCAGTAGCATGCTACTAGTACCGGTATCTAATACAGAGCAAGAGTAATTTCCCCTCATCAACTACAAAGTCTGGAAGTTTTACAGTCTCATCACATGGGAGAAAACGTAAATAAACTTGGTGTGGTCTCTGAGGATATACACCGGTAAAATCTTTCTAATAAGGAAAATATGTAAGAACCAGCATCCAACCATAAAATAAATTATAGCAATGTATCATATATATCATAGTCAACCATACTTAAGTTGTTTTTTTTTTATTTTAAGAAGTTTGAGTGCATTTGGTACTAAATAACAAGAAAAAAAGGAATCTTCACGTCCAAGATACATACATGTAACTAAATATAGAAAAATTATACTTTGCTTCAGTCACACTGTTATATAAACATCTTTCTTTGAATCAAAGACAAACAATACAGCAATAGACAAATCTTTTTAGTATGCTCATGTGCAATGAAACATATTGCAAACATAATGCTCATCCTCTAGTAAACATACAAGTTAAAATATATACAAGTACACATATCTACAACATTTAATATTTTATATTAATAGTGATTTTAAAAAATCCTCTTAACCTGCTTTAGAAGCATGTTTCTTTAAACCTTAATCTTTGTCTATGGCAGATTTTAAAGTTTTTTTCAGATGTTTTCATCTGAAGCTTTCTATGAAAAGGATTAACTTGATCAAACAAGTTCAGTGACATTTGTGCATCAAATGTGGACTTCAGTAATACTTACAATTCTAAATATCATGACATTTTAACCAGGCCCCAACACAAAAGAACTTAAACACCCAAGAGAGAATTTTAAACCCAAATGTTACATCGCCTCCCAGTAGTATTTATGCTCATTTTTCATCTTTTTGCTTGGCAATACAAGAACGTGTCCTTTTCATATTAAAGAGAAAAAAGTATGTACATGCATTTATTTTACAACCATAAAGCAAATGTATATTTGTTTACATCTGATTGAATGACAAACTTCAATAGAACATCTGACACAAAGATAAATGAAATGTAAGGCAAACATTTATGTTGGTATGCTGGTACATATATGTCAATTATTGTGCTTGGGCTTACTGTATTGACTGAAGCTACTAGGAGCATATACAACAATTGTTGCCATAATTTTGACATATTATCAATATAAACCAAGGTCATGGGACTTAAATAAGCCTACTGCTTCCTATTCTTAGAACATAAAAGCAAAGCAACTAAAATGTGTAAAATGACTGACAAGACTGCAAAAACCCTTGGCAATCCTTGATGAATGTGACACAGCAGTAAACCTTATGGCCAAACTGTACAATTGTTATATGGATCCATTTACAGAAAAATACTGAAATATGGAGCTGACATTCTTAGCTGGAGTGCAGAAGCATAACTGAATTGATTGCTGGATCTGTTGCGTATGATGTGCCCTCAAATCCAATTTCACACATAGCAGTGGCAGTAAATTTTCTGAACCAGCATGAGTATTAATGACACTTGCTTTTCTAAAAAGTTTTTAAAAAATGCCACATAAATTTAAGGCAATAAGTACAATTTCTACTTAATGCAAACAAACTCAATTATTATGGTTTTCTTCACTGAATAATGCATTTTTTCTTAGCATTAGCATCTCTTCCTGATGACTCTGATCCATCTTCACTATCAAGAGTATCTTTCTCAAGAGTGTCATTCCTCTGGGAATTCTGAACTGGATTCATTACTGGTACATTTTGATGAACTGGTTCTGTAGAAAACGACGGCATACCCTCAGCCAACTTAGATGGTGGTAGTTGAGATTGCACTGGGTGTTCTGGACCAGGAGAGCCGCTCTCACCTAACACACTTCTTCCCAGACCACTGCTGCCAGGAGACATGACTTGTGATGCTTCACAAGATTGTTCCTGGGGATTTTCCAGGGCAAGTTCAACTACATGCTTCTGGGGATCAATAACATTTGCTGGGGGTACTACAGCTAACTTTGGCTTAACAAATGCTGGTTTTATCCTCTTTGCACTTGCATCAAGGCTGGCTCCCAAGCCGCTCTCTTCACTTCTGACTTCACTTGGATTTCTGGATATATATTGCTCACTTGATTGCTCACTGCTTGGTCCAGTACTATGATGGCTAGCTGCAGGATTCTCTAAATGTGTTATATTTTTATGGGACATGGCCACTGCCTCAGTGCCAAGGTTTACAAATTCATCACTTTCATCTCCATTATAACCACGACCTACATTTAATTCCAGATCTTCTTGTTGGGCCTGTCTCTTCAATTGTGTAATGCTGTCCACACCCTCTGTGTTGCTTGGGTAGAGGTTATCCATGTTATAAGAATTGTGGCTCAAGTTCACTCCACTGGCAGGCTCACTTTCATTTACATTACGCAAATGAGATGGAATACCTGCGAGCATTTCATTGTGAACTGGTGGTGATGCAGTGGACCGCACAGCATTTTCTTCAGAATCACCACCCACTTGTTTGACAGATGTATCATCCACACTGTCAAATGGCTTAAGTACTGCCATTTGTGTGTCATTTGTTCCCACTGGTAATTTGAGGGCAGTCTGATCCCAATTACCCTGAACATCAGGGCTTCCTCCCCTGGAGCCTATTGGCTGTTTGGGAATTGTGTCATCCTGATGTGATACTGATTTAGGGTCAGTCTCACTCAAATCACCGCTGTTACCAGGGGTTACCTGTGGTCTAATAGGACTGACTGCAGCAACAGGTTTTATTCTAACGGTTGGCTTTGCAGTTGCTACTGGTGTCTTAGTCGCCACTGGTAGTATGCTGGGGACGACAGAATCTGAGAGGCTGACATGGGTTGATGTAGATTCTTCATTGTCTTGAAAAAGTAAACTGCTGTGTGGCGTTTTTGCCTTGCCAGTTTCTTGGTCATGGTATGCTATGACATTATCCTGACCAGGGAATATACGGTCTTGATCACGTGTCTGTGCTTGGTTGTTTCTATCTGTTAATAGGCCATTAGCTGCAACAGAAAAAGGAACATGGTCATTACAAGGTTCATTCTTACTGTGCTTTTAACACTTCATTTCTCCTGATGATTTCACTGTACAAAGCAGTTAGATGGCAATTTTTAATCTGATAAATTGTATAGATTTCACAAAAAATTCATTAACTGTGTATGAATAATAAAATGTTGCATTTCAGTAATAAAGTTTATATCACAGAGCTATATTTCAATTGTACTTAAGATTAGTGAGCTTATGTTCAATGAATCTATTCACATCATAATATATGCAAAGTCAATTACAAAGAAAGATAAAAACAGTCTCCTGGGTCTTTCCAGACATAGGTCATAATTTTGTACAAAGGAATTTTCATATTTTCAGATGATTTAGCTGAGAGAAGACTGTCAGTGTGGACAGCTCAGTTAAGCCAACTAGGAAGAAGCTAATTACCTGGAAGTAAAGGTGGTAAATTAGGACCTCTGCTGGTTGTGCGTACTTGACCAGGGACTGTACTATTGCAGGGACTGAAATATTGCAGTAGAAGTTAAGGAAATTACCACACTTATATTGATCTTCTACATTAACAATTCACCTTTTTGAAAAAGTGAAAACATGTTTTATCAAACACTTGGATTATTAAATGAAGTGCAGTCAATTTATAACATACATGTATCTATATACCATAAAGCATGCTATCATGAAAAAACAAGCAAATTTACATTTGTTAGAGATAAATTGCAAAAAATATAATGCAGTTCTGTTACAAAACTTACGTGCTACTGCTAGGTTTCTGTACAGAAGTTCTGTCTAAAGTGGTGTCCCATTCATTGACACTGTCTGGTGAAGCTGGGCCCTCTGGTGGTCGTATTGGTGATGACTGGCCATCCTGTGGTGACTCTGGGCCATCAGTGACGACATCTTGACTTTGTCCCACCACCGCAGTGTTATGATTCCCAATCTGGATCCCACTAGAGTTATAAATGTTGATAATCTGTGTTGGGGGCTGTGGGGGAATTGCTGCTGGTGTAGGGGCAGGGGCTACTGGAGGCCTCTCAGAACCTTTAGAAGTGGTCTCAGGTCGTGCACCATAATAGTGGTGATGAACCTCTTTCACAACTCTTGAACTCCTGTGGGAGTGTGGCCCTGATTTGCCATCAGATTCTTCATATGAAGAAGAATTTTCTCCTTTTCTGTGACTTCCAGTGGCTTCATGATCAGCTCCAGGGTCTCTTTTTTTCATTCTAGCTACTGGAGAGGCTCCACGATGGCCCGCATTTGCTGACTCTCCACCCATGACTTCAGTCTGTGGGCCACCTGTCACAACACCACATATTTCTCTTTCTCCATCATCCAGCCCCATTTTCTTCTTGCTTTTGACAAACTGGGCACTTTCTCCTTGTCTTCTGTTTCTTGCCAGTGGGCGGTATTCTTTGGAAGGTGAGGATATTTTATGTATAGGCAATTCAGTGGAATCTTCAAGCTTCTCATCTCCACCATTCCCTGTCTCACTGGATTCTACCATGCTGTCATCTTCCTGCTCTGTGGGCTCCCTGTTGGTTCTTGTGATAGATAAGGGGGGTGGCACCACTGAAGTCAAGGAGCCAGCAGTGGCAGTTGTTGAGAGGACACCTGTTGAAGTGACAGGTGTAAGAGAACAGTCAGCCACCACATCTGAACCATCATGTCTCTCTGTACCCATGATATCACCCTGTGAAGTGGCAGCAGCCATGTTATTGTGCTGGGACACACTGGTTTGATGTGATGCAGTGACCACTGGGTGATCATCACCATGACCCATCTGCACTCCACCTCCACCTGTCTGGTTATCTGGGGTTTTAGTAGCTGACACAGGGGTTGATGACTGGGCTGCTGGTGAAGAATTTTGTATTTCTTGCCTTTCACACTGTTGTTCATTTGACTGAGGTGGTGGACACATGCTCACTGTGCTTAATTGGGACTCCAGCATCTGGGGTCTGCCTGAGTATTGTGAGTACCCTGGCTGTTGAGAAGGCATTCCATACCCTTGCAATCCAGGATTCAATACTGGCTGTGACTGTCCCATATAAGGCTGCCCATGTGATCCATGATACGGGAATGGTTCTGGAACCCCAAAGTAAGGATGACCAGGTGGTGCTGGATAGGGCCAACTGTACTGTGGCACAGGAGGATGTCCATAGAAATTCATGTTGTGTGATCCAGCATGACCTTGATTCACTGGGTATTGCTGAAGAAATGGCTGCCCCTGCATTTGATAGGCCATCATTTCTGGTGGAATAGGCTGTTGTGAAGGATTTTTCATTGTTATTTCACCATGCTGAATTTTCTCCATACTGATTTGGTACCTCTTTTGTTGTCTTTCTTTATCTTGCCTTAATATTTCTTCCTGTAGTAAATGGTTTTGTGTTTGTTTTGATGTTTGAAGTTGCTGATATAAAATTTCAAACTTTCTGTGATGCTCAGCATCTTGAGCTTCTTTCTGTTGTTTTGCAAAGAATAACTTTTTCTCACTTTCAAGTTGCTTCTGTTCTTCTTCCCTTTCAAATTCAAGACGTTTCTGTGCCAGTTGCTTTTTTTGCTTTAGCTTCTCAATTACAGTCTGCTTTTCATCTTCAAGTGCCTTTCTGCGTTTTTCCTTTTGAGACAGTTTAGCATCAAATACATTTTTCACACTCCTGTAGAAATACTGGTCTATTGATCCAATGTCAATCCCCCTCAATGAACGCAAACCAAATGGAATCTTGAAAGGTGCTTTTCTCTTAGGGACTGTCCACAATGGAATGACACACCATTTTTTCTCTTCTTCAGAAATACAAGTCATTATTATCTCATCTCTTTGTAAATCTAGCCATTTGTCACCAACAAAATGTTCCGACATGTACATCAGTATGAAAGTGCTACATTCCACTGCAGTATCAATTTGCTGGAGGTCAGACTGGATTTCACAGAAAACCTCATCGTCTGTGGTACAAATTTTTATGTGGCTTTTATCTTTCAGAAGTAACTTGTCATCTGTCTCCAGTATGTCCCTCAACTCCAAAGCATCAGTCTTATCTCTTTCATCATAGAGCAGCAAGGCATCATACTGTGGAATACGTAATTTCAGAGGCAAGTCTTTCTCATCAATGTCAGAAACACTTAATGAGTGTATACCAGAATCTAAGCTGTTGACATCATCACTAGGTTGGATTCCACTTGTGTCATCTTCTTTGTCATCACTGGGGCTCTCTTTGGTTGATAACAAAGACTGAGAGAATTTTGCAGGAAGTTTGATGGGAATGGTTGGAGCAAAAGCAGACGTTGGGCTAAAGGGTGCAGCATCTGGTTCTACATCCTCTGAGGAGCCGGAGCGTACTACATCTGTCTCTAACCCACTATCCATTTGACCTAAAATATACACAATATATGTATATAAACAATGAGCCTCTCACTATGAAGCTTATTTAACACAAATGTAGATCTACATTGCACCTCAAAATATTAAAAACTTAAAGCACACACTTCAAATTAGCAACATGTCTAAGACTTTAAATAATCAGACCTGAATCATCAGAAGTCCACACTTTATGACCCTTTTGTTTATCTGAAAAATTAATGATATCAATTTTTAGAGAATTTAAATATTAAGATAAATTCAATGTTTTCATCTATGCAAAAAACTTAATGAGAAAAAAAAAAAGATATGAAAACTTCAAAAGTCAACCTAATCCAAGGAATTGGATAACCAGCCACTACACTTTTTATTCATGTGAATTTTATAATAAAAAATCACCAAGAAAAAATGAAAAAGAAAAAAAATGCTCAAAATATCAATACTGTCAAATACTGAAACTGACAGAAACAGTGATATTATATGATATTAAATAATGCACAGGGCTAAATATCCACTGAAATTGAAAATCACATAGGGAAAATGCCAATATGTGAAATAAACTCGACAAATGAAATGCAATCAGCTGATGAGCTGCATTTTAGTCCTATGAATAATTAAAGGATGAGATTAATAAGTAACATGGTTCTTTTTTTTATTGTGTTTATGATGACAGTGCACAAAATTTTTTGTCAATGTTGATGACATAGTAAAGCTTAAGAACATAATCCCCACCAAATTGTAACCTTGTACTACTTTTATTATTATGAACAGTAACAAAATGTAACAACTACAATGCTTATATGTAAAAAGTAAAAAATTGGTAAAAAAAAACTTCATAACTTCAAGAAAAACAATCTAATCAGAATGTTTTTCTAATTGGAACTGTCTATTAGTCCTATGAATCATTCAAGCAAGTTGGAGAATAAAAAGTAAACTGATTTTCCTTTTGTGTTTATAAAGAAAGA